>WBMW01005074.1:591384-603339 GCA_013396635.1 Penelope pileata | reverse complement strand
GTGCCTTTTTCTTCCATCCTTTTTTTTTTTTTTTTTTAAGTTTTTATCACCAGTTTTATCTTCCTTATAAACAGAGACTTTAAGACTAGTCTCACAGTGACTGCGTTGATTATTTAAGATACGGAGAAGGCCAATCCAGCAAGCACTGAATTGTTTTCAGCAGTTAAGCCCCTAAAGCAGTAAGGTCTAAGGCTGTACAGCTTCCTGGTTAAGGAACTATCTGCTGCTTAGGTACCACAGCCATTGCTGTTCTCTTCAACAGTGCAGACGTGTGTGAGCAGGTGGGTGATGGCATCCTCTCCCTTGGAAGCAGACGCCAGTGGCACGTGAGCTCGAGCACTGCATTTGGCTGCTAGCACGCTCCTGGGCAAAGCCAGGAACACCAGATTGCACCCAGTCTGGTGTGATCCCTCCATACCACATTGTCCCAGTCCTCCAACTGCAGCTCCCAGGAGTTTTTGCAGTCCCAGGTATTCCTCCATGCCCTCAGTCTGCACCCTCCCTCTGCTTCATGCTATGAAAACAACACTGGAACAATTTAGAGGGCATCTTTTATCTTATCTCTGATATTCAGAAGTGAAAAAACAAAACAAAACAAAACAAACAAAAAAACCCAGTAAATACTCATTGTTTTCTGAAGCACAGAGGCGCTGCTTGGGATCCCAGGACCAAGTGACCCAGCCTGAGGGCCGGAGAACAGTTTGCAGCCCCGCTTCTCTTAGCAGTAGGGACACAGTTTAAACATCTCAACAAGAAACGATTTAATTCAGTCCCACCTTACTGATACTCCTTGTTTCTTCATTCTTTTAACAGTTTAATCATTGCTTAAGTACTTTCCAATAGTTTCCCTCATTCTCCTTGTAAGTTGCAGAGGAAACCCAGACACGTGATGCAGGGCTAAAGATTTCCCTGAGTGACAGAGAGCTGCAAAGCGTGGGATTCTTGTGTAACTACCTCTTCATTTTTGTGTATCTGCTGCCTTCTGCAGCCAGAAAACAACCAGAAAATATCTGTTACAGAGTGTGGACATACACACACCTATAGATACGCATGTGTTTATGTACATGTAAGCGTTTTAAATAAGTTTTGTTTAATTTTACTTCAGGAAAAACTGAGACTGTCATTTTCTTTAAGCCCGAACAGCAGGACTACCCCATCACAGTAATATAACTCGATAAACATTAATTATGAAATTATTAAATTTCAGTCACGTGAGAGAGCTTAAGAAAACAACAGAGATAAACTGGACAAAGCCTGCAAAGAATTTCACGGAATAAAAGGATTATTTTTTTTGTCTGGTCTGCATTCTGAAGCAAATACAGAGCTGGAGGAAGGTGTTATGTCCATGTTTATCTGGAAGTGGAAGGAGGTTGGCAGCAGCATTTGGCATGCACTGCAGAAGTCTGGGAACAGGGCCTTACCATCATTGTAAAGAAGTGAGCTCCAGCTTGCAAGAGGAGAAGTAAGGAGGTCTAATTGGGTGAGTTACATGAGTTACGATGTGGAAGCTACAGTGTAATGAGCATGTTTAGTGCACATAAGGGAAGGAAAAGTGCTCGGTGCCAAACTGGATGCCAGACTGCTGGCTGGCAGAGGTGAGCAAGCACTTCAGTAAGGGGAGGGCTGCTCCTGAAGATGGTTCTCCTAACTCATCCAGTGCTCTTAGAGACATTTGACTAGAGAGAACAGGGACGGGACCATTAGTTAACGGGTCAGGGCGAACAGAATAAACGGACCACAAAAGAAAAGAGCCCAGAGGCAGCAACCTCCCAGAGGAGGATGTAGAGACCAGAAGTGATCCTGGGACTGCTGGAGGCCAGCCCAGGCTGGCTGCAGTGATCTCTGGCCTTAAATGGGATGAAGTCTTCAGCGGGGTGAGAGATTCCTGGAGCGATGGGAGAGGACGAATCTGGTCCATAAGATGTCTCTTTTCTCCACGGCTGCAGAAAGTTCAGGGAGGCTACATCATGGGGGAAAGCTTCAGCCAAGGAAAGTTCAAGGAGACAGAGTGTGCCTGTGATTGCCTCAAAATCCTCTGCGGCCAGGGGCCACAAACCGTGAGCAAGGAGCCGAGAGATCATTTGTTTTCACAAACTAATTTTTAAAGGCAATAGCCATATTTTTCTCCTCCGTCTGAAAAAGGATCTGCACGTCCCTATCAGATCAGTAACGCACAATCAGCTCCAAGATAGAAGTATGCTATATGATTACTTTCAAGTAATTAGAAAGTTTGTACTTAAATGTGTCCAGGCTTTTCAACCTCACCTGACCAAAGCCCTTCTGCTGAATGAGTAATCTGCCTCTCAAAGAAATCTGAGAGAATCTATGGGCCCCATTTCCATCCACTCAAAGGTGCTTTGTATTCACCATCATTAACCATGCAACTTGCATTTGTGTAAAAAGTAATAGGGGAAATACCCAAGGACACAAAAGTTAACGGAGGGTATCCCAGCAGATTTGTGAAATCTGGATTGGAATTCTGAAGAAGTTGATAGAATTGGGGAAAAAAGAGGATTTGGCATGAAAGAACAAGTAGAAGGGGGTTTATGAAAGAAAAGGTTTGAAATCTTCCAATGGTGCTGAAGAACTTTCCTCAAGAATATTCCAGTTAGGAAGCTGGCACGCTGCCCGGCCATCTGGGATAACGCAGATCTTGTCAATATTGCAGGAGTAATATTTTCACAAGGAGGGACTGTCACTGAATGATGCAGAAACACTTTTGTCTTCAATGTCAGGCAGGCATTTTAGGAAGACAAGTCAATTTGTTATTAATTATGACACCTTTAAAATGATTTTATTCCTTGGGGACAAGAAGACAAACATTTATCTCTACGGTTATGTCTACAAGAGCGCTCTAAAAGCATCAAAGAAATGCAAGATCTTGTTACTGGCGTATATTTCCTTTGGGCTAATCTTTCAAGACTCCAAAAGGTGTTGAGATATGGTTGATGTTATGCAACCTTCAACACTAAAGCAGATGCACATTGTTCTTCTTTTGAGAAGTCTTATTTTGATCTCTGGAGACCCATATTGCGATCCTTGCTAAATCATTTTGAGCAGAAGGGGAATGTTTCCAGGGCATTGTAGAAGCAGCAGTGTTTAGATGATCATCATATGTCGTTAGATGAAGCAGGCACTTTTCCTGCCGTACGTTAAATAAACAACTGGTTACTGTATGCTGTGTGGTGATGCAGGCTGATCTCTGCTGCTGAATAAGATGTCACGTCAAGATTTGAACTATTTCCTTATATAGTCCTCAAGAAATAGTTGTTTTTTTTTTTTTTTGCCTACATCTGAAAATTTGCAAGCAAATATGCAACCAATCAAATCTTGCAGAGATGCTAACACCCAGATGTGTGTGTTTCTGCATGGAAGTAATCCATGGCTAGCAGAACTCTTGGAGAGAGAGATCCTGTAAAAATACAGATTAGGCACACATAAGTTAAATATGTCTAACTAGCGTGCCAAGAATTTATAGTTTTATGAAATCTGTATTATGTACAGATCTTTCTATATTTCCTTCTAAAAAAATTTCATTAGTGTACAAAAAGGAGGATATGGATTTCTGTAATAATCAGAAGAACCTTCCTATTTCATGTACAATAAACTAAAATAATCACATGAGCTTGCTTCCTTGGCTTCCCTCTCTCTCCAGACTTCCATTAGAAGTTAGCACTTGAGTAATCCTATCTTTTAATAATCAGCTATAAAACAAAACCATGCAATTTAGCTATAATAATGAATGGTAAGTTTGCATGCTGGGTGGAACTTTTGAGTGAGGCTGTCCAATGTTTGCTCTGCTAAAAATCTAACAGTACTGAATTTGACCACTGGGATTGTCAATTCATAGCAGAGACGGTAAGGAATGCAAATGCAGGTCTGAGTTTTCTATTTTAAGTGAGAAAATGTCTATATCTGAGGGCACTCTTCTCTTGTTCAGCTTGATACACCTCAGTAAATTATGAGGAACTACTTTAAAATGAGGGAATGACAGCTGAGATCAAAATCAGAGAAAATTCACAGCTGAAACCCGGGGTTAATACTTGCAGGAATTCCAGCCTTCGTTCCTTATGAATTTCCATTTGACTTATCATCCGGGTGAAAGAAAAGGAAAAATTTCTGTGTGTACCTCCATATCTTGTACACGTATATGAATTACATATGTGTATGCAAACATATATAAATGGACTTCACTTACTCTTTTTATAAATATGGCCTAGCATTTCTTTGCATCTTCTTGTTAAATCTATCAGAGTTTTACTGAAGTAAAGGATTCTGAATATTTTCACATCAGACATTTCTTTGACAAACTATGAAACATGAAGTAGAGTTGACAAAAAACATACTGTTGTGGCGGAGCTACTGAGCATTTGGATCCAGCAAATGGATACTGGAGGAAGGTGTCTATTAATACAGAATGTGCTCTTTTATCTCTATGTAACTTTATATACATAGGTTGCTCCGAAAGTAATGCATCCTAGATATTTCCATGGAAAATACGACAGATATAAAGAGCAAAATAACATCATTTGATAGAGCGAATTATCAGCTACAAAACACTAGTTTTCAACATAGTCATCAGCATTAGCTATGCACTTTCACCAGCTATGAACAAGAGGCTGTTCATAAAAATCTGCACCAGTGAAGGTGACCCATTGTTTTACAGCTGCTACGGCAGCACTGATGCTAGGAAAATGTTGCCCATGCAGGCCATCTTCCACCAGCCCGAAGAGATGGAAATCAGAAGGCACCAAATCTGGACTATACGGTGAGTGTGGTAGGACAGTCCAGCCAAGATTGGCAATGTGCTCTGTGGCCTTCAAACTGGTATGGGAACTGCCATTATCACGTTGCAAGAGAAAGGTGGTCTTTTTCTCTGGCCTGACTCTCGAAGTTCAAGCTTTCAGCTTAGTCAGTATTGCAATGTAGTGGTCAGAATTGATGGTTTGTTCCAGGAAATCCAGAAGTATGGCCCTCTCCTATTCCAAAAGACAGTGCACATCACTGAGGGCTGTGTACTGAACATTTTCTTCAATGGGGAATTCACACATTGCCACTCTGTGGACTCCTCTTTTGACTCTGTCTTGTAGTAGTGACACCACATCTCATTACTGGTAATGATATGATCCAGGAAACTGTCACCTTCAGCCTCATATTGGTTCAATAGGTCCTGACAAAGTTGCATATGGTGTTCTTTCTGCTCCTGTGTGAGCGTTTATGGGACCCACCTGGTACAAACTTTGAGATATTCCAACATTGCCGCCATTGTTTCCAGTGCATTGAACTTGATATTCAGCTCTGTACACAGTTCCCTGGTCACAGTCTGTCAATTTGTGCAGATGAGCTGATCGAGACACTCTTCATTTTGCGGTGTGACAGCTGTGCGTGGCTGCTCAGAACATGGCTTGTCTTTCACGTCACTGTTGTCACTGCTGAAATGCACCACCATCACCTTGCTGTGCTCACATCCACTGTTTGGTCTCCAGAAATGTCCAGCAAGTGTTGATGAATGTCAATGGGCGCCATGTTTTCCTCAGGGAGGAATTCAATTCTACACCTTTGCTTCATCCACACTTCCATGTCAGACACCATTGTTTCAGAGTGCCCCTCTGCTGCCATCTGTCACACAGCAACAAAATGTAATGCAATATTGGTGGGAAGGTTCAACCTCTGCTGTGATACTACAGGCCAAAATAATAAATAGGAGGCATTACTTTCGGAGCGACCCCCATATATATTATCGTCACCTGTTTTTCTGAAAGGCTTGGTAGAAGGACAAATAAATACAGATTGGATTTTCTGTAATACCTTCACTGAAGGCTCAGATGAGTTTTGGTCATAGACCAAAGTAACATGATCACCTGGACTGGTCTCTTACTTGAGAAAGGCTGAACAACCTTGCTCATGAAATCCCTCTTTGCTCGCTTCCCTCCAGCACTGTGTATTTATCATGGATAGATTATCACTGAGTGATCACATTACTTTCTGTTATCTTCTAACTGTGGTTCAACCTCAGAAACAAAAAGGAGCAAAGGAAAGCTGCCAAGTCCATTTGCTTTATGTGACTCCGCACTTCAGTCACACAAGGAAAGGCCTTGCCTTTTTAACCTGTGCAGCTGATGCCTGGATTTTCTCTTCATGTGTATTCTCTAAAAGCAAACCGTGGACTTGAGAGGAAGTGAACTTAATATGCCATGTGCTTCCTATTTGTTGAAGGTATCAGTGCTAGAGCTCCCTTGGCATGCTAAAATGTGAACATTTTTACAGTGCAGCAGATTATGGAAGCTGCTCTTGATAAATTCCAGTAACAGCATTTTACACTCCACGTGCTCCTTTGTGTGAATGACAGATTGCCGTATCAGGTCTCCAAAGAAGTGCCCGACAAGGGTGATTCAGCACATGAAGAAAGTGGACCACGTGTCCGACTCAGTATCTCAACGTTCCTTAACACATTTACATGAGACTGCAATGTTGTTCTCTCCCGTGCGCCAGAGCATGAGAAAACTGCCTGGCGTGAAACACTCCTTCACACCATCAAGTCCTCTGCTGAAATACAAGTAGAAACAAAAACATGGACATGCTTACCTATCCTCCACCCTTGACTGATTCTGAAAGTATATGAAAAAGAATAAGTTCACTGGAATTTTTTTCTTCGTGGCTGGGAGGTAGGAAAAGGGAGCACGGCAGACAGACTAGCGGTAGGTGATGCGCTTGTTGGGAAGAAGATCTAGAGATTAAACAACCTGTCTAGCAAGTACTAGAATATTTATGTTGTGAATAGAGCAATCAGGCTAATGTACTGGTTTATGTTGTATTCTCAAAGTGCTTTTTGGAAAAAGTCAGTTCAAAACCTTGCCCAGTAGGACTCTGCCATGCATAGAAATCACTGCTGGTGAATATCCATTCAGTGGAGCTGATGGGAACAAAGTTTAAAGACATGCGTATATGGTCGTTTGTGATTGTCTAAATACTTAAAATGTGTATCATTAACTGTTAAGCACTCTCTGAATCCAGCGCATAGATTTAGTTGTAAATACTGGAAGCATTGTGCCTGATTCAGAAACATTAAGAATAACCCAAGAATTTCTCAAAGGCACATTTAAACTTTGTTCAGACCTGTTTTGCGGTTACTTCTTCAGCACTCAAGGTGGACAAATGGGATTCCATTTCAAGTTTTAACTGAATGGCTTCGCTTCAGAAACAGGAGAAAAGGAAAGTTATATGAATTAAACATTACATATGATTTGGCAAAGCACTTTCCATAAGGAAGAGCAGAAAAAGCTGTTGCTCAGAGTTAGTAGCAACAACGAATAGTGCTGTTACCATCTAAAAGCACACACTTTTCAGTCAAACCTGGCTGGTGAAATGTAGAAGCTTAATGTGGATTACACTTTTTAAATCTTTCAACATAAAAAAATAGAAGAGATGTAGTGTTTTCTTATTTCAGAGTACTCTGAATGCAATTTCAAGATAAATGGGAGAGACTGATTGTGTTTGTACCTGTGCCAAACATTGTCGTTAGATATTGCTGTTTTGTTTCATCAGCCAGATGAATTTACACAGGGACATCGATCAGGTACCTACATTTAAAAGAACACACTGTCAAATTAGTGGATAGAAAGAGCACATTAGGGGAGAGAAATTATCTGGTGAAAGATTTAAAGTCTGACTCACTTGCGTTTTGTTTCATTAAATGTGAGGTAGTCCCCTTTCATTTTCCATTTAGCACGAACATTCATAGACTCCATTAAAATATCAGTTTTGTAGCAAACTAGCTGGCTCAGGACAGGCAGGAGCCTCACTGGAAAAAGCACAGCTCCCCTTCTTGCAGATTTAAATCACTTCAAAATCTGGGGCCCAAGCTGGACAACCCTACTGGCTCTCTTGGAGTGACACCTGTGTACTCCTGTAATTTGTATGGCTGCAAAGTCGTCCGATGGTCTGTGGGGGCTGATGGTCTCCAAGGGGATTGGGAGGAGATGTATGCACCCCTTGAAATATCTCAGAACACGCTCTAAAAAGGCAAACACACACATCCACAAACACAGAACAAAAAACCAACCAACAAAACACAAAACTCAGGAATACTGTCTTGCCATTGTTTCTGCTCTCTTTCCTCTGAGATGCTCTTAGAATATAACCTTGACTCGTGTAGGGTAAGGGAGTAACTAGTGGTTATAAAGGAGAGGCTCAGAGCAGCCGGGAGAGCAGGGGCATGCAGGAGTTAGGGCAGATCCAAATGAGTAGAGAAAAGAAGAATAGGGATTAGAGAAAGTTTCAGAATTTACAACTGACAGTATTTCATATTTGTTTTGGTAATGCTGGATGATGTTGTTATTCAGATTGGCAAAAAGCCCTTGTTCTTCAAAACAGTTTGTCAAGGATTTGTTTTTTAAAAAAGGCAGAAAAAATAAACTCCAGTCTCCTTGCATTCTATGTCTTTTAAGTCTGTCTCAGTGGCAACTTCTTAGTGTTTTTTTATTATACATGTCTTTCTTATACACGTTTATTTCTAGACAGAAAATACTGCTTTCCATTTGGTATCTTTATGATATCTGTGTATTTCTATGTATATATCTATGCCTATGTGTGTATGTCCAAACACAGTGGATTCTGAAGCCTACCTCCATCCTGCACAGCAAGACCAGGCCATTGCAATTCCAAGCAAGAACTACACAACTCAGGTACCTCTGTGCAATTTCATCTTGGTGGCAAGTGCTGAAAGGCAGTTGTCCATTCTTGCAAGGATCCCCAAGACGAGGTGTGTTGGAAGAAACATCTGGCTGCTAATGATGTCTTTCCCCACACGTACTTGCCCACTTGCTGCTGTCTAAGTAACAAGACATTATTGCTTTGTTGATGAGCACAGCAAATCATTATTAAGTGCTTTAGTTGCACTCCAGATTTTGGAAGCACCCAGACAGTTGCTGCTCTGCAGCCAGACTTCACGGCTCAAACCCACATGTCATAGAAAGCGCTCTGTATAAATTGTCAGCTTTGAAACCAAACACTTCCACACCTAGCTTACACTGTAAATCAACCTTTCGTGCTACTTTCCAGCCAGCTCCATTCCACAAGTAGTTTGATTTAGTTCAAATGTTTTATGGCAGAGATGGATTTTAGCTAAAATGGTATTTTTACCCGGAGTGGGGGGTAAACAGGACTATTTAGTTAATGAAGTGAAAGGCTACAGAATGGTTAGAGACAGTCACAGGGAGTTTAGGTGCAGTGCCAAATCCCAACCTGGCTGTTTCTTACCTGGGCTTGGTGCCTGGATTGCCTCACATTCAGCTTTGCAGCAGAACTTCCAGTGAAGGCTTTCACTCTTCGTGTCCAAAAAGACATTTCTATTAAGACACGCAAAATTTTGCCTTAGGTCTTTTGATAGTGAAAAGAGCCAGTGCCCAAACCTTACGTACTATCATCTTTTGTCCCCAGAAATATTCATTCATCATTAAAATTATTAGAGAGCAAAGGGCTGAGATACATATCATTACAAATTGAAGTATTTCCTTTGGTTGTTTTAAAATCTCTGATTTGAGTCATATATTTTTTCTCCTTTTACAGTTTAGAACACTGCATCTTACCATATGTGAAATGTTTCTTAAAGGTGTCAAAGTGACTTGTCATGGGTTTGGAATGAGAACTAAATTAAATGTCCATACTTTAACATACTTATATAAATAACGAGATATTCCAGTATAAACCATTCATTTGGCAGTCGTTTCTACACCAGCAACTACTAAGTGCTCTACAATTCCTGCCTAACTTTGACACATGCAAAGAAAATCAGGAAGGAAAATGTATGTGTATGTGTGTATTTTATAGAAAAAGACAGCCTCTTGTATTCTGTTGCCATGAAAGTATTTCTAGCCTTTTTGGAAATAGTGTGAGAGGTTTAACAAAATACTCCGCATTCACAGCAGAACGCTGGAGCGTTCAGCTGCTTCCAACTACACTCCAAAACTTGTTTCCATAATTTAGAAACAAAGAGGGTGGAAATGGATAACAAAGCCATTAATGAGCTCCAAGAATGATTTATTGTGGGCGATATAGTGTCTTTTCTTTTAAGAAAAATACATTAAATAAAAATTCTTCATAAAATAAAAATTCTTTCCTATTGAACATTGCACAGAATTTGCTTTATTAGTGTATTTTATCACCACATTGCCAGGTCTGGCATTTCTCATACAAATAATATTTCAAAGCTCTAGCAAGGCTTGTGAACTGCTGCGCAAACCATGTTAGGAATACTGCACGTACAGAAACCCAACAGTAGCAAAGATCCTTTTGCTGGGATTCTGGAGACACTTAACACTGGAACATCCTCTTATCTTGCATGTGCTGCACAAACTTGCATCACACTAGGCTGACAATAATCAAAAAATGATTACAGATATTTGGTTCCAGTTTTTCCATCTGCCTAACTGCTTTATACCAGTTTTTAGGTTGCAAGTCTTTCTCATGCACAGCTCCATGCATACGTACTGTGAAAGCACCAGTGGTCAACGAACAGCATCTTCTAGGGGGAAGCATCAGATAACTGTTAAAGCAGCAGCCAGATTTGCTAGCAGCAGGCCTAAGGACTGATTCTGCACCTACTGAAGGGAATGCCCTGGGCCCCAGTGTGCCAGAAGCATGCAGTCTGGACCAAAACATCCATGGACCTTTCTTACTGGTAAGGTCTGCTGGGTTCAAGTCTGGCACATGCTGGTTGGGATGTGAGACGGAAACTTTGTTGTCACCAGGCTTGGAGCAACTGTCTGTCTGTCTGTCCTTGTATTTGCACGATTCATCTCCAAAAACTCTAACCGACGCCTTGAATGATCTCTGAAGTCTCTCAGGATTAAGAAATAGAAAAAAGCCAAACCGTTCCAATGTTTGTTTGTGCTGTGGTGACTTAAAAGATCAAAATAATTTGGCATATGATGGTGTCAAAAGTTCATAAATGCAGCTAATAGGTATTCAGCTTGTACTGCTGCATGTCAATGCAGAAGTGTTTCTGAGTAGTTTATGGGCACATTGCAGTTAGCTTCAAAACCACGGTTACCATAGTCCATTGCAGTTAGCTACAAAACCGTAGTTACACAAAATCACAGACCTTCAACAAATAATTTGATCTAGTGTCAATCTTCATTTGATCATGCAAAATTAGATCATTTTACATTTTTATTGCAACCAATAGCTGAAGCTTACAGAGAGGAAGCAAAATTATTGTGCTGCACTCTTTACAACCTCAGTCTGTCATGAAAAGAAAAAAATTGTCTTTCCATGGTGGAGTATGAGAAGTTGCAGAGCCCCAGCAAGGGCAGCAGTGTGCTTTCAGTGCCCATCCATGATCTGGTTTGCACCTATAGTATATGGAAGCACGATGGCAATGCACTTCTTAGCAAAATATATGTCTGTTCTGTAATATACTATTTTTAAAGGTATGTAGACACCTCATTCTGCTGTAATAATTTTCAGGAAAACCAGGCTCCTGAAGGTGAGTCTAAAACAGTAGTTCCTGTTTAGCACAGCCACATCATTAGTCAGGCATCCCAAATCCTTCAGGAGAGCAATAAAGTGGAATTTGACTAGTTGTTAACTTGGACTCTAGAAGTATATTGGGACAGCAAATATTCACTTCTTACATCCTTTTCAGTGTCCTTAGTGCACCCTTGCAATAACACAGCAAGATTTTTTCCCTTCCATCTGCCAGGGATAATTTACTGACAGTTTATTGTTCACTCAGCCACGGGCTGTGTAGATTTCATTAATTAAACATTTATCTCTGTAAAGGTTTAAACCTGTATGAATCAACAAAATTGCTTTTGCTTAAATCCCCTCCAACAAGCAGTCTCACCAAGTATTTCCTGAGCTAAACTCTGCTTTTCTGGCTTAAGAATGTTTATCAATAAGTCATGGGTAGGAACGTGCCAAAGCGTTGCAATTATCCTCAAAACAAACATTCAA
>WBMW01005074.1:508387-591362 GCA_013396635.1 Penelope pileata | reverse complement strand
AAAAAAAAAAAAAAAAGACACAAGTTAAGTCATAGGAAAACATGATTAAGGCACTTCAATTTGCCTTGTCCATAGTGACTTCACTGAATAATGGTATATTCATTACAAGTACATAGCAGGATTTGAAACCTATTTTTTTAAAATTGCTCAGCTTTTATTTTTCTTCTGTTAATGGTGGTATGACTCAGGGTGGAATTAAAACACAACTAGAACTAGAACCACATTGCACAATCACGTTTTAAGCAGTTTCATCACAGTTTGAGATACCTCCCACAGCCTCATGCAAAAAGCCCTCCAAGCTCCCACTGCCTACCTGTAGGGAAACGGTTGATCACAACATGAACTGATGATTGAGCACACGGTGGAGGGGCATGGCTGGCCCAGGCAATACTGGTAGATCACTTGCACCTGTGACCAGAAGGAGTGGACCTGGGACGGAGTTGCCCCAGGCTTAGATAAGATCCAGGCAGGCAAAGCAGAACTGGTCTGGGAGAGAGAGGATCAGATGGCGGTTGGAGGAGCAGCAGCACATGGAGGGAGCTGAGGAAGCAGGAAATGATGTGGAGCTGAGACCCTAACTCCAAATGAAACAAGTGGTGCAGTTGGATGAAGAAATGGTGTAGTTGTTAGAGTTTTGGGATGTTTTGTGTTACACTATCCTTCACTGAAGCGATGAACACACAAGTGGGACAGCTGTGGGGAGGGATGTTACAGGGTACTGAAGTGTTCAGGGCTTCTACTTCACCATCACTTCTGCTGAACATTGGCAGATGGTTCCTGTTTCAGTGACTGTCAGGGTAAGAGATGAATGGGGGAAAGACAGATTATGTATTGGCTACTGATTGCAGCATTGCAGAGAGGTAAAAGCCTAGTAAAGCTCATTAGTTTATTACGTAGTTGTAGTATTTTTGATAAATTACACTCTGAAGACAAAGGCAAGTCCCAAAGCAATATTTTGATTTGTTCATTCAAAAAAAGAATTCATTCTATGAATGCTCATGGAGATCTAAGATTCTCTAGTGTTAGCATTTCTATTTTTATGCTGCCCTTCTTTCTCCCAAAGTTTTATTTCCCCATAAATTTTAATTAGGTTCTGAACAGATTTCAAATACAGTTAGCAGAAATTGGAAAGGTTGCTTGCCAAGACTGGCCAAGATGTCACAAGGATACATATTCCTACATCCTCACATCTTTCATGTCTGAAGGGCTGCATTTTCCATCCAACACATACATACACACACACGCAGAATCAAACACTCATGAAATATGTAGTGTTCTGACAAGTTCTTGTATTAGTAAGATAGGTATTTACAGAATAGAATAGAACAACATAGTTCAGTTGGAAGGGACCTATGAAGATCACCAAGTCCAACTGCCTGATCACTTCAGGGCAAACTAAAAGTTAAAGGATATTATTAAGGGAATTGTTCAAATGCCTCTGGAGCACTGGCAACACTTATCAAACAGCTACAGTTACCCAAAATTCCCCTTGGCTCTTAATACATTGCATAGTGTCATCTAGAAAATACTGGTGGTTTCAGATTCTCAGCGCCAGAAGAACAGCAAAAAGTGGCACTCACTCACTGTAATTGGCCACTGACAACACCTGGCAGAGGGAATAGTGCCCTCTGAGCTGCTCAGACACAGCCTCAGAAACTGAAATGACCTCCTGGAACCGTGGACATCGTGGTCTGCTGGGGGAGCTCTGAGGTGACTCTTCGAGCACTGTGGTCACATTGGATTCCAGCTGGTCGCAGAACTTGGGAAGAGTGAAGATGTTATATTACCTGTGCTCCATATATCTGGCCTTGGACCAAGCAAGTTCAGGCTGGTTAACGTGGATGGGCCCTTCATGCATTTGGTATTCTCACCATAGTTAGAAATATTCTCTCTCTTATGAATACCTAACACATTTTCCATTCAGACATGGTCAGTGATTTGTCTGCCAGAGATGTGGAATATGAGTGGATTCTTAGAATTATATATTTCAAGGCCATGTTTGACTGTCGTTCTAAAGGGAAAAGACACGTTGTTTCTGCCTGAAGTTACAGAGAACTGGAACAATGACACTTTCATGAGGCTGAACAGAACAGTCTCTGGGCTGTTTGGGACCACACTTTAGGTTGCTCTTCAGAGCAGCCCTGAAGGATATGTTTATGTGTGGGGATGGCAGGGAGGGGACTCCTCTCTGTGCACCTGTCCCTTTCCCACCTCCTGTGGCATAGCTCCCATCTTAGCTACCCAAAACCATGCTTTCTGCAGTGGAGATCTCACTCAGAGCACTTTCCTTCTCTTTCCTGGTTAGGGGTGAGCAACACAACATTTCCTTCACCCTTTCTGCAACATTCAGCTGAGAAAGGGAGAGAAGAGACAAAAAGCTCCAGAGCCATGTCTGCTCCTTTTCCTTTTCCCACCACCTGGATGACGGACAAACAGAATAATCACAGCCTCACTCCCCAGCAACATCCCTCCCCTGCCAAGTCTGGGAAACAGGCTCAGAGTAAAGAGAAATGTGTGCAGAGCTGGCTTGAACAGTGGGACAAAACTTCTTGCTGTACAGGCTCTTATATGGGGATGATAGCCCCTCTGGGTGAACTTGTTTTGTTTTTTCATACTTACTATGGAAGTACTGTATGCCCTTGTCTCAGTTGCAGAGAGCTTTCAGAATCCTCTCAGGATCATCCCTCACCTCTCAGGCAGACCTTGGAGAAGTTTACCAAACAGAAATGCAAGCTTACACAATTCCTCACCACTCAAAACTCCTCAGGTGAGAGCCAGATGATGTGGGATCATGAGAAAGAGACACTGAGCCATAGTTATTGACAGGGTATTCTCCACAATCACTTTTACCCACACAAATATTTACCTCCAAGAGATGCAGAGATATACATTCTGGAAGACATTGCATTTTTTTTCCAGTACTTGTAATCATCTGATCAGTGTTCTTGATCTGATAGCTGCCTGAAGTATAGGTTACGATGAGTTATCACACTTTTCTGGCAACACCGAGTGGAAGGAAAAAGTAGTAAGAGAAATGATCAATTGCATGAACTTGGAATGGCAGATAAGAGTTAGATCCATTATTTCCATCTGCAGAAGGCAGCCATCTTATATCTCTGTGATCTTTACTGCAGATAAAGGTGAAAGGCCATACAGAAAGCCCTCTGTCCCCTTGGTTCGGAGCATAAGCTCCCCTGGCGGGGGGAGCATAATACTGAAAAAACAGACTTTTATTAACATCCCCCCAAAAGAATATGCAATTAATCATATTCTTCATTATAAGCTTGTGCCTGAACTTTGATCACATTTTAAGTTTGAGTGTTAACAAGAATACTTTGTGGGATCGAGCCAGTAATTCGTAAGCATATTTGTAGCTATTATTTCCCATTCCATTCAATCTCCAACCCATTCTTGCTGGCAAAGAGAGGCACAGGGTTTTCTGACACTGGTAGATTTGTACAACAACAAAAGTCTCCCTTCAGTTCCTCTCTGACAGGATTGGATTGATTAACTACGCTACTGTTTATATTGCTGTACCTGCCAAGTATATCGCAACGGAGAAATAGGAAAAATTGTCCTGATGTGAACACATGGACAACAGAGAATGCCAGAACAAATATCATCCCTGAATATGTAACAATTCCCATTTCATTTTGGTTCAGGACACGAGAATTTAAGATGCACCTCCTAGACAAACAAAGAAAATGCCAATTCCTAATTCAAGTTGGCCATTTATTAAGAAAATACGTTGGGAACACTTATCAGAAAATCGTTTTGCTTGAAAAATAAATTGCATCATTTTCTTCTCCTGCAGGGTCTGATTTGCCCAACAGGAAATGAACAATGTATTTTCAGAAAGGTATGTAAGGAAAGCTGGAGACGGTATATGTCTGGGGACCTTAGGATCTTGTCTTAGGGTTAGAATCCCCCCAAAAAAGTTCAAACTTATACTTGTGTGATTAACATAACAGAGTTAGACAAGACAGGCTACTGCAAGACAAGGCAAAAAAATTAATTTTTTTCTTCTTCTTCTTTCCAACTTGATATCGAATGTGGAGAAATGCTGATGAGTGCCAATTAAGGAGGAGAAAAAAAGGTGATCCTCTGTGCTAGAAAGCCAACTCTCTTCTTGCTTATCCTTCCCACACTATAATTTTACCTACCCATCAGTGATGCTCTAGATATGCACTTGGAAACTTTAGACATGAACCTATCATCACATATGGATGTCTTTAAATTTCAGTGAAGCTTTTCTATAGATATACTCAAGGAATTGAATCAAGCAATGTCAAAAAACACAAAGTTATGCAACTATTCCCTTTGAGATTGAGTATCAATCATTTAAATAAGTAAATCTACTTTTTTTCCTGCTGATTGTTATATCAGTAGCATCCTCAGAAAAAGGGACTGAGAGTAGAGTTGAGATTAGTGATGTGTACTGCATAGGGAACATTATTAACACTTTTACGTATTGCTATTTATCCCAACCTCATACAAAAAAAATCTGAATGGAGTAAATACTTGCGAAATTGTAGGTAAGAGTTCAAATCAAATCCTAAGAGCAACCACTGGACTTTGGATGGTTTGGAGCAGAGCTTGGAGCAGTATTTCATACTCACTTCTTATAGCCAGAGTGGATCAAACCAAAAGTCTGTTTCACATTTTCTTTGAATTATGGGAATTCAAAATCCTGATCATAACTTTGCTGCTCAGTGGATATGTATTCATTGGCATTAGCATTTCTAAATGGATTAACTCAGCCATTGTGAAAAAGAGATTCTGCAGTTTGCTTAAAGATAAGCATGAGCAGTGTCAGGTCAAACATTCTGGAAATTTCCCAACAAATAAGGCTTGCTCGTGGAAACGAAATGTTCTGTAGAAAAGCTGTGAATTTGATGAGTCTATTGAAAAGAAGCCAGCAGGCATCTGACCAAAACCATACTACTTTTCTGTCAGTTCACCTTTCTTTCTTTTCTCTCCCTGGCAATACCAGCCTCCACGGGCTCACACAGCTTTGCAGGACTGGGAAAAAACGAAGGGAGGTCTGGGCTTCTGGGGAGCATGTCTGGGCTATTGTTCTAGCAGCTTGCACTGACAGTTCTTGACTGTCCTTCAGCTGAAGTACTGTAGAAGTTTTGGATGTGCTTTTCAACAACAAACATGAAATTTTTACAGGGTTTATTTGTGTACCAGAGAGAACTACTCAGCAGGGGCAACTGACTGTTTCACAAACCTCTGAACAGCCATTAGATGGAAATAAACTTCGCTAGTTACTGAGCTATGCTAGATATGACCTCATGACCTAGCAGTCATGGAAAGCTTTCTATATAAACCATTTTCTCAAGCAAAATTATGCCACAAAAAGGAATAGGCTTATTTTTCATAATCTCTATTTATTATAACCATTATTAACTTGTTCCTTGATAACTTGATTTATGAAGTTTGTGACAAATTGCTTGCTTAATTGAAATATGTCAGGTTTCTAAATATTGAAGTTAATTATTCCTCCTTTTCCAGTGGAAACTGACCTTTAATTGTACAATATTAATCCACATATTGTATGAATTATGTGAAATACCCATTTTCTATGTAGAAAGAAGTATGCATGTGTTATTGTAGTGGAGTACAGTTACATAATTATTTTTAATTTAAGATATCAGTTTAATTAAATACTTGCAGAAACCAAGCTTTTTCAGGAAATTTGCAATTACAATCAATTTGAATGTACAGCTACGTTAATATGGTGACAAGCCCAATAATAAAAACTAACCAAGTAATTATGGGCAGGTGCTGAACAGATGTGTAAATAGAAGGTCTCTGCATGGAACTTTGTTATATATCATTCTGAAAAGCCAAAGAAACCTGTTATCCATAGCCATTCATATATGCAGTTATAATCGGTCACAAAAAAGTTGGTTCTTTGAATTTAGATAAATCATTTAAAAATGTATATGGCACTTACGCTTTCATTTTCTGTTTCTGGAAAGAAAGTCCAGTTGATTGAAGACTGCTGCTCTACTGTACTCAAAGTCTGCCGCACTATTGAAATATATTCTTCTTTCAACACATTTATGATGAGTGCGTTTTGAGTTTGGAATGGTTTAACAGTCAAAACAATTCACATTCCATATTACAAGTTAAGCTTTATTTAAAGAAGGGGGGGGGGAAAGCTAAGACTAGTTTAGAGTTGTTTGCTCAAGTTATTAAATTGCCAGAAGCCCAATTCAGTCTCCAAATAGTTGGAAAACAACGAAGTTGCATTACTACCATGAGTTGCTTTTAGATGGATTTACAGCGTTCTTCTTTTTTTTTTTTTCCTGCAAACAAGTATCTTAAAATACACTTTTTCAGGTCTTCTATTTTTGTGTGAGATCTCTTCTCATGCAGTGTTAGAAACAACCACATCTATGATGTAAGCACTTATGTGCAACTGAAGTAGTTTCTGTAACATTCATATAGAAATCTCAGGGACACACTGGCACTTGAAGAAAGATGCACATGAACCAGCCCCCTGGGTGGAAAGGGATCCTCTAAGCCTTTTACGGGGATTAAACAATGTCTAAAGTAACCATGTCTGGAGGCATGTCTAAACGAGTCTCCTACAGGAGTTAGATGCTTTGCTCCAGGCTACAGAGATGTGCTTTCCTCTCCTCAGTGCTCACAGCTCTTCACAGGATCCCAGCGATCAAGCCATTCAGGAAGGGAAGAGAAGGGCTTTCTCTTGCCCAAGAATCAGCGCTCAGGACAGTAACTCCAGCTTTTGGCACTATGGGAAGCTGTGGGAAGCAGCTGGAGCTGTGCATCAGTCCCTTCCTTACACCACCATCTGCGGAGCCACCGTCTTACCTGGAAAGGGAGTAACATTTGCCATAGCTGGGAAGAGATTAATAATGAAGTAAGACTAGTGCTGCTGCCATAAAAACTGCGTGGACAGATTCCACTCCTCTCTTTTATTTCTAAAATGTCAGGTTTTAAAAGTACAAACTTGTAAGAAATATTTCAGGCGGGGACAGAGAAGAAGTGGGGAATGCACCCTCAAATCCCACACACCTCTGTTGCTGAATAGTCCCTGTGGACCACATGCATAGCAGTGACTTTTGTAGTCTTTGCTGCTATAGAACATTTCTATACTACCACATGGCAAAAGCTGGCCTGCAGCCAGTGCTAGAGCAGAAAGGTAGCACCATTAGGTACAACAACCTTTACCTTTCCCTCAGCTCCAGACTCCAAGATACTCAATCAGTCTGTTGAAAACGAAAAACGGAGCAGTACATGTTTCCTAGGAAGAGTGAACAAATTCAAACGAGTAGGGAGGACAGAATCACCTCAGTTTTACAGTGGAAAGAAATCCTCTGGAAGTTTGATGCCATGCTCCATCCCTGACACAGGCTCTTTATGCTCAACATGCTTCAGCTACTGGTCAGGACAGGTTTCTTCTAACGAAAGACAACTTCAGGAAGGTTGGAACCCAAAGATTTTGTCTTTGTCAGGGGAGCACCTAACAGTCAGTCAAACTTTAAATAGGACTTGTGAGAAAATGACAACTACAGGATTTGGTTCCATACAAGGTCTGGACTTTTTCTTTTTTATTACATGGAGAACAGCAAGGCAGTGTATAAAACAAACCTCTAATGTTCTGACATGGAGAGATTTTGCTTGTCCTTTCCAAAAGGAAGTTGCCTGAATTCCCTGCATCCCCACAGCCAGCCACACACACCTTCTCCTTCCTGGCTGAGCTTGGATTCCCTTGCTCCCATAATCTCCCTGTTCTTCCATGCTTATTGTCTGAAGAGGCAAAAAGGGAGATTTCAGAAAACAAGTTTGCTCCACAGGTGAAGAGAAACACGAGGCAGCAGTGAAGAGAGAGCCCTGGTGACCCACACGCATTAGCACCAACATTAGGAGCAGGAGTGCTGCTTCAGCGCAGTGCTGAACCGACCTGCCAAGATCCCTGTCTCTGCACCAGCAACTGTGCATCACTCCTCAGCACACTGAGTCAGTTAGGATGGGAATCTTCGCAACACAATCTTTGCTGGCATAGATCTGACAGTAGGTGCTGAAGTTGCTTTGGCCCCTCTGAAAGTCTTTAAGTGACCAGAGTGCTTGTGTCCTCTGTTCCCTCAGCAGAGAAGCCAGTGCCTCCAGCTGCATTTTCACTGTGTGGGAATTGTTCGAGCTCACCACTGTTGCCACAGCTGCTAAAGGAAAACATGTAGCTAAAGATGAGGGTGAGCATACATTATAAATACAGGCATATGGCTGTCAAGCTGCTGCCCAACAGCTTCCATAGTTATGTGGCACTTGGAATTTTTTAGATAAGAAAAGCTAACGAAGACAGCTATTATAGCTTTGTGCTGCACTTGCTTCCTGATAAAGTTGCCAATCCAGTACTTTGAATTCTGTGCCAGCAGCTTTGACACAAGTGAAAGAGCAAGCTGTGCTCTTAACAGATGCAAATGCTTTGGTTGCAGTGATCGCTGCTTTCTCAAAATCATTATCACATATGTGGGATTTCAGATGCATACTTTTTCAAAGCAACTATGTTCAGCCAACTGGAGCAATGTTTTCATAGCATCAACAAATTTTGAAGAGGCAAAAGCAACTGGCATTATCTAGCAGGTATTTTGCAGTCCCGCAAGTGCTTGCGCTGGACAGACACACAACACATGGTTGGCACTGTTGGAAATCTCCCATACTGCAGCCACTGCGCCACACCAGCAACAAGCCATGCTGTTGAATTTCTGGGAATCTGCAGTCTTCTCTGATTACAGGGGAATAAATACAAACAAAGCATTGTTGTGCATTAAGTTACTGCCTTAGAAATTCTAGATTTGAGAATAGTTCATCACCCAGTCTTAGGATTTCTCTATTTTTCTGTATCTCTTAATTTAGAATACAGCTTCTGAAATAAAGTTTCTTGCTTTGTTTGAACAAGATTACCACAACAGTACAAGAATTTGATATCATCTATTTAGTTATTTTAATGGCAATTTCAGCAGCAGCAGGCACATGGAAAAGTCATTACATCTGTGAAGGTGACAAATACAATCCAGAAAGACTGCTGCGCATACGACTCTCTTCCACCAAAAGACCATGTCAGTTTTCTTCTGTCATTAAACACATACAGCGTTAATTCTAAGTCTCTGCTTTGCACAGACAGGATCTGGCAAATCTTGGCACCCTATACTATTCATCAAAGAAGGAAACAGTCCAGACTTTGCAAAGCTTTGGCTCTAAATGTGCATACACTAAGCTTTGAGTAGTGGATGATGAGGAGTCCAGTGCAAGAGAAGGTTACATTGAGAACTAGTGAGGCTTTGCTCTGAGTTCTTTACGGAATGGGAGCAGGTCTGAGCTTGATTCCTTAATTATGCACACCCATGGTTAAAACAAGGCATGAATGGATTGGGAAAAGCTATGAAAAAGACTGGGCCATTTGATGTTGTTGTTGACTAGGAATGAGAAAAATTTTCTTCCTGTCCTATTTTTGAAGCTTTTTTAAAAATGAAAAAATTTCCTGTTTTTTGTGAAATGAAACTTTATTTTAAGCTAAAAGCAGCAGCAGCAACAACAAAAACAAACGCATTGCTTTAATTTCAGTTAACTATTTCCCTACCTTTCTCCTTCCCACAAGCACTGCCATCTTTTCTGCAGCAAATGCAATGTAATGAAGTCAGCAGGGATTCTCCAGAACATCCTTTTTGGTAGGAAAAGAAAAAGAGAGCTCAGGCAAATTTTACTCTACTTTTGAAGAAAATCCATGTCATAGAACACAAAGACAGTCTCTGTCCTGTGCAGAATAGCTGGCCAAGTAGTTGTGTTCTCAGGAGCTCATGCCGCCCTTCATTTTTTCTCTCTCTTCCTCTGTCTCTCTTTTCCTCTCTCCATTAATGTATTTTTTCACATTCACAATACATCACATTCATCCTGCAGGAAGGTCTGCTTACAGTTTTACTTACACTAGTTTTACATACATAGGTCCACCTCTCCTGATTCCAGAGACACAGCTTGCTTGCCCATTCCTATATATGACACCACCTACTCACATAGGCTACTTTAAAATAAGGTAAGATTCTGAGTGTCTAAGACACCTGGACACCTAACACATTCGGAATGTTTTTCTTATTCCGTAATAGGTGCTCTTCACCTGGGGCTTCAACAGGTCTCGTTTCCAAATCTACCCTAGAGTATTCAGCTATAAGCCAAGATAAGTGATTAAACCAACTTCTGATGCTCTAAAATATTCAATATGTATTGCAATATGGGGGTATCTGGCTGCCAAAAAACATTAGGTAGGGCTTTCAAGATCCAGAGGATAAAGTCTGCTACTAGATTATTTCTATCACTATTAGACCAACATCTGGCTTTCAGCTTCTCTCACGACAGCACTGTGGTTGGAGCGCTACCTCAACTTGCATTTTCATAAGCTACACTGTTCAGTGATTTATATCAATCTGCTTTTAATCACATTGTGCCAAAATTAACCAACTGTAATTGCCACCCAGGGCAGGCTGCCTTATGGAAAGGACATAAATGAGATTATTTATCAGGGCAGGATGCAGCTGTGTGGCTATGAAGTGGAAGAGCAATCTGTGCACGAGTTCGGCCTCTCCTCCATTATGCAAGTGAAGGAACATGACAGTAATGGGGAAAAAAATGAAACTGAGGAATCCAGGACTTCATCCTTTCCCCACACCTCCTCTCAATTTTCATTCTGTATATTTTCAGCTGCAAAGAAATGAAGACATTTTTATTTTTGCTTCACTTCTCAAGAACTGTATTTATAATTCAAAAATGTAGCTTAAAATCTCAAAGTACTTCCTCTCTCTTCCCCCCATAATTTCAGTTTGTCAGCAAAAATACACCCATAAACCCATCGTGTTCACATATGTGCATACAGCATCCAAAACACATGGTGCTCTGTGACGTGGTGAGAGCTTCTGCACAGCTGAAGGGAGCAGAGAAATGGGATCTGAAAGGTGGGAAACCTTCTGTGCATGCCATTTCCCTTTCTGTGCTTCAGATCCCAAACTGACTGAAGTCAGACAGCAAGTTTCTAGCAGCTTCAGTAGGCTTTGGAACAGGCTCTAATGATGGAGCTAGCAGCAGATATTAAGTTACATCAGCTTCATAATAGTTGCCAATTTTTTTTAACTAGGAAATATTAGCAAATGCGATAACACAGTGAAATGTGGTGACAATAGGAATAATGTTCATATCTTGTTCATTCAAGTTATGACACAAAGTAGAAAATACTATTAAAACCATGTGGTGATCTTTCAAGTATCTGGCTTTGCTTAAAACTACCCTTGTTTTGCAAGATCAAAGGTAAAACAAAATTTTTACAAATCATTTTGTTAATTAGACAATGGTGACACTGATATCGCTGTTAGCATGAAGGGGAGAAGGAGCCTGGTTTTCATTCTGGTGCTGCAGAAATGGAAGAAATGGGGACTGGGATGGGGAAAAGGGCAGAAGAAGAGCCTTTGTCCCCATCTCAGTGTTCTCTGCACAAATGAGTCACAAGAGTGGACTCTTGGAGGTCTTCCCTGGAGGGGAAGAAGGAGGTTATCACACAGCTAATTGGCTTCAGAGATAAAAAGAAAACTGCCACATGAGCCCAGACCTGAAATACAACCAGCGTAGCCAGTAATCAGTAACAGCTTTCTCCTTCAGTTGAAGATGCAAAAAACCCACAGCATGTTTTCAGTAGTAGTTTTGATGCATGCCTTGCTATCAAGCTGCTCAAAGAGAAACTGAGGGCCCCAAAGTGCATAGCTATACCCTATGCCTTACACAGCTAGATCCTATAATCCCATTGATGTATCTTCCTTTTTCCTATGGTCAAAGGTTTGCCAGATAAAGCCTGATTTATTGTTTATGCTTCCATAATTACCTCATGGAATTTAAGCCCTTAGATCTAACAAACACCTCCTCTTGTAACATCACACCTATTCTTTCCTCTTTCTCTTTTTCTGTCTGCTCACATCTTTACTTCTGGTATCTCCGTTCTTTGATGTTCAAACCACTGTCACAATTAACATGTGCCTGACGTGGGCAGGAAGGCAGGGAAGCAACTCCCCCTCACTGTGCTCTCCCCACTTGCTTCTTTTCTCTCCTGCATGCAGAAAGGGAGTGAGCGGCAGCCAGCCCAGGGTGCTGCTTGTAGACATCTATTGAGGAATGAGAATGCTCAGCAGAGGCCAGATAGAATGAAGAGCCCCAGATAAGCTCATTGTAGCCCAATAGAGAATCTACTAGCACCAGGTCAGTCAACCAAAGACACTGGTGGAAAAGGTGTGCCTACCATCTTCCCTGAGGCTCTTCAAAACACAAGAATAACAAAAGAGATTAGTACTACTAATATGCCTGCTCTCGGAAGTATCCTTTATGGTCATTATCTAAGGGAGCCTTAGATGTTATTTTCCAAGACCAGCAAATGAAACTTTGAAGGAGCTTCCTCTTTTGGGTGGGAGGATAGACTCAATGAAGTGACATTTGGCAGATAAATGTGAAAGCTGAAGCTCTGCCCAAGTAGAAGTGAAAACTAATCTCAGAACAAAGAGCAAATTTCATTTAGGCCTAAACCAGCTATGAACAATCTTCAGATAGTATGACCTAATACTTGCCAAAAATGCGATTACTAATTTTGTAGGCATGATGCTGGACCTGCTTTAGAAAAGTATTCTATAAACAAAGACATCATAGCCATACATGGGAGAAAGGTCTGTCACTGAAGCTCTCAGCACAGCCACGCACCATTACCAATGGGCATACAGGACAAACTTTCAAGGACAGTCAGCACCAGCTCATCTCTACTTCCTGGGAGCCAGGGGTGCAATTCCTGCTGACTGACTTCTGCTGGAGTAGAAATAGGCCAACGCGAATCAATTTTCACAAGATTTCACACACACTCAAAGAGTCCTTCTGGCTTTATTCAGTGAAAACCGCCAGTGGAATACATTGTGCAGCCTCAAAGTTGAGACATTTTGGAAAACACAGCAAGTCCGAGCAAGAACATGCTGTCATATATAAATTAAGTGCAATATATTTTAGCCAGAAGCAGTTGGGGTGCCCTCATACTCAAACAGTTTATGTAGATTTCAGTTATGGAGATACGCACCCTCAGGGCATGGCTGTATGACAGAGTTGTATCAGAATAGGAAGTCACTGAATCATAATATCTGACTCTCTTTCAAGCCACAGCAGATAAGAAGTGGTTGATCTTAATTTATCCCATAGTGAAGGAGGGCACACACACGATTACTGAAGATTTTCTGACCCAGAAAGCCCAATAAACAGTGTGTTTTTGGCATATACTTGACAAATGCCTTATGAAATCTCAGCAAAATACCTCTTGAAATTAATTTTAATTCCAAATTTGTGGGCTGGAGTCCTTATGCCACATGAAAAGCATATTTTTCCATGTGGCACTCAGGACTTTACCCAGTCCCTACTGTATTTAAACACAACTTTAGGCATATATCTGCTGGGATAAGCGTCTCAAGATTTAGTTAATTTGTTTCAATAAGACTGTCTTTCAGAGGTAATTCACATAGTGAAGCCCTTATTTCCCAACGCCTTGCTAATACTTTTCATTTAGAGTGTTTAAAATACTTATACAAAGTCATCATCTTTATTACAATCTCAGCTATCAAATGAGAAGCCTTCCTTTACATAAAAAACTGCTGCTTATTAGGACACACTGATAATCTACCATGGAGTTCGTCTGAGAGGCTTGAGAATTGGTACAAATCAGCACAGAGCAGCTGGATGTAAATCAACTGCAAGTCCTCCAAGCTCTGGCACAGATCTTCAGTTAAACTAATTTTCTCAGCTGAGAATTGCTCCCAGATCAAAAATCCTGGCTTTGGAGCAAGCACAGCAAAAATATTACTAGCAGAGAGATAACATCTAAATCAATGATGAGTGCCCAGCATACATGACCACCTTATAGTTAAAATAAGAAAGAAGGACTTTTATTAGTTTTACAATCGTGACTAATATTTTCAAGTAATGCCAAATGTTTTACAGATGTTGATATCAACAAATGCTGACTCCAGCATGCTCCAAACCAGAACTGAACCAAAAAGCTTGTAGAAATCCAGATCAGAACTTTGCAGTTTGCCTTCCTGCAAACCTAATCACAAACAGCAAAACACTGTAAATAATACTGAGCCAATACAAAATCCTACACGCAATTCAAGGTTTGGAGGAAATTGCTAACTTAGCTGACAGCTTCTTGTGAAGGGCTGAACCAACGTTCTGCATCTTAAAGCAACAGAGCTCAGTGAAAGCCTTGTCCTGAAGCTGAATACAGAAAAGGGAATATTGTTAAAGTGTTGGCAGGGTATAGCTGTGATGCAATAGATGTTATGTGCTGCACTAAAATGTTTTGCGTATCACACATCTGCTCTGCAGAAAAGAAGACACATCACATGCCAGAGTCTGATGAAGATGATATCTTAAATGCAAGGATGTGGAGACTGGACACCTGTTCAAAAGTGATCTCGTATTCTTGAGTTAAACTGGGAGAGACTAACTTGTACAAGTTCCAGCAAGGACACTTTGTCAATTGAGTATAGAAAATGTGAAGCTTGTGGAAGACCAATATGGCAGAATACAGCCTGTCACTCTGTTGACTTCTACAAACGAGACATAGCCAGGAGATATTTCCAAGTGTTGTGAGCAGTCTTACTGTCCTATGCAGGATATCCTCGCCAGTTTCACTTGAGACAAGACTGGAAAAGTTTATTGTAAATAAATTGTTTTAAATATGAAGTCCAAATTTTCCGTCTTTCTTTTTTCAAAACTGAACTCTTAAAGATCAATGTAGCATTATGTCACATGCATAAATTTTTAAGCAGGCCGTTGAGGTAATACATTTCTGATTATGGAAGTAACTCATGGAGTATATAAGAGAAATATGATGAAACTAAAAATGAATCCATCTTCCATGTTGCACTCCTCTATACCATTTAGTTGTCTGCTTTTATAGATTGGTAGATCCTTACTGATTTTCAGTTGATACAAAAGGACAGCTCAGGAAGTGTTTTGCTTCAGGATGGGAGAATTGTAACGCACTGTGGAAGTCCGTGTTTCAAATGGCACATACATAATTCTGTTTCTCGACCCAGGATTTGGGATGTAGAAGTCTTCTTTGGAACTGCTTTTTTAAACTCTCAGCAATCTATTGTATACTATAATTTCTACGCACCTTGACTTCGTCACTGGTAACGTTTGCAACAATTTCCATACGAGCTAGATTTACTCAAGTTCACAGCCTTGATATCAAATGCATCCGTGTTTTCCATTACACAGGGGAAATACCAGTTGATGATTGGAAAAGCCTAGATAAATGCCTTGCTAGTAAGTCAGACTGTGACAATTACCCATTTTCCAGGTGAGTTCAGGAATGATCAAGAGCATAGCATGATTCAAAAAGGATTAGAAATATATAAGGAAAATAACACAATTATATTAGATAGGAAGAAGAAATAGAGATAAGAGCAGTCATGTATAAACCAATGAGCGGTTTTGGCCTACAGTGCCTCATAACATTCTGTGGCTTAATGATGCTCCAAGTGCCACGGGATAGCCCAGGCAGTGCAAGACACACTGCAAAGCTGAGGCTGCTTTGGAAAGAACCTCCCATCTGAAACTGTTTTTCTATAACCATCCATTATGAGCATTTATTAGGCTTAGGACAGCTTGTCACTCCCAGACACAAGGTGCTGGAGGCAGCACCACATTAGGTCATAAAAAAAAAAAAATAGCACTGCTGAAGGCAACAGCCTGTAACAAGAAGCAACAGATCACCTATTTACCTGTCCACATGGAGGAGGAGATTAGCTGCTAGCTTGTACAGCAAGCTCTGTGATTCTGGGGAAGCATCTTCTTCAGGTTTCCCCTCTGCAAAGCTATCTTCTGTTACAGAAATGATTTCTTTTGAAATGGAATTTACCCCTAGGATTAGTAAAATTCTGCTTTGCTAATGGGGCTGAGAAACTGCTAACTGGCTCTGCTGGGACAAGAAAAATTGCAAATTTGGCCCTAAATATGTGTGCTGCGAGTGTCTGAGCAAACTGATAATGGCATCTGCACTTGTCAACATCATGGAAGTCTTTCTTTTCTCAGAGAAACTGCAGGATTTGTTCATCTGATGTATAAATGTATCTATGATGAAAAAGAAATATGGTGTCATACTCAGGGAAGGGAAAGTCTCTTTTTCCCAGTTCTTTTAAGGTTCTGGAACAAGAAATCTATGAGTGTTTACAAAAATGGAATGCTTTGTTGTTGCTGTTGCTTTTTACAGGAACTCTAAGTCATTCAGAGTAGTTTTGCTGCTGGATAAAGGCTCATATGTCTGAAATCTGAAGTTGTAAATTACAATAGTTCTGAGTTCACTTTATGTGCTGTTGTTTTACTCTAAGCTCCTATTTATGACAATGAAAACGAGCTGGATAAATGGATATTTTATCCCATACTCATGTTGTTGATATTTAGGCATGTTAAACAGAACAAGGTGAACTGATAACATTGAAGAGAATTTGGGATTACATAGCAGTTTGGAACTCTATATACCATATTTTATTACGCTCTAAAGAATATGTGGGGTTTGTTGATACTGCTGAAGATGACAGGCTTTATTTACCTTAGGAAAAGTACAGTACATCCTGGCAGCATCTGCTGGGTCATCTTGTTCACTTTGTGCTTCTCCATTAACATGGCCTCAGCCTGTTGGGGGACACATAGCAGACAGGAAGAGGCATTTAAGACTCTGTGCCCTTATTCTCATTTTTGAAGGCTACTAGTTGCGCTAGAGGCACCTGACTTCTAAAAACAGGAATCACTTCACGTCCATACACTTGTGTGAACATCTACGCATTTAATTTGTCAAATTAATATCCTACTGCCATCTCTTCAACTAAATATTACAAGCAAACTAAAATAATTCTGCTAGATAACAGAACCACTATACTGCCAATGATCTAAACAATGCGTGTGCATACATATATACATGTGTGTGTATAAATATATTTATATATGTGTGTAGGCTGCTCTGAAAGTAATGCCTCCTACTTATTCCCATGGAAACTGCAACAGGTACAAAGCACACAGTAACACTATTTGACAAAGCAAATTCTCAGCTACAAAACACTATTTTTCAGCATAGTCACCACCAGTAGTTATGCCTTTTAACCAGTGATGAACAAGAGCCTGTATGTTGTGCTTGTACTCTGCATGGCCATCTGGAACATGACTTGTCTTTCACGTCACTGTCATCACTGCTGAAACGCACCACTACTGCCTCAGTCTGTTCATATCCACTGTTTGGTCACCAGAAACATCCAGCAAATGTTGATCATTGTCAATGGGTGCAATTTTTTCCACACGGAGGAATTCCATGGCATCGCTTTGCTTCATTTGCACTTCCATGTCAGATGCCATTGTGTCAGGCTGCCCCTCTGCTGCCATCTGTCACATGGCAACAACATGGAATGAAATATTGGTGGGAAGGTTCCACCTCTACTTCCATACCACCAACATCCGCCTCTGACTTTGTGGGCCAACATAATAAAATAGGAGGCATTACTTTCTGAGCATCCCTCATACGTAGGCATGTGTGCATTGGAGAGAAGAAAATCTTGAACATAGGACTCCGTCATACAAGGTGAGCTATAAAGAAGCGGCTTTGCTGGCTCACAAATCAGCAGAATCCTTTGCAGACATAAAAGGAACTTGAATTTTCAGGCAGAGAAGAAACAACAGTAAGAATGGTTTCTACGGTGTGGAAATCCACTTTTTTGTCTGCTCTAGGCAGTTCTAGATGAACCTGTAATATCTATTAATGTCAAAGATATTTTGGTGGCAGCTTATACTGAGAAGGTAGTGAGATAAATGAGATTCCAGCAGAAAAAGGGGCAGAGATGTGTTTAAATAATTTGCTTTCCTTCAGGAAATATTTATTTCTAAACAAGAGGGAAAAAGCCTCACTGGGATTATCATGTTGCCATTTCAATAGTACTATGCACCACACATACACTGTCTTTCCAAACAAATAATGAGATGCAATATTGCAACTTCAAAGTTATCTTTGATAATTTACTCTTCAGTCAAAATTTCAAACTTTTTTTTTCCATTGTTTAATACCACTGTGGCTTTACAAAGCTACAATAACCGCTTAGTACCATCTAATAAGTATATGAAAGAAGTAGGCCAGAGAGCCTCAGGAAGACTCACATACTATAAAGTCCTGAGTGACTACACTGTCACAAGCAGCTTCAGTAGACTGCAGTCCACCTGAAGTGAACTTGGAAAGAAGCAAAGCCCTCTCTTTCTCCCCTTTGGGCACCTTGATCTCATCTCCAGGGAGATGTCTCATCCCCAGGGATGTTCTGTGCTGCTCTTCCGCCACACTGTTGTTCATCGCTCGGCCCCCACCCACGTTTATCCTGCTTTTAATCTCCTTCAGGCAGAAGGCCGGATAAGGGAACACGGTGGATACTGTTACTGTGGCCATTACTATTGCTCACAAGTGACTGTCCGTAACCGCATTTGCAATGCCATGATATGTTTATTCTTTTTTGCAATATTTCTGCCTCAAACGCTGTATAGTAACAATGGTAGTTTACTCCCAGCATTCCTGCATTGGACAGGAAATCTAACAAACTGAGAACTGACTTTAGCTATCCCTGAAATACATCCATTTCTGATGTGGAAGAAAATGAAAGGACCTGGAGAGAGCCCTCTGCACACTAGACCATGCAGCAAGCACGGAAACTATGGCAGAGTTTTAGGAAGGCGGGATATAATTAGTCTTGTTGGAATTTGACCAGGATATCAGGGTTAACACCCCTGCTCCTGTGAGGAGTGCCCTGGGAGCTCCTCAGCAGCGAGCAGTCAGGACCTCTTGTTTTCATCGCATTCCAGGCATAACATGACAGCTACCCAAATGTGCATCACCTTAATGATAGAGAAATACACACGGAATGCTTACACTTAATAACAAAGTGTGGGCATAATTCAAGAATATATGAATTTAGATTTGTGAAATATCCAGAATGAAAGAAGAGTTCTGAATTCTGGTACAGGACTTCAGCTACTGGAATACAGTGGAAACAAAATCAGTTGCTGGAAATCCTCTGGAGCCCATAGGTTTCCTGAACAGCTCGATCTACTTGTAGTTGGATATCAAGTCTAGAGGCTGGCATTTATTGCATGTGGTTTTTATGCATTTCCTGCACAATTCCCTTTGGGAAGAGCTCTGGTGACCATCACAGCACAGCTCACCAGACTGCGCAAGGAGATGCTGTGTGGGCAGGAGTCCCAGAAATCGTGGCACCCAGGACAGTTTGCCCAGATGCTTCCCCTGCATGTGTCTTTCAGCTCCTTATGTTCTGATCCTACATGAGCTGCTCTAGCTCTTCCTGGCTCAGCTGGTCACCTTCTTGAGGTCTCTTCTAGCCTCAAGATTTTATTTCCTATGAGTCACACATACCAAGGATCGGTGCAGCCTGCCCTACGCAGGAAGGCTGCAGGGCCAAACAGCTGCTGCTGGTGGGAGGAATGAAGCCTCTTTAATTCCTCCAGTAAATCTCTGCTTGCTACCAGCAACTACCAGAGGGTTGTGGAAAAATGACCATGAATTTTGCACTGATTTATGTGAAAGATTTGCTTTATATCCGTGTTTTTTGTAGTCTAAACTGGTTAAGTTGGGTGAACTATATTCATCTAAATTCAAATTAGTACATTTCTCATAAAAAATTTCCAAACAATTCAATTATTCCTCCAAGGACAATAGATTGCGAACACTAGTAGAGTTCAGATTTTCCTATTTTATACATACACCCATACATTGAGCACAGAAAAGGAATGGATCATTTCTCTCCCAGATGTATCTCCTCCCGTGTGATGTGAATGCATTACATGTAATCATATTCCAGCACAATATGATTAGACAACTTACTGCACTCTAAAAAGTGACTTTAAATCTACCTCCCCATTTTTATTAGCTTTTTCTCAGTCAAATATGTTTGTCTTACAAGAAAAATGATGCTTCTCTTTCTGACCTTAGGATTCCCATATTCAAACAGAGCTACGGGTCAATAGCTGAATGAAAAAAGGATTGACAGAATGATTTGCATCCTTTTTGATGCCTCAGCATCTTTGAATTATTGCTCAAGTCAGGCATTGGTTATGCCTGGCAGTGAAAAACTGGGAACAAGCACCTGGTTCAGATGTTGATCCATGTGCAGGAATTCAGGTAACATTCTGGTAGCTCTGCTCAGCTCCACATGCAGCCAAATAGGAACATAACTTTTTATCATTACTGTAGTTAACAGAAAAGTAGGACAAAGTCACTGTAATGAATCATAAATGTTTTTTGTTTCCTTCAAATAACAGAGCAAATGTGAAGAAGTGTTTTGGAGACTAATTGTAGGCATTATATGCCAGGACAGACAATTTTGCTACGTGGTTATGACAAAACAATACAGCCACACCTACCTGGCTGGAAACAGGCTATGTAGAAGCTATCTTCTGTCTGGTGGCACTGGGCAGGAGAGGTCAGGGATCCCACGTGGGCTTCCCTGTCACTGCAAAGCCACTGCATCCCCCTCTAGCTGGAAGAAGCCTGGGAGAGAAATGTAGCTTCATGAATCTGCTCATGCTCCCCAGGAGGACAGGACACTCATTCGGCAGAAAAATGTAATTCTCTCCTTTTCAACCCCATGGCACTTTTTACAAACTGCCTACAAAACTGGGCAGGGGAAAGACTTTGGCCTTCAAAACACCATTGACCACAAAGATGAACAGTGGAACGATAGTTGAAGAATTGCACATCTAAGATGTGATTCATAACAACCTGCAGCCACAGCTGGGTTCCCTGTAGAGATGGTCCCTCACATGCCAAACCCGGTCCTCTGCTCCTGTGTGTGGAGGGGGACGTGTAGCTTCTATGGCAGAGCAGTAGTGGCCCTGACCCCCCAGGGCTGGGGGACATGCACAAGAGCCTCCTGCCCCATCCTCTGTCTGCTGGGCTCTGGGAGCTGGAACAGAGACTGCAGGGAGAGACACTTGCACTGGAATTAGAGAAAGCGCAGTTAAGTAGAAGTAATATTTGTTCAAATGGGAACAAAGGAGTGGGTGCAGTACAGTGTCATCTGATGAGGCGAAGGTGGAGTGCTCAGTCCCACACCACCAATTCAGCACTGCTTTAAGCACTGGATGGGCTGCTTGTACTTCTTCGGGTTCAATGGCTGTGAAGGAGCAGGGTGGGTGTTATTGATGACAGGCTTTGTCTGTGGCTGAAGGCAGATGTCTGTGCTGGCTGAAGACACCTGGTAGCTTCCAGAGCAGTGATATGTGGCTATGGTGACAGTCACTGGCTCAGGTGGTCTGCAGGAGCTCAGCAAATGCCCAGCCTGGCCACCCTCACCACAGCTGGTGGGCTGCCACAGCTACCCCTCCTGGCACTAGCAAGTTCAGCTCTCACTGACAAGCAAAGGACAGCAAAGTTTGGCACCCTGGCTGGAAATGGCTGAGTGGCAACACGCAACGCAGAACATACATTCTACTTTGTCCCTATGTCAGGACCACGTTTTCTTTTGACTTTGTGTAGCAACCAGCACATGACTGGCACTCTCTATATATTAGCTAACACAACATTTTCTGTCTCCCATCAGGACTTTCGATGTATGCTTTAATTCCTACATTCTGCATTTTCTTAAGGACATTTGACAGCAAGCTGTAAACAGGAGGGCCTGGGAGAAGCACTGGGCAGGAGAACAGGAGTACCACAAAGTTGGTCCCTGCTCCCCATCACGGCCTGAGGCAAACTAATCAGTGTGACTCCACATCAACTTCCCCTTGTGTAAAGTGGGGATAATCCTCACTTCCCCCTTCCCAGGAGAATAGTCAGTCAGTTTACACTGCACTAGAAAAATCTAAAAATGCTTCCAGAGCATAATGACATTTATTCCTTGGAAATCCCCAGAATAAAACGTTTAAAAATGACAGCTTATCAGGAAAAAAAATCAAGTATTGACTTGATCTCTATGTCCTTAGATGTTCTGCAGCAGAAGACTTGACTGTTGACACACTGGTAGTATCACAGACAACCAGCACAGCAAGGGCAAATTGGTAAGGCACTAAGAGCAAGATGTTTTGGCTCTTAAGTGGAATACCTCCATCCACGACTTCATTTTTTTCTCCGTAAGGAATATTGGGGCAGTGGATTTTTCTCCCAGATTTTTCCATGTAAAACATTTGTTGAAAATCCAAATAACTAATTTGAAATAGGTCATGGACCACCTGTGCAAGCAAGTGAACTGTATTTTAACTAAGCATCATTACATCTACTCACAGATGGTATTCTGGCTTTCGGAAAGCTAGTTCTGCTTTAAGGTTTAGCGCTTGGGATTAAAGACAGTACTGTATAACTTAAAAGATTTAAGAATTATACTGTAGGAAGTGAGGCTATAATAAGCTTTAGATCAACAGTTCATATAGCATCATGGGATTCTCAGCCGCCCAAGAGAGAGTCCTAATACACTGTAACCGACAACTTTCCTCTTGAAATGTCTTAGTTCTATGAAGCAATAAACCAGTCTGGACTAAGTTACTAAAGGTCTTTGAAGTACTGGAAAGACCCATAAATAAGGTGAGTACTTTGGAAGGGGGGGCTCATTTCGTGGTGTACATATACAGCTATTTCATAGTCAAGTTGATTTGTAGTTGCCTGTAAGTAAGTTTCCTGGGAGCAATAAATCTTCATTCAAGTAAAACTAAAATGTCACCGGTATTTATTTCGTGCATTTTTTACTCCATCAGGGAAAAAAAAGTCAGTATTCATGTAAACTGTTCTATGCCCAACTTGCAGAATTAGGGTTCATAGTATGAAATTTTTATAAATCTACGTTGTAAACATTGGGTAACAGATGTACCATTGCATTGCCAAAAAAGAGTGGTAACTGTCACTGGAGAAATAAAACTGAGTTATTGTTTCCAGTTTCAAAAGAACAGCAACAAGTCTAAAAAACTATATGTGATCTTTGTCCTTTTTTCCCCTCAGACACCTGCACTCATCTAATGTTTCACTGAGCCCTGAAAAATAAATGCATAGCTTCAGTCTCCTAATCCATGTGGCTCCAGAGACCACTGTTACATGAGAACTTAAACTGATGATGCTGAGCGTCCTAGGGGCAGCTTAATCTTTTTTAATTCAAATCAACTGAGTCCCATGTGGCGCTAGGATGATACTCTATATGCTGCAATCAGACTGACCTAGACTTCTTGTGCTCTAAATGATTAATGAAACTGCCTCCTAGTTTGTTTCTATGGTGATCTGAAACTTGACACGATGTAGGAATCTGCCATTCACGCTGAATGAATCAAGGAGGAGGTAGCTCAGGAACAAAACTCCGTCAGTTGTACAGAGGAGGCCGAATTTTAAGTCATTAGTCTCCTTGTACTTGGATTGTTGACTCTTGAAAATAAGAGTGAGATAAAGTATCCTAGCTAATATAGCCTTAATTGAGTAGTTTACTAGTCAATGGTTTCAATATTAGCAAAATGAGTTACTATGAAAACAGTCTCATATATTCTCTTTCGATGGGCAAATGCAAAAGCAATAGTTACAGCTGGTTGCAGCTCTATGTGAGGAAGTCAATTCGATGGTCAAAGCCCTGAAATGTCTCTAAATGCTGTAAATAATGATTTAAGAAAAATAAAATCCTTAAAATATCCATTTCTAGGCTTTATGGAGTCCATGAAAAAGTCTTCGAAATTCCAGTGTCTTTGTGTTTTGATACTGCCATTCCAAATGAGGAGCGACTTACTCAAGTGTTTTGAGGCTTTCAGGTCCTAAGACTGCTTTTTGCTTTGATTTCCAGAAGAAGCACATTCCCAAACATTTAAATATTTTAGATAGTCACTGAACCACTGATGAGTATCTGCACTCATGCTTAGGCCTGTCAATATTGTTAGGATAAAAATGACTTGTGAGAGCATCAGTGAATTAGCTTAGCTACTGCACTAGCCACAGCACCATAAAGCTTGCCTCAGATCAGCTGCCTGAATTTTCTCTCGGTGTTGCAGCCCATGCTGGATGCCAGGAGACAGTGCTGGGTTCAGCCAGTAATTAAAGCTGACTCAGTAGTGCTGCTGCTGTAACTTGGCTGCCTTTAGAGTGAACCTCATCCTTCCTCCAGTCCCCAGACAAACACTCTTGAGCATTCAATGAGTCAAACCTCAATGACCACCTAAAGACATGTAAGTACACAGGATTTTTCTGAAGACAGTGAGAACAGTGGAGCCTTACAAGCCCTAAGTTTGCCGGTGCTCTTTCTGCCTCCTTTCCTTAGCATTGCTTTTACTGCCTCCCTTCCAAAATCCTAACTACTGAATTAAGTACACCACTATTTTTCCCACCAAAGCCTACTTTTCATCAGCACAGGGAGAGGTGCTGCTGCTTCCTTCCTTTCCACGCTTTTTTAAGGGGAAGATTCTTACACTGTGTATTTTCCTCTGGTGAGGCAATCCCAGTACTGATCTCACAGCATCTCTCAACAGCCTTTCAGGAGGGCATAGCATGCCCAAATCATCTCATCACTTCATCTGGAATCAATCATTGTGGGTCCACCAATGTCAAGAAAGCTATGCTCATTTGCATCAGCACGTGACCTGGTCCTATCTTTCTATGATCTTTAGATCAGCAATGTTACCATTAGGACACATGGTCTCAGAGGAGTCTAAATCCACTTTCTAACACATTGAATCAGTGTCTGCCATTTTTCTTTTCAATCATAGAAAACACTGAGACCACTAAGCCAAACTCATAACAAATCAAATTCTTTTGATGTGGATCTTGGGGGCATTTTTCTTACAGTTGCACCTGTATTTAGAGATTTTCAGATTGTGTAACTGGTATACTTTGTAAACCAGTTAACTTCGTAGAGTACTTCACGTCCAGGATCTTGAGAGAAATCTAAAATACTTAACATTTTCGAGTGTGACTCTAGACATTGCCCTTGTATTTCTTCAAATCTTTTCGAAAATCCTAGTTTGTATTATTGCCAGATGAAAATATTATGGCACAATGGCTTGCATTTTTTTCCAAGCTTTACTTCCTGGGTTCACATGGTACTGTAAGTACTTCAACTTCCATGTTTAGAAGAAAAGACAGAGAGAAATGGAGATCCATTAGGTTTAAACAGTATATAATATGCTACACCCGAATTCCATTTTAAGAAAAAAATCTTATTTGAGGGATAAGTCTGAACTGTTTCTGAATATCTTTAAATAGCAAAACAAGTCCATGTGCACATCTCTCTGTGAATTTCCCAGAAAGACCTTTAGAAAAATAACTAATTTTCATTTTTTCATAAAAAAGAGAGACAATTAATTAAAACAGAATAAAAAGATCGCTTCGACTAAGCAGGCCACATCTGGGGAGTGTGAGGCCTGCCTAGGAAAAAGCTCCCTTCCTGGGTTTTCCCACATTGTAGGCCTGTAGGCTCAGTTTATTTTGTTGAAACTGCTTTGCTTTTATAGAAAGAATGAAATACTTATCAGACCAGCGGAAAAGGGTCAATAACAGCCTTCTATTCAGGGTACTCACCCGAGGTGCAGGAGACCCAGGTTCAACTCATTACCTCAAAGTATATGGATAAAATTTCTGCAAACCGTGTTTGCAGATTAGCCTGTTCAGGCGGGCATGCAGTGGCCGAAGTGGTCATAGCCCCTGTCTTTCTGATGCATAAAACCATGCAAGAAAGAGCCTAGGAGCCGAGTAACAGGAAGAGCAAGTACTTCCATTCATCTCATTTTCAGAGGCAAGCCTACATGGCAGACCTTGGTGCCCCTCTAACACCGTCTCTTCCACAGGCCCAGGGACGCAGCACCCTGCCTGGGAGGGTGAACGGAGTGAGCATCATCACAACGCGTGTGCGTGTCCTTTTCAAGCAATGAAGTTCAACCTGAGCTTTCAGAGTGAAAATGAAGTTTGTTTACATGGGTGACAGGCAGTGTCACCTCACCAAGGATCTTGCCAATGCAATGAGGTGGGTTTAATGCTGCCTGCCAAAAGCCACATGGACATAAACTTGTTATTCTCTGAACTCAAGCATATTTTGGGAAAAAAAGCTGTGCATAGATCACTGTATCTGTGGGACTATTCATCCTATGTGTTAGGGAAACAAACAACATTCTTGGGAAATAAAAGCTTCACAACCTCTTAAGAGGGAGGACACTTGCTCTCCTGTTGAACACTTCACAGAAGCATGAGTGCCATGAGCCCTCTGCTCCTATCTAAAGACTTTCCTAGGAGATATATAGCAATATTCTGTGACTGTGCTTGAAGAAAATTATATTCTGTGACATGCATTATGAACAGAAAAATCTCTTTTGCCAATTCAGGGAAACAGTGCCAGAATCCATGCATGAAGAAGGAGGTGCAAACAGAGCTATAGCAACAATACCAATGACCCCATGAGTCTTTGAGACTCATGAAGAGAGAGAAACTCTCCAATGTCCAGTACGTCCATAGCCCTTGTGTTCACATTTTCTGCAACAACACAGCTCACGGCCTTGGTTAGGTTTCTGGGACAGTACTGGAATGACAGTAGAAATGAATGCTATATTATTGCTACAATGGGTCCAGTAGTATTTGTCTCAGGACAAAGGCAGTTTCCACTACTCTAATGCTTCTTACTACATCTTCTGGAGACCATGTATGTGGAAAGGAAGACCGAATCATTTATAGAAAAGAAACATGACAAATGATGAGGTATTATACACTGGAGACAGCAGCTTAAAATCACAATTGGGGTATACTTACAATACTGTAAATCTGAGAAACCAGTAATCACAGACGAGTACAGAGGTCAGCAGTCTGCTTAAGAAGAGATTTTTACCTACCTCTCTTTCATACGGTGCTTGGCACCCTCATTGCAGCTCCTGTAGGCAGCTGTGGGATAGTTGGTCCTAACACACAGTTACACAGCAGGGCACTATGTGGATTTACAGTGACTAATTATTTGAATATGAATCAACAATGCAACGCTGTGGCAAAACAAGGCAAATACTCTGTATTGAGTCACATTAATAAGAATGTCACGCGTAAAAGAAATGAAGCAATTATTCTGCTCTACTTCACTTGATAAGCCTCAGTTGGAGCACTGCATGCTGTTACGAACACCACATTAAAAAAAGAAATACATACTAATTGGAGAACTCAGAAGAGAGCAACAAAAATGAGCAATGATTTGGAAAATAACTCTTGTGTGTATGACTGTTCATAAACACATGAAGTGTTATTAAAGAGGAGCAATTATTCTTGTTATCTCAATTCTATAGTAATATACAGGTTCAGCACAGGAGAAATTGAAGTGGGCAGTGCCAGGAATAACACGGGTTATAGACTGAAGTGCAATATAGAAACAACAGTGCTGATGAACCTCTTGGCATCACCATCTGTGGAAATGGTCCAGACAAGCCTGGACAGTAAAACAGGCTGGGGGACAATTTGTTTTGTTTTCCCCAAATATTTCTGAAGTTTCCAAATTTATCTTTTTGTCAAATCAGAAAATAGCTACATTCTCTGTAAAGGAAAATACTAGGAAAACTGCACACAGACCAAAGCTTTAAGTTTAACAAGATACACTTACAATGTAATTATTTCCTATTACATGCTGTAATTTAAAATACTCAAAATGAAAAGTAATTTGAAAAGGAAAAGAATCAAAATACTTTTTCCTGAAGGTAACAAAATGGAATATATCAATTGTATCCTCAAACATGAAAAGATGCAAAGAAATCAAAAGAAATCAGCATGACTTTGTAAAATTATTTAACTTTCAGTAGAACTGCATTTTAAAGGCACATATGATTTTTTTCTTTTATTATCACTGTTACTGTTAATATTATTACTTTATTTGAATGCCAACTTTGTGAGTCACATGTTCAGCTAGAAGTATTTAGGAAAGATACATCCCATACTCAGATTTTGAAATTTACAGAGCAGTAAAGGAAACAAAAGAAGGTCTCCAAGTGCTGTTCCTGAAATTAGGAGGTACTTGTAGAGAAAGTGCTTTTTACTCCTTTCAGTTTTTAGCAATTAATTTCTGGTGGGTGAAAAATATCTGAGAAAACATGCAGATTTAAAATTTGTGTAGTGTTATTGATCAAACAATAGTAGTTTAACATAAGGCAGTTTTAGTTTTCAGCAGTGAAGTCTCCAATTTAAAATCTCTTTACGGCTTTTAAAATTCGTGCATAAAAATCCTGCATGCTACTAGAATAAGCAATGAGCAGGCCAATACACCTGTATGATACATAAACTACATGTTGCTTTTTGGCCCTCACATTTACGCTGCCTCTTCTTGTCTTCAGATTGCCGCATTAGCAAATTGCCCATCAGCTTTCCGAGTGTGGCACTCAGCCTTTGCAGCCTTGGGGATATCAGTAACACAAAGATTGCCCCTTGGAAGCTGCAATGACCTGCGCCCTACAGCTCTATCTATCACATAAAAATGTACTGCTCCACTATTGTCACTTCTCACAGCTCAATCTCAATATCTCTTTTCAGGTTTCCTGCTGACTGACAATGTCAGTTACAACATTTCACACAATTTTTCCTTACTATGTGTGAAATTGCATATCTAAGAACTGTGAAAAAAGAATCAGCAGGCTCCCAGTGCTGCTGCTTTGTGAGGAAGGAGAGTTAACTACCATCTAGGAAAGCAAGACCAGGCAACCACCCCAGGGAAAAAAAAATTGATCTATGAATATTTGATCATATCTTTTAAACGCTTCTGCTATGATTCTGTTCAAACTATTTGTGTTCTCAGACAAGACAGCTCACAGACACTACTCATATTAAGCAAACTTTGAAAGATACTATCAGAGATTTCCTGAATTCCTAATTTTAAGACTTTTTATCAGAAAGATGATTGTAAGAATTACTTTTACCTGGTCAATTTCAATTTATGATTACTAGCAGCAAACTGCCTGCTGACAACCTACAGACTGAGAATTGTCTGATAATTTCACAGAATTAGTTGAGAAAAAAATGACAGTTTTATAAACAACTCACAAAATGAAGGAGAAATGTATTTACAGGCAGCTGTTATTTCTGGGAAACTGGTAGAGAACTGGTTGTTGTATGTAGAGGCAGAAGTAGAGTCCCTGAAGTTATTATGCCTTTTGTGCCAAAGCTCCATCTCAACTAACAGCGATGGAGCTATGTAGACTCACCAGCTAAGACATGCAGGCCAAACACATTTTCTCCCATACTTCCCCTTTACAAAAATCAAACCAACGAACCAAAAAAAAACAAAACAATAACAAAAGAAAATGAAAATTAACATGAGCAAATCCAGTTCACAGCTAAGCAGAGAGATGAAGCAAGAAATCACTCAAACTTCTTTTGTGCTTGCAGAGCAATGCCTGTACTTGTTAGAGAACACTATGTATTTTTAAGTATGCTTAAAAAGTAGTTCATCTCTGTCCATGAAAATGGGCAGCATTGTGACGAGTATTTTCACATTCTGGGCCACCTCTCCAAGTGAGTCTGGAAGTTAAAACCCTGCCATTCAGAATGGAATGTAAAAGAGCTTTTTCTCTCACCTACGAGCACATTCTCCCGGCACCTACCCCAAACAGAGAAATAGCAAGAAGGGGGTCTTGTATTTTTTTTTTCAGCATTTTCACACCAATTAATGCAAATGAACAATTGGTAAACAAAGACAAGAGGCAAATTCTTACTGATGGCAAGCACTTGTTCTGGGACATACTTTCTGAAGAAACAAAACTTTTGTCTGCAAATTACAGTGGAGATGGGATGTGCCCCAGTGAAATCCCATCCCTGCTATATCAAGTAAGAAAGACCATTGAAAGAAGCCAGTGTCGCATGACTGAAGTTTCTCCTACCTTTTAAACAATTTTGAAATAATTGCTATTAATGGACATTTGTTTTTGTAAATGTATTAAAATTGTTTCTTGTTAATGTTTGTTCTGATTAAACACCACCTCCTCCCCTTTTTCCCAGTCTCTCAGCAGTCCCTTTCTGGTTATTATAACTAGTCACTAAACCAATGTTTTAATCACTAAATTGTGCTCTACTTTGCATCAAATTTCAGACAGCATTTAAATTTAATTACAAGAAGTTAAGTATGTAACTTATAGCTTCCCTAAGCAACTCTTAGCATATGGGACCAGGACTTACTCACCAGATCAAAACAGGTCCGGCTGTCCTTGGCAGCAGTCTGCAGGCTATACGTTTACATGGATAAACTGTACTTGTACAGTTTCTTCAGTTCTCCAGCATGAACAATCTCTCCTTAAATATTAGGCAACAAAAATTCTATCTTATCTTCAGCAAAATTATGACAGTTATGGATTTACATATTATGTGCTTTGTAGCAGTGTAAGTCCAAATCTTAGAAAGTGGTCAAGAGAGTTTTTTAACTTTTTTTTTTTTTTTTTAACATGTTAAGAAACACATTCAATGATAACTTCATATCTTACTTTTTTCTTTTTTTTTTTCTTTTCTTTTCTGCAGGTAACTGAGCAGAGGAGTAGAACAGCAGGAAGATGGGAGAACAACAATTGCGCAAGTGCCCATAAGCAGCACTTGAATGCCTCTCAAATCAAAAAGGTATTTTAAACTCCTAGAGACCATTCATATTAAAGACTACCTGACATATTGTGGTGCTAGATTTCTGTGATGGGTTCCTTTACTCCAACATTTGGACTTCCAAACTTTAGCCAGGTCTTGTATCTAAAAGTCAGTCCAAAACCAAAAGGTCCATCTTAGCCCTACTCTTTGGCATATCCTGATGACTTACACATTTTCCTTTTGCCCTTGAACACAAAGAGACTCTTATAAGTTTTCATTTTCTATTCATTCACTTTTATACATGGGTGTCCAGCATTAAGGAATCATTCTGTAAAACCACCAACATTTAATCTTTTAAATGTAAGCTCTTGCTTCCATACTACCTTACTTCTATGCTATGTAGGATCAAACTACTTGGCAAGGTAGCAAATTTGATTTGCATTAGGGAGGGGTATTAGGCATATAGGATTTCACAGTTCATTTTATATCCTAATCATCAGAAGCCCCTATTTCAGGTCTGAACCAGAGGGATTTGCTGCTCTCAAAATCAGCGTATCCAATATCAAAATATTTCAAAAAGTTCATTTTATTTCATCTCTCCAAAGTCAGTTAATGAAAGGTGCAATTCTAGTGAACAGCCTTTGGTCACAAACCTCTCTAAGCCCTCTTTAGTTTCATTAAGAGTGAATTAATGTAATGTTAGATGGTGACATTTAAGGGTCACTGCACTCCTATACGTTGCAATAGAATGGATACCCATTAAAAATATTATAAGAGTAATCCTGCAAAGGGTGAATCAGAAGCTCAGGATGCTCAGTACTCCTTAGGGGTTACAGATTTCCACACAGGTCTCTAATGACCCAGCTCTGCTATTCTGGTGCTGATACTAACCATGTTGTTGTGACAGTTTTTTGTTCCCAGATCTCAGAGAATTCCACAGGAAGACACCATGCCTTCAGGGAGGCACCTGAACCCATACTCATTTCCAAAGAGAGGAAAATTACCAAAGAAAAATAAGGCTACTCAAATGAAGTGAGAGAATGTTCTCTCTTTCCCTTGTTGAGGGAGTTCAGAAGGGAGGTGGTTTGTAAGTTCTGTGAGACAGAGCTGCTGGAATTTCTCCTCATAGTCACAAAAAGCCAGGGAAAAAACAAGTAAAGAGTTACTTGGATGAGATTAGTCTGTCATGGTAACAGTGTTTATTTTACTGACCTAAATCTTAATTCTCCCATCTCTGCTCTCTACAGCTGTGGACCATTATTGGCATCTCTTCCTTTGTTAATGTTGTTCCAAAGTCAAACATCTTTAATGTTGCTAATTTTTGCAACTCAGTTTGCCTAAGCCAGATGTGGTACCACTGATAGACCACAATTTGGTCTTCTGTTGCAACACACAACTCTTGGCTCAGTGAAGTCTTCAGGTGCTGCAGATTTTAAGGTGATGCAGAGGATGACATATCTCCAGATGTGTTCTTCTGCCATATTAGTGAGATGCAGAGCCCACTCGGTCCTCAGAATTCTCAAAAATCCCACTGAACAATATGTAAAAGTCATTAGAAAACACTATTTTTGTAAAGAAAAGGCATAAGCTTCAATCAAATATGCTAGTATGTATGCTCATGTATTACTAACTAGTAGCAAGACCTGGCATTTCAGGGTGCTCAGGCTGTCTTCGGACTGCTGCCACTGGATTCCTGGATGTTCCTAGGGTTCTGACCTTCCCATTGTGACACTGAACCTCTGAGCCTAATGACTAGTTTCCTCTTAGAGCACAAATACAGCAAAGAAAACCTGAGAGTTGGATGCTGACCTGGAAGTAAAGCATAGTCACAGGCAAGTCTATTCACGCTTCAGTTTTTCTGTCTGCGCTTCACCCTTATTAAAATCCTAACACAGAAGGAAATCATTAGGATTTAACTAACATCCATATGTTGGCACATACCTCTGGAAAATTATTTGCATTTTAATTATAATAAGCATAACTTATGTTTTAAAAAGACAAAATCTGATTGTTATGACTCATTCAGCTGTTAGCTCACAATTAAGTTGTGATTAATTTTTACCATACATAAGTCTTGACACAGTCATTTAATAGGACAGGATAGTATTAACACCAGATAAATGTTTTAAACTGCAAGCTACAGAAGTTTTCCTGTTTTTCAGGGTTTTTTTATGCTTAGTTCCAAGGTGCGTGGTACAGTAGAAAAAGCTTCCCTGGTTATTGTATGTGATTTACTGATAGCTTTCAGATAGCTTTATATCTTTGGCACAATTCAAGTCTCTAGACTTTCATAGATATTTTACTGTGCATGTGTGAGCAGATCAAGCAAAATGAATCTACAAATCCAGAATGAACCCACCTACCAGTTTCCAGATCATACCTATGCTGGAAGCCATGGTTCCTTGGGGTCCCCTAGTATCTATAGTACTATTTAATAAGTTCCAGTCTTTGAAAGAAAGATTTTCACAGCCTGTGTCAAGACACTTCAGCACAAGAGTCCAAGGTCACTGTTAAAGAACCACAAGCTCACAGTTCTATACCACTGGTTATTTACAGCTGTAGCAGGACACTGGACTCCAGGTCTAACTCTTTTCTCTTGAAAGGATAGTAGGTTTCATGAAAGTATTTTACCCCTTATAGCCATTTCCAGTCTCTGAAACCGCACCAATGGAATAAGCTGAGAAGAACATTATCTAGATGGTAAACAAAGAAACTCCATAAGCAACCTAAAAGAGCCTGCCTGTACCTACCCAGAATCAGGCCTGTATCCCACTGTACCCACACTACCCTGTTTTACCTCTGAAAGATACCAGAGATTTATCCTGATGTCAGCTGAAGCAGTGCTTCAGTGGTTGTTACTGGTTGATAGAAGCTGGCCCAGGGTAAGAGCCACTGCCTTTATGGCTCAGCAGCAGGGGGTGGGTGGAGCCAGGACAGCTGTCCTGAGTTAGGCATGCGGCTATTCATACCACCTGACATCACAAGGAAGGCTACAAAGCTGCGGGGATTTCAGTGGGGGCAGCTGCTGTTGGGCATTGCTGGATATTGAGATGTTGTGTTGGTAGTGGCTCTTAGCCCAGTTCTGTTGTTGGGGAGCAAGTAATGGCATTGCTACAGGTGCTGTTATCGTTGCATTTTTTGTTTCAATTTTTATCTCAACCCACAAGTTCTATTTTGTTTCCAATTCTCTACCTCATCCTACTTGAGTGGAGTGTGCAAAGGGCTGTGTGGTGTTCAGCCACCTGCCAGATTAAACCACAGCAAGGTTTGAAATTTATTATTAATAAAATAAAAAATCTTAGTGCTGATCTTTAAATTTACAGGACAGTACTGGAGAACTATGTATAATGTAAGTCATTAAGACACACAAAAGAGCTTCAATCTTTTGTTACCACAGTATGTGTTCAACTAACTTTTCCAGGCATTAAACAATACTTGTAATAAGCCAGTGACAAATAGCAGAAGTGCACATCAGCCACAGTCCTATAGAGGACATGAGCTATGTGCACACTATTAAGAAATCGCATTGATTTGGGGACGAGTGCTCATAGACTGGAAATGCAGCCTGTGCCTCCTTGGTTTGTTGGCTGAGAGAAAGGAAATTGCTTTTTCTTCTACTGCAACCATGCAGAGGCAGTAGTACACTCTCCTTCAGAGAACCTGCACTTTTCTTCCTGCATCCTCAACCCTGTCCCCCAGTGAATCTTATGCTACAAGGAGCATTTCCACAGAGCTCTGCAGGGTATCAATAGCAGAGTTTATACAGTAAGAGATGAAAGCTGGAATAGAGAACAATTGCATCAGCCAGGCTGGCTCTCTACAGCCTATGGGCATCAAGACTTTTTCTGAGCCCTTTTGTAAACTCTGTCGGGGAAGAGTTTGCACAGAACTGGTATCCTCACAAGTTCGAACATATTCAAACAGAGAAAACTTTCATCCTTGTTTGTTGTTGCGGATGCCCAATTGGATATGCCATGTTCTTTCAACTGCTTAATTGCAAATTGGCAGTAGTTTCTGAGCAATTTGCAAATTTAATGGTTTTTTGTATCAAAAAAGTGCCTGCAGTGAAGCAGACTCAGAGAATATGCATATTGTCTGCTTAGGGCTAAAATTAATAACTGCTTCTAGCATAAACAAGTAAAACTAATATGTTATCACTGTGCTTTTGTTTAGACTAATTTGTGTGATGTCTGCTCTACATCATGCTGTACAAATATTATTTCCCACAATATTATATTCATAAATTTAGCGTGGAAATAATATAAGAGAAAATAGACCATGCTATCCTTTTGATTTTGATTAGTATGTTTTATCAGGGAAAAGTCAATCAATTTAAGGTAGTAAAGAAACACCGTTCTTTACCTCAAGCGCTTCACAGGCTCTCCTATGAAGTCCTGGAAATTTGAGAATGGTCCATATTAAGTAGTTGCAGAAACTGCTCAATTAAGATAAAACACACTGCATGAGGTACACATATACATAGGGCCCTCATCTCCCAGCTGTAGCTGAGCAGGTTTGCTGAGGACTGTGCCTGCTACCAGAAATCCTTCCAGGATCTTTCGGAACTGGGCTGTGGAGAGAGAAGGGCATTACTGGGAGGGAGAGGAGATTGATGTGTTGAAATTGTGTATCACTGATCAACTTGGAATAAGTACAAATCTTCAAAAGGAAAAAAAATTTCCCCTGAACTGTATCAAAATCTCTATGCCACAGTCCAAGGTCAGTTTACTATATTCCAGAGCATAAGCCCCAGTGGAAGTCTTTAATGGGAGAGAATAATGAAATGGAACCTTGAAGCAGAAAGATTATTTTCTGACAGAGTCAATGATCACGACTTTGCTGAACAAAAAGTTCTACTACAAGTTTTTAAGTTCTACTACAAGAAACTGAAAGTTACAGAGCAGGGTTAAAGAGTTAGATAACACCAATCAAACAACTTGAGCATGAATGTCTGAGTTTTCCTTTGTTTTCTAAGCCTCCTAAGAGTGTTGTTAATTCAAATATTCACCTATTGTCGCTGACCTATTCCATTTTAGTGAAATCAAGTGAGAGGGGAGGTGATAACCCTTGTCTTTGGGAAGGGATATTTGCTACTGCAGCAGCCTGATAAACATGGGAAATGCACAAGAGAAAATTTTATATATCATGCAGCACTCTCTGTACTGCTTCAGAGAGTCTTACTGTACACTCTTTCCTCAGAAAGCCCTTCAGAAACACTTCAGGTATACTTACAGGATAAATACACAGCTAGGTCTGTGGCAGAAGACTAAAGTTTTAGTTACGATAAATGACTGCTTTCTGGAACAAATGGCAGGCTAATCCATGAGGGGAGAAGCAATTTTTTATTTAGGTCTAAACAATACACGGGACTTGCTTCAAAATGAACAATCACTCTTTAAGAATGACCATAAAGCACTTAAAATCTACATTCCTACAGGAGCAAACAGCCAAAATTGTAACTTCAGAAAGGGGAAGTACATAAAAATGAGAAATCTTGTTAAAATGGAATTTAAAAAGAGCGACCAAAAGAATAAAAATTTGCAGATACCATGTTTATACACACTATTAAAGTCTCAGAATAATCATACATTACATATCCAAAAAACCCCTCAGAAACCAAGATTAAAGGACCACACAAAAAAGGCAGCATGACTATACAATGCAGTAAAGACAGCTAATTGAGGTAAAAAGAAATCCTTCTAATAGTTGAGCTTATGTGGAGCAATGAGGAAAACAGAAAAGAACATAAACCCTACCAATTCAGATGGTAACTCATAATAAAGCAGGCCAAAAGATCATAAGGAACAACACACCAAAGACATAAAAAGTAGTAATAAAATCTTTTTTCAAACATGTTAGTGTTAGATGCAGAAATTCTGCCAGAGAATTTGTAGGGTTGATAGATGGTCATGGTATAATAAGACTGCTTATGAGAGACAAGGACTGAATAACATGCACGGGGGTAGGAACCCTAATTGCTCACACTCAGTTTTGATCTCTGTATTCACTATTACCACTGAAAAAGAGATCTATTAGTTCTTGTGGCTAGTTCAATGAAAATGTCAGCTCAGCAGCAGTAGAGAAATGTGTAGAACCTTTGCAGTAGTGGACAGGAATAGAAAACAAAGCAGAAAATGTTGTATACCAATCCATGAAAAAGCCTCCAGTCCTAACTCCTGTGTATTGCCAGGGTAGAGGAGAGCTGTCAGTGTGAGCATGAAGTTGGAGGTTCTTCTTCCCATCCCATCATATTACAGAAGAATTGTATATATTTCCACTGCACTTAAATAATGAATGTGCGGTGCACAGTGAATCTGTTGAACTTGTTGCCACAGGATTTTGTGACAGTGAGAGTGCATCTCAATGGCAAAGGCTAGATTTTATTTGTTTAAAAATATTTTTTGTTGATCGTGCAACAGAATTTGTTAAATAACATTGTCACTGGGAAAGGATAATCTCTTGCTTAGAGATGAGAGGGGTGTCAAGTGTCTTAGCGTCGTCAAAGCTCGTATCATTCTTGACCATTCTTGTGGTAGAAGGACTCATTTTGGAAATACAGACATGTGTAGATTTGTGGGTGTTGAGGACTTAGACACACAGAATGGCAATATTGTTCCAAAGCTGTTTCATTGATTTACTACCTACTTACTTGATTCTACTAGTTTCAGTGAAGATACTGTTTGCGGGACCATCACATTTGTGCAAATGAGACTGGCAGAACTCGGCTTTTAGTGCATTCATTGTAAAGATGACCATTTTCACGATGACTTTCATCTGAGCTCATGTATCTTGAAAAACCTACTCTGTATTTGCATCTTCATCTTGTAAAAAAATTTTTTTTGAAAGCATCCAAACGAAGGTACAGAAGAATTAGACTATTGGGGGAGACAGATTTTTTTGGAAACCAGCGTAAGACTCAAAGGAATATCTGTTACACCAGAAAGTCCTGCATAACTCTTTAACTCCTCTTCCAAGTACAAAAGAAAAGGCTCCAACCTTGTTTCTCTCCTAAACACATAATAAAACTTCAAAAAAAGCTCTTTATGCAAATCTTGTGCACAACTTCTTCCTAGGGAGAGAAAAAGGGCAAGAACCACACATGACACATTGATTTAATATGTTACTGGATAGCAATCTTATCCTTCTAATGAAAGGTGTGGCAGAAGAGACAGAAGATATCAGCATTTGCATTAACATTCTTTGAAGAAAGACCAAAAGCAAGTTGGGAAGTTCAGCTAAAGAGGTCTTTATATGGCCCATGCTTTACACTTTTCAATAGAAATAATTTTTTTTCTTCCAAAAACTGAACTTCAGGATAAATTCTTGTTGCAAGTTGTAATTTCTCTTCCTCATTTTTCTTGTCCATGAGTCAGCCAACAATGTTACCACCTCTGAGATACTGAAATATTTGGCACAAGGAGGCAGTTACTGTACAAATCTCCTATAATTGGTCAGAATCTCAGATGGTGTGAATTGCTGCAGCTCCATCAGATCTTTGCCAATTTATACTAGTAAAGAATATGGATATGCTGCTCTAGCGGCCAGAGTCCAATCTCACTTCAATAGAAATGCAAGTTCCCACTAAAATCCTTCAGTTGGTTTCTGCTGGATGTGCAGAAGCCCTGTTACTCTGCTCCAATATCTAATTGCCATCTGGAACCAGTACCAACCACATGAGAATATTAAACTGCAATGCTGACAAGGCTGCCTCTGCTTGGGTTTGATTCACCACTGTTACCCTACATCTGTACAACTTCAAAGAGTTGAATGAAGGTCTCCATGCTGAATTCAGTGCCCTGTGCTTGCCTAATCACTTCTTTACTACTATATTTCTTTCTTTTTCTCCTAAGCACTTATTTGCTGTGTCCTGAGGGAAGAGTGGGCTACAGAGGAAAAAAGGAACATTCTCTCTCCTCCAGGCAAGATTAACATTTCCAATCTTCGTTTACAAACTCAATGTAAAAGCTGTCTGCATCACATTTCTGACCTCCTGTGTACATCTCACCGGTTTCTGTTCTGCTCCGGTCATCGTCACTCTGAGATTTCTTCTTTCTTCTTCTGAGCTACCATTTTTATGAATTCACATTTAGATTCTTCCTCTTCTGTTTCTGACCGATCACACATTTTGCTTTGTGATGAACACAGGAAAGAGTAGCAAATTTTAGGATCTGAAAGGAACATTAGAAAGAGTTAGCTTTGCCTACAGAGTAGAACAGACTAGAAAATGTTCTCCAGTCTTCATTTTGCCAATTCTATCAAAATAACCACAAGTTACTGTCTGTAAGCTTGTCTGAGGAGGACACCTAGACCTTAAAGATTTCAATGTGGAATTCACTCTTGGCAAACAATTTAAACTCTTCTATAACCAACATCTTTTGGAATCTTTTTCAAAAAGGAAAACATTTGACTTTATCCAGTGATGTAGCGTGAATGACACCATGCAAAGGCACTCTACAAATTTGTCCACTGGTGCTCATCCCATGAACCACCATTTCCTCACCATGGTGTGCTCATCTCCTAAACTCATGGGACCCACAGCATCTGCAACGGCAGAGGAAAAGTTCACCATGTCCCATAAGAAAGTGTGGTTATTGCATCAGGCATTAATGACAAAACCCTTAATCCTCTTAACTTAGTGAGCTAGATTACCTCAAGGTTGGGGCAAAAAGTAAATGCAACAAATAAACATTTGTGTGAAATATCTGTACTATTCATCCTTAGATATGATGTGGTGCCAAGTATTTTTAAAAGTTACAGATTGAGACAGGCACATTTTGGAAGCATAAAAGCAAAACATTGTTTCGATAAAGATGCCATCACACTCAACAGAGAACAGGCTCAGACACAGAGTGGAGCTTTTTTTATCATTCAAGTGAAGGATAGCATCTTTGCTTTGTTGCAGAATGAGGATAAAACTGACAGTGTTGAGCTGCAGTTGACATGGGAATATTATTTCTTTAAAGTTGTGTAGGCTGTGTTCTACAAATACTAACTTCTGCTTCTGCTAGCTTAATAGCTGTGCCTTCAGAAGTTAATGCAACACCAAGAAGTAACAGTAAAATTGAACCAGTGTTGTAAAACTAGCTATGTCAGTGAGGTTTCCCATGCCTGCTTTCCATGCGTGCTGTGCAGGAGCAGCTAATTAACGCTGTGCATGTCCCATGTGAGACATACACCACTTGAACAACTACAGCTCCTAAGCGAATCTGAGAGAGCTTATCCATAACGTGACAAGTTTGCACCAAATTAATTACATGGTTATTCTGCTCTATGTAAGGCTCATGTAAATCCTAGCAAGGGCCTGATCCTGCACTGCTAAAGCTAACAAACAAGTTCATACTGTCCCTTCAGGCTACCATATGTTACAGCCAGAAGTTGCTGTAAGATCACAGATGTGGATTCCCACAGCACAAGAAACGCTACAAACAAAGCAGGGCCACGACAGTGGGTACTCCACCAGGTCTCGTCCTGCCATTGAAGTACTGAGAATGGGAAGAATGTGAGAAGGGAGGAGCAAAAATGCAACCTCCCAAAATTCAGTATGTCTTGAGTTCAGCCCTATTACCCCAACCGGCAACTGCACAGAAACTTAGTTGACGGGTTGCAATGCCATCCCAAAAACAGTCGTAAGTAAAATGAATACATTTCTTGATGCACCAGTGTCTCTCTTTCTGATAATATATTGCTGACTTATTTAAGAAAGGAGTCAGTAATTCCAGCAGAGCCTCCTACTCCACAAACTAAATCTACAAATTGTAACAGTCTGTTAGATCCAATCTGACTTTGGTTACACATTTTTTCTTCCACTGTTATTTTGTATGTGTATTTTAAGAAGATATTTTGTATACTGTTTACTTCCAAGCTATTAATATGAATACAGTATAATCCTGTCTGCCCTAAGGCCATGAGAATAACATAGAACATACCCAGAGAAATATTGAAGAAATATGCGTTCTACTTGGGTGCTTTATTTGGGTTTTATTTGCACATTCAGTATGATTATAGTTTAAGTGGGCTATTTTCCATATCCACATAGGCAGTATTTTCCACATAAAGGTTCTCATTGGCTTTAGACCCGCCCACAAGCTATTTACTTGCATGGTACACACATAATGATCAAGCTTGTAGCTACATCAGCCAAATTGAAATATTTTCACTTGTGCTTCTTTTGCAAATCATTTTCTCCTGAATAAGTTATTTCAAGTGTATACTATCACTTTTTTGAAGTTTATGATGCAACAGGTTTGTATTTTCACCCAGATATTGACTGCAGCCACAAATTCAGATACAGATTCCAAGCACTCAAGATGTTTGGAAAGTTTTCAGCAAGGTTTTATTTTGGATCTTTTCCAAAGTATGGGCTATTTGCTGACTTTTCCAAAGTATGGGCTATTTGCTGAGCCTGACTTTCACTTCCAATTCTTTTTTTTTTTTTTTTTCTTTATCACTCCAAAGTTCATCAGAATTTGAATCATACAAATTTTCATTTGGGCAGTTCGTCTGTTGGACGTCAGCTTGTTTCTAAGTTCCGGACAAGCAGATCTTCAAATGTGAGAATAGGAGAAATAACAAGCATCACAAGCCAGAAACCCATTTCCCACTTGCTTTTGGATCTCTCCCACTAAATGCTTTCTCAAGCTATCTCTAATGTAACTGTTGTAAACATACTTTTCTGCCTGGATATTCAGATGGAAAATATGATGACACCGTAAACTGCAAACCAGCACAGAGTGAGGACACCTCTGCAATGGGCAGATTCCCGAAGTCATCTGCACATACGTCCTGCAATCTCAGGGAAATGTCCTCCCAGGCTTGAAAAACATTTTGGTTTAGAGGCAACCCCCCAATGTTATGATCATCTTTAAAGTGGAGCATCAGAGTAAAATGAGCATTTTCTCAAAGGAATGCATAAGATCACGAAGTTTTTCTATGTAGGGATACTCCCAAACAACATGAAAATCTTCAAAGGGGAAACACCATGTGATAGGAACTCCAGAGAAAAAGGAGATGATATACGTGTACATGCACACAATGCGAAAGTTTTTGGGGAAAACATGCTGTCCTAAGTAATGTGAAGGATTTTGTTTTGAAGAAGCCACCCCCTGCTGTGGCAGTAAGCATGCATGTATGATTACTAAGATGTCTAATTAAATTATCCTTATCTGAATGCCATCTGAACTTAACAAAGCAGATAATAAGTTCCAGAAACAGATACCATGTGGGGGGCCAAATTATTTTCCTTCTAAAAATTGGAGCTTGAAATTAGAGACGTGTAGGTAATAGAGAACATGATTTTGCTCTACCCCCGCTGTCTGCACCTGAACTGTTCTTTCCATCAGAAAAATCACGGAGCTAAGTGGAGCTAAATGCCTACAGGATCAACTCCACTTCTGTGGAAAGATCGTAAGCTACCTTCTAACTCCACTTACATAAGTGGATTTCCTTCAGATTTATACGTGGACAAGTAGGAGTAATATTGTCTTCTATTATTGCATTGATTAAACATCAGTTTCAAGGAAACAGAATATGATCGACTCTTGATTATTTTTCAGAGGCTGCAAATGAATTGCATCATGTGTGGAGAGGCTCCAGAGACATTTCTGCATGGAGTTAACTTGTCTGTGGAAAGGCTGTCCACAAGAGAACAGTGTGGCACAGATGTCACAGCAATACAGCCTCTTCCACACAGTCTGAAGACTGAACTGTTGAGTCCTGGAGCCTCAAAGGAACTGTGTGCAGAAGTAATCAAGACTTCCACACACAGTACTCCTGGATTTTGGAGGCCTGCTTTCTACATTTCCAAATACATTCAGCATATGACCATGTTAATTTAACCCATCAGTGGCCCTGCTGGATCAAAAGAAAAATATTTTGCTCCTGAAAATCTGTTCAGACTCAAACATTTTCAAGCACTTCTTAACCTGAGTAGGCTTATCTTAAGAGATAACGTAAGCCTGGTGCAACGTCTTAGTAAATAACCATGGTTTCTTCAGTCTAGAGATGCAAGGAGCACAGTGCAGAAACAGACTAACTTTGACATCAACATAAATTCAGTATGGACAACAGTGAGACAGGACTGATAATCTAGAAAGGTCTTACAGCTCATCTATTGCACTTAGGGCTCAACTGGTCTCCAGAAATGTTTGATATGTTTTGTTATTAGCATGCTCAGTTGCAAAGATTTGGCCAAGACTGTTTTGTCCAGTGCTCAGGAAGTGCCCAGACTTGGTACAGAGACCCACAAGCATACCTACAGGATGTTAAAGCAGCTGCAAGTGTTATGACACAAAGCACTATATGCTTTGCACTCCAGCTCCCAGGCTGGATGGGGCTTTGGGCAGCCTGATCTAGTGGGAGGTGTCCTTGCCCATGGCAAAGGGGTTGGAACAAGATGATCTCTAAGGTCCCTTCCAACCTGAACCATTCTATGATTCTATGATTCTATGCTATCTCACCTGCTGTCAGATCTACATGGTCAGCTCAGATCTCCTACACTTTCATGTTTTACATAAAAACAAGATAGTTAAGAATGCTAATAACTCACTGCCATCATAACATGAAGTATTTCACCCCTATTTATGGCCTCAGAGAATGGTATATTTTTGTTAAGTACCACTTAGTCTGCAAAGCGTTACTGAAAATATAGCTCTATGTGAACTCAGTGTACACGTGGATTCAGCAAAATAATGCAAGGCAACGCATTTTTCAGTGCAATGTGGTAGCTATAATCAATACTGGACACATTAGAGCACGTGACGCATGATCACCTGAAGAAGTTCACAGTACCCGTAGAAGTTATCTACTGACTGACTCAATGTGAAGTTCACTGGTTCAGGGAGTTTTCTGCTGGTTTGGTTAACAGCAGAATGTAAAAATAAGAACCAGATGTCAGCACATCTATTAGCCTGAAATGTTAGAACTGGAGATGAGTTTCAGGAAGACCTTTCCTAGGGGCAAGCACAGCTCATGAAAGCATCAGGGCTGTAAGGGCTGGTTGAACCCATGCAGATAAACCGTCCCTTGCCCTAGACATACACTTCCTATACTGCCACAGCATGTCTCATGTAAGCTGAGCACCACTGACTTCATACCAGCATGTATATCAGTAGCCAAACAGTTCTGTGAAAAACTCAGTAGTCTTGCAAAATCCATGCAGAAACTTCTGCCCTTGTTAAACCTACCTGCTCAAAGCTGGGTCAAGAGAACTTCTCAGGCTTCTGACAGACTATGAACTGCAACTTCAGTATGACCTTGGAGTAAAAAAACAGAGATAATATGTTATACATGTATAATGTACATTTAATATATTTTCACATATGGTATCATAGGACATATGTTACATTTAACATATATAACATTATTGTTTTGATAGTCTATATATTATGATGTGAGTCTGGTATGAGCAATTAATTTTGTTTCCAAAACAGTAATTAACTCTATCTCTATTACTACATTGCAATAGTAAACGTAAGGGAATAATATTATAAAATAAAAATAATACTGTTAGAGTTTAGGAGTTGTAAGCATGTTATTAAGCATATAGCATAAAAACAACATACCTCAGGAAACAAATTTTCTATGAAAATTAATTTTGTCCAAAAAAGTTAGTGTAACAAATCACATAAAATACACTGTTGTCGTGTAATTCTATCGATATTGCAGAAGATTATAAAGAATAGTTTTAGCCAGAAGAAATTTCTATGGTGAAGGTAAAATCCTAAGGAAAAAAGTTTTCCTTCCTCTTGCTGCAGGCAGAACCACAGTGAAAGCCTTGGTTGAGAACGGTTCATCATTCCTTACAGATTTCCTTTGTATTATTGCCAAAGTTGGCTTCAAAGATTTCATAGAAATTATGGTCGGAAGGGACTTTCAGATCATTCAGTCGAACTTCCTGGTACACCAGCAGCCAGGAAGCACTAACTGAATTCCTTATAACCACCTAAAGAATTTGGATGTAGCAAGTACTTCAGGAGTCCAGAAGACTAGAAATATTCAGCATTAGAACAATTTAAATACTAGAAAAACTGCAGACAGATGCTTTTAGGTCTGAGGAATTTTAGATGAGTTATTAATAAAAGACTGGAATGGCCTGCTGTGGTTCAATAAAGAATTAAGGACAAAAATAAAACTAACATTAGCTATTATGGTCCCACGGAAATGTGGCCCCATCAGATGAAGGCATTTCTTTTTCCTTCACAAATTTACTTCTATTTAAGGAGAACTTGTTTGACTTCTTCAAGGTATTTGATCTAGAGAACGTGATGTCAGGACTGAAAAGCGCAGGTTACATGAATTAAAAACGGAATTGTGGATACATCTGAAGTGTGGCTGATAATAAGGAACTATTAATTAAATAAAAATGTAGAGTGGGACTGTCTCTCGGTTCAGTGCTATCTGGTGTCTACATAAAAGGTCTGAACACTGCCATAGAGTCCTTGCTGGTAAAATCTGCACTGGAAGCAAAAGGCACTGAGAAAGAAAATGTACTGTAACAGGGTTATGTGGATCATTTGATTAAATGGTTACGATCTGACAGAATGTGTTTTAATACCTCTAAATGGCAGGTATTAAAGGGGAGAATGAGGAATACAATCTCTTCTTAGCGGATGAGAGATTTTATCTTGGAAATCAACAACTCCAAGGAGGATTCTGGGGTCATTGTGGATAATTGCCTCAACAGGCAACCTTAGGGCAAACTGTGGCAAAAAAAAAGCTAACGTGATCCTTGAGCAGTAAAAAAGAAAACTATCAAGGAGAAATAAGAAAGGCTTCTGCAACATGTGGAAGGGCTCCCAGGGAGGTGTTAACCTCTAACTCCGCTGCAAGGTGAGAGAGAGCTTGAAATTCTGTTTCTCCTGCAGACTCCAGGCTGCACACTCGTTGCTAGGATGGAGGATGCTGCAGATTGCTTCAGAGCATCTCCCTCAAAATAGGTAATCCCAAGCCCAAGGGTGAAATTGCCTCTGAGGCTGGTAAAACACACTTACCTGCACCTCTCTGGGAGACTGTGTGCACCTGAAGATAAAATGTGGCCCACGCAGGTTAAGAAAGGCTTCCCTCCTTTGCTTCTTAATGCTTTTCATTAACCCCACAATACTGTAAACACAGACTCTGAAAGTAACTATAATTTACAAATATAGAAGGGATTTTTCTGGTCAATTTGCTGATAGAAATCTTTTAATTACATTAAATTGTAATTATTTTCCTTAAGAAAAATGTTTGACTGACCTCATACTTATTTTCAGCACAAGAACTAGTTATAATTTTTTTTATTTTTTTTTAAGAATAAGAACTACTATACCTGCCAGGAATTAAAAGTAATATCATAACAAATAGGCATCTGTTGAAAAAGAAGACTTATAAATCATTAGAGACATGTGCAGTCCAGGCCTCTTTGCTCTCAAAGCTTCATTGGAAAAACATGTAGAAAGAAACAGCCAATATTTTAAAAGCAACAGGAAAAAAATCTGTACATCATTTGATTTTTTTCTGTAACAGCATCTTTACTTGCATGTGACCAGATTATTAATCAAAAAACTGGCAATAGATAGCTTTAAAAACTGGCTTTTCAAGAATTCATCGCTTTGTCATGCATACAAAGAGATGTGCATTTTATATGTTGGAAAAATGCCCTCAGCTGCAGCAAATAACATTTATACAAACCCTGGAAAGCCAGAATTCCATATCTAGTGCTAATGATGTTTAGCATCTAACAGAAAGCCTAAGAAGGAACTTTAACATGTACTATTAATACCATGTATTTTAGGTAGATATTGAGCACCCAGCTCCAGTGTGATGAATGTACACATAAACCTCAAAATTAGTCTTAAAAGCATATAAACCACTTCAGTTGTTAAGATTTTCTAAAACCCACGTGTGTGGGTAATATCACTAAAAGCAGGTATGTTGGATAAAAATGAATGATGTCCCTTTTCCAGTATAAACCCAAGAGTTCATCTTCCAGTGCTGTTTATAAATAGAAGAGAGTCAATTTGCTTAGGATCTGCAGGACATTTCAGTGCTCCATTTAGATAATGACAACATTTTTAACACAGCTATCACTCATTAGGTCAAGAGGTTGTGATTAATCAAGAACTGTTTTGGTTTAGTCTGATAGACATCTAGTCTCTTTAGTTTACAGTTGAATGAAGATGGCTTCAACAGTTTACAGAATGAGCTGCAATGATACATTAGACTGAAATTGAGATGGAAGAGAGACGTGTGATCTATTTTAACCATTCCATTTGCATTACAATGTGCTGTGTGTGAATTAGTCTAGGCATTGCTAGAGTAAATAAAAAATCTGTTGGGAATGTGTGAATGCATTACACAACAGGAATGCACTGGCAGGTTATGACTAGAAGTCTGCTGAATGTTACCAGGCAATATTGTTGGTGTTTGGACTAAAAGACAAGAGTTTTTTATTTTAGTAACAACTGACTGGCTGGGTAATGGCTGACTGGGAGATGAGAGAATTTGAGAAAGCATGGGCTATGACAAAAAGTCTCATGAGAATGTCTATTTCCGTGGAACTTTGGGACCTATATTGAGATCAAGGTAGTATAGATCTATTTATAGGAAGTGCAGAATGAGCACTCACACTTTGGGCGACTAATGAAAATAAAATAGATTTCCAAGCACTTGACTGTGGTATAATGTCTTATGGTACTGCTAAATGTGAAGGTCGTGTTCTAAGATTACGTATCAGCATTTTCCTATCAAGTGCCGATACAGTTTACTGTACTATCAGAGAGGTCTTTCCTCTAGAGAAACCTCTCAGATAGCCAAAGAAGAGTGTTCCAGGGAAGCAGTGGCCACTCAGTAGGAAATGAGAATGTGTTCTCAGCTACCCACTTTATCCGTTAATATACATATTGCATCCACAGCCCACAGTCATGTTTGCAATTGACATTCAGCGCTTCTTTTGAGTAATACCTTCGTAAATCTTGTTGACAAAGCCCACATTGCATGGAGACTTTTTATTGTCCACCCTTGCATAATCAAGTAAATTAACCCATATTAAGTGTAAATGCAGTGTAAAAGTCTTAAAATATTATATAGTACTATATCGTTTTCAGCTTTTTCTATTCACAATATTATTACATTGATGTATTTCTTTCTAATGAAGTAGGTGAATTCTCTGAAGTAATTTTTCTTTTGTAATGCATGAACTTTGGAGTATGCAGTCCAATGAGGTATTGTTGTCTTGTTCCTTTTCTCCTGATCACATACACACAGAAAGGCACACACATATATGTCTGCATATGTGCTTTCGTTCAAATGATGCTTTTAAGTCTAAAGCAAAGTAGCACCAGGTGAACAAACAGAAATCCCTCAAAAGTCTCTATAAAAACAAATTCCATTAATTTCACCCTTCCTTTCTCTCTACAGATCATCTAATAATTTTGTGCTAAGCACTGCACATGTGCTTTCTTTAGTATTACAAACCAACAAAAAATATGAATGGTTACAAAATACACACTGGAATCTGTGTGACCTCTGATATTGTTATTGATTGGAGACATCTGAAAAAATGCAGCCGTGATATGTTATTGTAACTAGCATTACAAATTTCCCTGATTTTAATTAGAGAAACCACACTAGAAGGTCCAGAAAATGGATGTGTACAGCTTTATAGCTATATGACAATGTAGGGACTAATTCCAATTCTTCCAATTCTTCCCAAAAATTAGCATTGATGAAGAAAATCCAGTAGGCTCTGGTGATCCATCACTATCTGCAGCCCCCTCCAGACTGAAACACCTTCCCGAGGCAGAGAACTCCTCTTTGCGACATTTGCCTGTTCACTCTCATTTGTGCTGTCCCAAGGGACACACTTGTCCTGCTTTTGGCATGACTCACCTTCTTGTTGAGTCGACCTTTGCCCCTTTAAATGAAAGGGTTTCATGCCCTGGAAACTGGCTCTTTCAGTGACTTCCACTGAACTAGAACGTTATTCTCCTACAGGAACACTGAAGTAACGCAGCAAAATACCTGCTCTAATTATTGGAAAAATAATATACTTTGAGAAAAGAAAATACTGGACAGACCTAAAGCTCCTAAGCAGGGTACATCAAAGACTGCATTATACATAGCTGTAGGATTAATGTCCATTTATCTAATGATCTAATTAATGTTTTTATAATTTAGTATACTATTAGAGAGATTTTAGTGAGAACAATACTTTCAGATTAAGCCACAAATTCTAATAATTAGGAAACTGCCTCTCCTGATCCTATTAATAAAAAGCATATTCTAAGCGAACTTCAAAAAGTCAGTGCTTTCAGAATATACCAGGAAGACAGGAGATTATTTTCCCCCTGATTTTCAAAAGAAACCTCTGGAGACCTTAAAAACAAAAGTCTGTCAAGAACTGCAATGTTTCCTGAACTAGTGCACAGGGAAAAAAACAAGTGAAATGCTTTAAACAACCCAAATGAAGCATTTGTACAGGAAAGAGGAACTTTAGTGCAAAAAGTGCATCAAAGGGAAACAGGCTGCTAAGAAGACAAAACAACTTACACAGAGTAATTGTTCCTGACTTATTTCTTTCTAATGTTTGATAAAATCTGGTGATTAATGCTGTGACAAAAGCCCTAGTGATCTCATCATTTCCCAGTTGATACTGTCACCAATATTTTGGAAAAGGAATCAGTTCCATGTACAAATTGAATGGACATGACTGCAGAATACTGAGAAACAACAGATAATTTAAAAGCCCTTATATTTCCGAATTTGCAGCGCAGACAGATTTTCTGCCTGTTCTGTTTGCCATGACAAGCAGGTATGGGATGATGTAGTTCGCATTAAACTGCATTCACCCCACTGGGGCTCCACCATGCCATGATTGCTAGTAGAAAGGCAGGACACAAATTCCTCCATGTTACACAATGGCTCACAGCATGGAAAAGGAACAGAAATATTGGGAAAGCATTTGGAGACAGATTTTAAAAAATGTGCAGGTATCTTATTCCCCAGTGAGGTAATGAGAATCCGCCTTCAAACTGAGCCTTGGCTCCACTGCACAACATATGTGACTTTTGCTCTTGACAGCATCTGAACACGTGTTTCTCAACAGTAAAAACTCACATGGTTTTTGGGCTGATGTCAAGACTTTCAAGGCCCAAATTGACTGACTTCAGGGATGATTTCCCGGCAATACACTATGAATAAAAATACAGGATCCTTGAAGTGACTTGGAGTTGAGGCTCGGTCCTTTGGTGATAAAGCATTAACACTGTGCCTGAAGGCACTCTGCTCTCTAGAGCCAACCAGGAGCCTGGAGCAGGGCTGGAGGCAGGGGGGGCCGGGAGAGGCTGGATGTGGAGGTGATGGAGTGGCTGCACTCCCGTGGTGACTCACTTGGATTGTCCTTCAAGGACAACAGGGTGTCTATTGAAGGAGAAGTGACTTATGGTATCTGCACATCAAAATACAAATATGTATCTTAAGGGAATGGATTAAAATGCATTTGAAATTTTGGGCCTTGAAATTCTTGACAGCTGGTCAAAAATTTTGAGATTTTTATTCTAAAATACTTTGTGGTATTTTTCGTTGACATGCTGTTTGTGCCAGGGATAATACAAGAAAGAAGAAAAAGTGCTCTGGCTTATAAACACAGGGCTGAACTAAAACAACTAGCATCTCTAAAATCCTCTAAATGAAGCTTAGAAAGCCCTCTGCAAATATTAGGGAATTAACCTTTATATCAACAGTTGTAGGGTAGGTATCTCATTCCCATTTTTATAGAGGGTGAAATTAAATTAGAGAGATGCTGTCTTTAATTAATGTTATGTTTCTGTCTGGCAGTAGAGAGAAATTTCCCTACTTACTTGGTGCACAATGATACATCATGTCCAGTTCATCACATGGTCTCCGCAGCGCTCATCTCCTGTCTTCTCATCAACCAAAGAAGGAGAAAACCACACTCATGAACCCTTGTACCACTCTGTGAAGTGTGACCTTTCTCCCTGTGTAGTATCTCATTGAAGTCAAAAGGGCACAGACAGAGCAGTTCACACAGGGTAATTTGGAGAAGATGGCATTGGGAATACCATGGGAATTAGCAGGATACTCGGCAGTTAGGATAGCAGCTAAAATTAAACAGATTAAGCAACTGAGGATGTGCTTACTGAGATTTTACCTTATGAGGCACCTCTCCTTCTTGGATCTTCTCACAATGGTGCTCGTTTACATCTTTGCATCTTTTCTGTGATTTAATGAGCTTGTCTTTTTTTACAGTGCTTGAAAAGTTCTAGTGACCTGCACAGACCCTCTTCCTCTCTGCTTCTCCGTTTTATTTGAGCTGCACAAGTTCAATGCAGAATGTTGCTTGTGGAATTTCTGGGCTTCATTTTCCAGAATAGGCATTGCACAGTAGAGCTAAGAATCTGCCTGCACAGCAGAAAGATAAATTGGGCTAAGGTTTCTTCAGTTCATCAGTAATAGAGTGGGATTTTGTTTAATTTAGTTAAATACTATCACCTGACAGAAATAACTGTGATCTCTAAGGAAGAGATTAAGACTGGTGGATCTAGTGCAAACTCTTTTTCGTTTTTAATTAGTCTTCTCGTGAACTATCCTTATTAAATTTGTCAATCATAGAATTGTAGAAACTTGTGTAGAAACTAGCTGGCCATTCATCTCTCTGTCTACTTGCTTTTGCATTCTCCAGATAAAAATCATCCAACAGTGGGAAAAAAAAACAGCATTCAGAACTTTGAATTTGATGCACATCACCTAATTAGGTTTTTCTTGAGCTTGGAGAAAAATGTAGTAAGTGGAGAAATATCTGATTTACAGAGCTTGTGCCAAATTATGCTCTTGGTCACACCCAGAGTTGCACATGAATGTATTTTGCTGCAGGGAGGACCTGACAAAAAATATTTGGAAAGGGGAAAGATGGGAAGAGAATGAGAGGGAAAAGAAGGGAAAAGAAGGTAAGGCAAAGTGAGATAAGGCAAGGAAAAGATATTTCTAACTCTACTGTTTTTCTGTCTGTGCTAACATAATTGGCCATCTACTGGACAAAATATTACATCACTGTTTTAATAACTTGGTTGCACATAAAAAACCTTTTTATGCTGCAGCTTAGCTTCAAGTTGTTAAGTTTTTTCTTATTAATAGCAATAAAATGAAAATCATCTCACCCTAATTCCTGTCATCAGACCTCAGTGACCTAAAATATTTAGCCTGCTTTGGAATTCTGGTAACCCTGTTGGTTTCGGGTGGATGTTATTTGTGCTTCCAAATATGCAAACAGGATCCACTTATCTATACAGAAAATTTTTCATGGACAGTATTAGAAATTTGTATTGTTCATGGGTAAAATTCAATTTCAGAGCTCTACACTCATATTGCAGGAAAAGACTTTACTTTATAAACTGTCAAATGTGATTTCACACATGGGTTTGGTTTTAGCAACATTTCCAGCTAATTTCAAGCTTTTTCTTCATAATATCCAAATGTATGATAGTGATAGAAATACGGACAGCAGAAAGCAAGAAGGAAAACTAGATTAAAGATACTGAGCAGCTTTATTCTTTTTTATATTCTTTGACAGAAGAGTTTTGAAAAAAAATGCAGCAATGCAGCTGCAGAAGGGCTGTGCAGAGCAGGCTGTGCCCTTGGCCCAGAGGGATGGTCCTGAGGCAGGTCTGACCTTCTCTGCTGAGCAGCATGCGATGACCACTTGGACCTGGGGAGTATCCTCTGTGAGGAGAGCGGCCACCTGTCTTCCCACTAGTCTGCAAACACCACTGAGATATGATTTGGGCCTTTGCTTTGTTTGCATCAGATGCTAAAGATCTTGCCAGGCCCCCCATAGCACAGGGCTCCCAGTCAGAGTGGATGGCCAGATAAGGACACCATCAGCCTTAAGAAAGTGCTCAGTGGGTGTTTTCACTTTATTTCTGCCCTTAGACATTCTACGCCTGTCCATTCTCTCCCTCCTCAGCACTCCCTGATTTTCCATTTCTTCCCACTGAGAAGAGACTCAATCTTGGTGCAGTCAGGGCCATGTCAGGCAGAAGGACAACCTTCACATTCCCAGATATGCTTCTATCTGTAGTGCACAACTACACTGGTGGGTCATGCTGCCGTATTGTATTACAAATTCATGTCTAATTTGACCCTGAGGTCTCTGTCAGCATTACTGCTTTCTAGGATTCTCTCCCTTTGGATGTCTGTGTTTCAAATTACATTTCCCTGGGTGTACTGGGTTACATTTTCCCATGAATGCCACTGTTATTTTCTAGCTTCATATTTTTAATCACCCTACTTCCACTTTTATTGCCTCTGTCTTTGGAGATGCTTGCATCTCCTTCAACTGAATGTAAATAAGGGCTCTGAAAATAGGACTCCGTGACTTTCCTCTTTGTTATTAAAATGGTCCAGCATCCTTTCTCTCCCTCTGTGCTTTATTGAAAACAGTCAATAAAAAACAGGAAATATCCTCTATATGACACAAACTGTCAGTTTGTCTATTTCCCAGCCATCATTAGTATATCTATAGCATTCCCCAGTTTTAGAGTCAGTTTTTAAGCAACCAATAATGCCAATTGGAAGGTGTTTGAAGAAAGAGATATCAGAAAACTATGTGTTGATACCTGAATGGATTTAATATACTGAAAATTGCCTTATTTTCTTAGGCTACTGATTTTGGGATATTTTGTAAAGGAAGTTTCATATGATGAGTCATCAATTTTCCACACATTCCCAGCTCACAGGCAACATCCCCTGAGGCCCAGAGCCTGATGCAGCAATCAGTTACAGAGGCAACAACCAGCTGAACCTGATCAGAGCTGGGCACTGGCTTTAGTGAAGTAAAAGGCTAGCTTGCTGTTGGCTTTGAGGGCCGTTGCCTTGACTGCAGATAATTTGTAGTTACACTTTCTCCTGCAGTTTTCTTTACATTTCTGCTTTCAATGAATACTTCTATTTCTATAATAGTCCATCACAGATGACAAGACAACTATGCTCTACTTAGCCTGACGAGACTATTTGGAAATATTTGTAGTACTTCTTTTTCCCTGACTAAGTAGAAGAGGACCTCAAGCTTCCTTTCCCTGGCCTTTTACATGATCAAAACATTATGCTACTGAAACTATAGTGTAAGGTAGAATGATTTCCCAGTCATTCCTTACAAAGAATTCTAAACACAGATATGTTTGTAGTCTTAGAGCTGCTAAGGCAGTTTTACAGAACAAAGCAGTATGGTGAGAACACATAAGGTATATTTAACACACCGTAATAATAAGCTAATAGTGTTAATATATTAGTGTTGTACAAGTAGTGCTGAAGGGTGAGATAAGATCTCAATACATTTTCTACTTCATGTCTTGTGTGCCAGCAGCCCACAACAGCTATTTATCATCCCCAATATTTAGTTTGGTTTGGATCTGCTGTTTATTAACGCTCTCCAAACCAAACCCATGCACCCTGGACAAGCTTCTGAGCTTTGCAGAGCTTTTGAGAAAACTGAAGTTACTCAGAAAACAGAATCAGATAATGCATTGATTTCACTGCTTGAAGATGCTTTCAAATTTTATCACATTTTTTCCCATCTCTTCGATTTGAACTAGCTGGATTGTTCCTTGCTATAATTTTCAGTGAAGTGTTTCCACCAAATTTCAGCATGACAGAATGTAAACAAAAAGGGATTAGTGTTGAAAAATAGAAAAACAAAGCATTCATTTCTTAGCAGAGGCTTATGTGCATGAAACCCCATCATAAAATCCTTTAAAAAGCCATCTTCTCATTACATGAGTCCCAAAAAGCTCTGCTGACTCTTTGCCCATGGCACTGCTCAGCCTGGCCCCATGGCAAGGATTGCTCCCTTTTAGACCTTGGGGCTGGCTGCAGGATGCTGCTCTACTCTTGCTGCCCTGCACAAGTTTTGCAACAGCCAGCAGGTAGAAGCCATGTCAGGCTTCTCTCAGTGCTGAACGTATCCAGGACGACCAGCAGTATAATCAGAGCATTGGCAGCCTTACTTATTAATGCATGATGCAGGTATTGCAATGCCAAAACATAATGGCATCAAGAGGACACTGATTGTTTTGATTGTCTGAGTTTCCCTAAAGTCAAACATTTTGTTCCTAAAGCAAACAATAAAATATAAAAAAGAAATAGAAGAGAAAATGCATCCTATGGTCCCATTCCCAGAGGACAGATTTTGTTCTCATTTGCTCTAACTCAGGAATGTCATTGAACAGGCACCGGCAGGACCGTGCCCAGAATCACATCCCTAATCTTGTGTTTTAAGGTGGCTCCCAACGTTGAAACAAGGCAGTGGTCCCTCCCAGTTTCAGCAGGGCCGGAACTCCACCCAGCCTATTTTGCTTTCTTTGAGGGAAGAATTTGCATTCACCCATCTGAAAAAAAACCACACCGACTTGCTGAAAGTGCTACCTGTAAGGAGTGTGGCTGCACCAGAAAGAAACCATTGGCCGTATTAATCCTCGCTGATGTTTTTTGAAATAAAATTGCGGATCGCCTTTTTCCTCCATCTATATTTCTCATCTCTGTAAAAACTTAAATATGCTTTAAACATAATCTGTGTGCAGAACAGAGCTAAAACATAAAATATCACAAATCCAAATCCCTACGCCAAGGGACTCGAGGAGAGAAACTGCTAAATGCTTCTTGTCAGTCTAGAAACTACGCGACTGCTAAACCCACCCATTTTGGAGATTTATTTTGCTAGAAAGGATTTTAATCTTCACATTTCAGTTCCTCAGAGGAGGCAAAACCTTCCAAGTGCAGAGTCTGCAGCAGCGGTGAATCAACTATTGTAATACGCTGCCTCTTAAAATACTTCAGGGTAGTCAGGCATTAGGAAGGCTCCTATTTTGTGTGAACTGATCAAATACAGATGTTGCCAAAGAGTTGACCTTATTGACCGTGACTTAACTAGAGATTGAATGGCAGACAGACGGTCAGTAGTAGGGTGAAACCATGTTTTGGCGGTAGGGTGTAAATGTATATACAGTTTACAGGATGTGAATGACACCGAGCAAACATCTGTTCTATTGATAAATACTTGCTTGACTTCCAAAAATTTTTATCCCAGGGAAACCTGGTAAGAATAAATACTGCCTGATTTTGTTAGGCGTTTTGTGTGCATGTTGTGCTCTTGGAAAACTAGAAATAGAGAAATATTAAAAATGGTACTAACTTTTCTCTCTTCCTGCAATATCAGATTTCATATAAAACTCATCAGCTGAGCTGAGTATTAGTCTTGATCAATGGCAGGAAACCAGGGAATCAAATGTTAATAAATCAGAAACAGATACCTCCACTTGAGCAGAAATATATCACTAATCTGAAAAATAGGGCAAATTATTTGACAACTTCTATATGCACTTGCCTGTGGAAAAAAAAGAAAAATCTTTTCATAAGGTTTCTTAAAACCAGAAGCAAAGGATAAATATGGAGAAAAAATGAATGAAGGCATGAATGTAGAACATGCAACCAAACGATCCTAGGAACACCTTAGTTTTCTCTTGGTTTGACATAATGAAAGAAAATTAAATGAAATGGCTTTAGCTAAACACAATACCAATACATGTCTATGGCAAATTAGCTCTGTCACACTGTCATTTGGTCCTTGGGTGAGGGTAATGAAATAACAGAGTAGGCCTGTTTTAATGTGTCATTGCCTTTACTCAAGCACTAAAGAGCAGCATCACAATGTCAGTTCTGAGGTGTACAGGAACACGACGACCTTCATAGCATGAAAGCACGTAAAGGCACAAAGGCGGGCTTTAACTTTTTTTTTTTTTTTTGAAGTTATGGTACCTAGATATTTTAGTTCAAAGCTCCTTAAATTCATTTCAGATAAGCACCCTTGTAGTGTGGTCTTCCCTTTAAATTGAAACTATTTGCTCCTGTGCATAGCCTGCTAAATTTAATTAGAAAATCCTGGTAGACCAGCAGGACAAAATTTCCCTTCCTTCCTATTTTCTCATTCCACAATCTATCACCTAGAGTAATTAGGACCAGTGAGGGATCGTCTTCACTGGATTAACCTTAACTAAATTGTATGCATTCTACATGTGCTCTTTTGATTAACTTGAGCCTGGACTGCTGCCTGTGGTACACCCACCTTGTAATTCTACACACTTAATTAATTTCAGATGAACAGCAAGAGGGATAAGTTAAATTCTCCAATTAATAAACTGATATTAGTTAATGCATTTTAGCTTAACTTCTCATTCTCTTCCTGTGCAGGGATAGGAAAAACAGAAAATGAGAGGGAGGTGGAAGCGAGCAAGCTTTGCCAATAAGCTTGCAATGACTTTTCAGGGCCTGATCCTGCAGCAGTCTAGCAGATAATCTTCCCCCTGCCAAGGAGAGGAATTTTGGCCACAGAATTGGTCCCTGCATTTAAAGTATTAAATGCAATGGGCAGAAACAGGACTTTTTTTCTTTCAAAATGACAAATAAGCATTATTTAAAACCTCCTCACCTTAACTCAGTTTTCCATATGGTTTCACTCATGCGTGGGTTTTCCTTGTTATTAAAAAAAAATATTATAATATCACTGGCTATGGGCCCAATCCTCCCAGCCTTAGTCCCACAAGCATATTTTTCTCCTCTCTATTGTCATGGGGAGCTGCCTAACAGCCTTGTCTTGCATACGTTTGCCCAGATAAGTAACTTTGCTTTTGAATATAGCCCTAGTGAATTCAATAGTATTTATCTGAGGAGGAGAATTACTTATGTAGAAAAATATTTGCAGGAATAGGCCCTAAAAGTGCTATTGGAAACACAAAGAAATGTGCACTGACAAAGAAAGATGGGGGAAGATACTTCTCTAGTTCTTTTGACAGGAATTAACTCAGATGCTAACTGTAAAGCGGGGCACTTACTCTCCTCTGAGTAGATTGCACTGAACTCTGAATTTCTTGCTTCTAATGTACAGCCCTGCTGAAGTTTTTCTCCAGGATCGGTAAACATGTGGTTTCAGTAAAACTGATAGGATTAACATTAAACGCGCACTTAAGTATTTTGCTGAAATGGAGATAGGCTGTTCAGCATCTTTCAGGATTGACTATTGAGTGAGAGCAAAACCAAGCCCACAGAAAACAAAATATTTCCAGTCAGACTTTTAAAAAATTAATTACTACTGTAAAATCATTCACTGTTTTTCCTCTATAGAATCTGATATTCTGACAAATGGTTCCAGAAACAAATATTACGTATATGGCTCTCTTTATGGCATCTCTAAGTTAGCTATCAACACTTTTGTTTGTGCACAGTTTATATTAAGTTTGAGTACTTGATTTTTCTACTAGGAAGAATAGCAATAACTGGCTTCAGGAAATAAGATGGCCTAGTAAGAATTTTCTTCCTAATTAACCTTTTACTGCTGCGCCAAATCATCAAACAGTACTTTGTTATACACAGATATTTACTTTAAATAAGCTGCTGATTTGATTTATAGCCTTTCTGAAACCATGGGGAAATTTATTGGGTAAGAGCATTAAGATAAAATTTTCAAAACATCAAAATAGTTAATGTGACTTTGTTCCTCTGCAAAAGGTACTTTGGCACCGTAGTCAGTTTGGTAATCTCCCAAGTCACGCTGATACCTTGGACAATTTTATCTTCCACATGTAATTCTTCTTAAAAAAAATCAGACAAAACAGTTTGCATAGTAAAATCCCTTATGAGAAGGGAGGAAGTAATGATATATAGTCTTTAAGTAAAATTGTTAGTATTCTGGGTTGTTTTAAAACCGCAGAACATGAATGCATGCAATTCTTGCCAAATTTCCACCGTATTTCCTTTGATTATATACACTTCCAGCAAACAATATAATGAGCTTACATTTTTAAGGGTTTGTTTACAAACAGTTGGAGAGATGCAAGGAATACTTGTGATATAGAACAAACAACAGAGAAAGCAGAAAATAAAGGCTTAATACTGACTTATCCCACCGCCAGTCAGTATGCAAGATCTTATGGCTGAATACATTGTTTTTATTAGTGTCAAGTACTTGATTTAAAGTAAGACCTAGTCACCTTACTGAGAGAGATTTTTCCTGAGGTATATGCATGTATCTATTTATCTATTGAGTGTGAGTATGTATACACACACACCTAGCAGTAGGCCTGGTTAGTGTCAGCTTGACTGGGAGAGGATGTTAGTAATTACTATTTCTCTAAACACTACTTTAGCATAGTTTAGCGTATCAGCTGGCTTCTGCTGCCAGAAGGACCTGTGCTGCCTACTGGCAGTGACTGCAAAGCCAAAAGCCACAATGAAGACAATTCCCACTCCCGTTCCCTTTCCTCTTGTCCTTCCCATTGAACTCAGTGACATTTTGCTTTTGATTCAGTAGAAATGGGTTTTGCTTGGCTCTTCTACGGGGAGTATCTCTCGGCACCTGGGCTGCTGTTTCTCAAGGCACAGTCAGTGGCCACTGGGCTGCTGCAGGGAGAGATTGGGGCAGCGGAGCTGTGCCCACACCACTGGCATCCATCTGGCCAGCTCTGTGGGACATGGAGGAGAAACTGAGCTTCAGCTGAGGCTAAGAACAGCAGCGCTGGTTGCTCTGCTGGAGCTGGGACTGTCCACAGATGTAAACAGAGGTGTTTTCAAAATGGACTTTCTCTGTTCCCCTTTTTTATTCATTCTGAACATGTCTTCAAGAGATCACACTGGAGAAAACAAATGCTAGCTAAGAGCTATTAATTCAGCTCTGATGCTTCAGCCCCTTATACATTTGTTTTTCCCTTTTGCAGGCAGCATTTCTGTTGTTTTACAAATAAACTGAATGAGGTTCTCGTGCCTTGACATGACGACAAAAAGCAGCCTGCATGTATTAGTGGTAGAATGAGTCCATATTAAGAATAGCTTCTGGTCTTACATTTTATGAGCCCAGTAAATCAAGAGCATAAAAGAAAAACATGACATTGCTGTTTCATGCGGTGTCTGCTACACAGAAATTTTCATGTGCAAGAATAACTGAGAAAAAAATAAGTAAAATGTATTTTTCCCTCACCCCATTTATTGTTTTATGGTTAGGTCACTTTTTGATCTCTTTTAGCTCTGACGAGTTCCTTGAAATAACAGTTTTGAGGGGTTTTTTGGTGGTCTCTATAGTACCTTTCCCATGGAAAGAAAAAGCTTGCATGGGGATATGCTTCACAACACACACCCTTCACCTCTTCTCTATATGTGGTGCTTTTCTAATACAGCTCTTAAAATTTTCGTTGTGTGCTTGAGAGCTTTTCATAGTGTATCACCAACTGGAATGTTATACACATTTAATTTTTACCTTGAAGAATTCTTACATCAAATCGTTAATCTCTATTGTTCAGTTTTGACTACAGTATTATTAAACAGTCTATTAAGTAAAAAGAAATGTAGAGAATGAATAAAAGGCACAGTATTATTCTGGTGACAGCTTCCTGGTGGTCCATCATATATAAAACTAGCTATTAGGAATACGTTTCAAACTGGCACCATAACACGTATTTCATAGTTGTTAAATTTAATTGTATAAATAGTTACTGACTTCATTTGGACTGCTTTAAAAAAATGAATGTTTAATAAATCACCTCATGAAAAACTTCATGGAACATCTTCAGCTACCATGCTAGGAGACAACTCCAGTTTTTGTCAATACTATCTACAGCAATTAGCTCTGATATTGAGCAAAATTAGAACCTGATCCCTCATGCGTTTTTACACATGAGCAGTCCCACTGGGACCAATCAATATCTTCTGTAGTCATGGAAATATTCACATTCATATGGTCAGTTGTAAGCATGATTTTTCAGGAAAGGGGGCTATTTTTGTAACAACAAGTCATTTTTAGGGTTCAGTCCTGCTTTCCATAAATTTTTGCAAAACAAGTCATGCTAGTAAGAGTAGGCTTTTGGGCAAATGCAAAATAAATTCTGACTGCAGTAAACATATTTTTCCATTTAATGCAGTGACTGCTCTTAATATTAAACCCTATGCTTGACATGAATAACCACCCAGCAGGGTGATACAGAATACAGGATAACTCAGGCATTAAGTAATTTTTTCTGCAGTCTACATGGTGCTTTCAAAATTGACATGCACTCTGCTTACTTTCAGTTGTTTTCTTATAAGCAAATATAATGTCTTGGTTCAGAACAGAGTATTCTTGCATTGAAAGAAAGCTGGAGAACGGAGCACCCTTTTCATCAGACCATTTCTAAGCTGTAGTGTAGTTGGTACTGTTTATTGAGGGACTGCTACTAAAGGTAGAGGAAAGATAAAGCTGCTGCTTTCAATTATGCAATCATGAATGTAAGAAAGCAAAGCTGTAGAACTGGGATGGAAATAATTACATCTGATACGCCATGTCAAACAACAATAATGTTTGTGCTAATCACATTTTAGAACACTGCTATCATAGTTGATTTTGTTACAAAATAGAAAACAATGAACAATAAAGTCTTCTGATCTATCCCAAACTGTACTATTTAACCAACTTTGTTCAAAATTGTTGTTGGTTTAGACAGTAACCCAATGTACTAGTTCCAACAGCTTCTCTGACATTACTAATTGAGAAATCCATGTCGAAGCTAAATCAGACTCTAGCCAAGAACTCTGCAGTAATGACAAGTAACAATCCACCCAGCTATTAAACATTGTGGCTAGCTTTAAATTTATCCGTTGCATTCACAGTTACATAGATCAAAGCTACAGCTTTCAGACTTCTAAGTGCTCAGTGGTGAGGACTTTCACCCAATAGATGCTTCAGTTCCCAGCGGGCTGACGCTTCCCAGCTCTGAGCATTGCTGGGGAGTGAGCACTCTAAAAATCCATCTCAGACATATGAGAACCTCTGAGATCGTGTCCTCAGCATTCCGTGACCAATACTGTGTCCTTCTTCCAAAGCACATCAATCCTCTTCATTTGCCATTCCCCACTCCCTACTTCCCCTGGGGGACATCCCTGCCCAACCCTGCCCTCCCTCAGAGGGGGTCCCCACCCCTGCCTTCCTACCCGAGGTCACACCTGTCCCTGCCTGACCCACGTGGCTCAGCCTGTGCTGCTGCCAGCTCAGGCAGTGAATATACAAGTACCATTAATAGTCAGTGCGATGGAGGCTCCAAATCCTTTGCAAATGTCACCTATAATCTCCAAATCAGGACAGCGTAGAGAGCAGTCTGACTACTGTGCAAGGAACAAACTACAGTTTAAATATCAGCAAAAAGACATGCTGTATTGTTGCTCATGAAAATTGGAAGTAAGTGAATTAGTCAAGGTAAATCCTAAGCAAGAAGTAGGAATCAGAAAAGGCTTAGTTCTGAAGATCACTGCTTCTGCTTCATAATTGAAGAATGGCTTGTGAGACAACCTTAGTCTCTTTGTCTGTTTTCCTGATCAGATCTTCCAATCTTATAAAACGTACTACCTTTGACAGAAAACCTTGTATATAAAATAAGAAAATGCATTTTGTTCCTGTACAGATAATCTCCAAAGTGATTAAACCTTTATGGAGTCAATAACAATATTCATGCAAGATTAAGTTTCTAGGATCTTAGTTACAGAAGATATTAAAATGTCAAACACTTTCTGTTTGCAACACTTTCAGCAAAAATATAATCTCAATATAATGACTTTACTTGGCATTCTTGTTTTCCAGACGGATTTTTTTTCCTTTTCATGACCATTTCCTATAAACAGATATATTATAAGTAACATACTTACACTTCAGGAATGTCTTCATTTTTATCCTGGCATTCACATCTGTCCTTGTTTAATGCTCTGCTGGTGGTCTGACTCCATGGTATGCCCACTGCAATGTTCATCTTAAACAATATTTACATTGATTAGGGCTCCCAGTGCACTAGAGACACTTATTAGAAAATGAACACAGTATCCTGGGGTAACAGTGAACATCTCTGTTTTCTTTCTGAACTTCTATTAATGTATTGTTTAAGAGTTTAAACAATTGACTGTCAAAATGCTAATCTGACAGAGAAAAACATTATAAAAATATATAACATAAAACTTCAATGTGCAAAACATGCAGATGATAAACATGCAAGGAAAGGGCACACTGACATTTTTGTACAGATTATAATAGTATCTGTTCCAATTCTGAATACTTTCCTTTATGAATATGCACAGTAAGACCCTGTTCTTCCACTGAAATTTTGTAAGCTTAATAAATAATACATACAATTGGAGTGGGAAAGCGTATTTGTACAGACAAAGCTACAGCAAGATCAAATATTTTACCTTCATCACCTAATATGCTTGTGTTAAAACCAACTTGGAGCCTTTACTCTGCAATGGTAAGGAGGAGCTATTAACATCGCCCATCTAAAAAAAATAAATAGCACTGATTACCAATTAGTCACATGGACAGAAGTACGTCTGTGCTACTGCTTTCCTCTATGTGGTCACTGTACATTAGTGCTGAGTAATTTATATCGGACATAAATAGCCATGCAGGGGGTGTGCAGAGTGATGGCCATCTTCTCTATGTGTCTAGGCAATCAGCCAGTGGCTAATCATTTCTTAAACTGTTACATCCTGTGTGGGCTGGGACCCCATTGTCTTCTGTGCATTAGGAACACGTGCTTCTCAATTTATTCAACTACCTTAAGTCTATTAACATGAGGCCAAGTCCTAGTTATGAAGGTGGTTTAAAATATTTGCTGAAATTATAGATCAAAACCCGTGCTTGATTACTCCATCGTGTTTAACTTGTCAGGAGTAAACAGGAGGATTACAGATTGTCCTGACTTCAGTAGTTTGTTAATACGAGTAAAGAAAATATCCTTTTCTAGTGAAGATACACCAGCGATGGTCTGCTGCTTCAGGCAGCAAATGCATTAACACACTACAGAGAACATCTATGAAGATATATGTCCACATTCAGCTCTGACAGTTCCTTAATATTCAAGATACATTACAATTCTAAGGATGTCAGGATCTAGACTTAACTCTATAAAATGTTTTCTCTGTGGGATGGCTGAGTCCAAGCTGGGTACTGCATTTTGACCTGGATGGGAAGAGCTCTCTAGCAGTCTAAAAGTCTTTTCTAATTGCCGAGGCCTCAGTGACTAAATTTTGAAATAATCCAGCTAAGCTGGAATGTACGCCATGAAAGTGGGCTAAGAAAAGCCAGAGAGTAGCTTCAGCAAATTGCATAGTTTCACTATGGGACATAGCATTGGGGTAATAAGGGAAAATAGCACAGATAAGGAGGATGGTTAAGCCTAAAAACCCGATTTTATTTTCTGTCCTGAAATCAAACATTTTCACATCTACCAACAAAACATTTTACAAATCCAAAGTTTTAATTCTTGTTAGTAGGTGTGTATGTGCCAGGATGGAAAGGTCCTCACAGTAAATTTCAAAACCCATTTGCTGTGAACTGTGTTTGGGTATTCAGGAATACTTAGAGCACAAGCAGAGGAGCAAGATGCCAAGAGTCAGAAAGAAGGGAAGGCAAATAGAAGGGTATTACAAAGCTTGACATTAATTGGTGAGTTTCCTTTCTTGCAACATCAGCTTCTGTCTCCAGCTGCAGTCTACAACCAGGAAGACAGATGGAAGAGAGTATGACAAGAACCATCTGTGTCTTGCTAACGTTCCACGTTGCAGAGGGACTTCATGTCCATACTGAATTGGGCAGCTGTAATGGCAGACAACTTTCTGGGGCTTCACAGGCCTGAATAGTGTGGGATTTAAAAGGAAAGGCAGAAACCATGAAGTCTGATCCCTCACCCTGGCCCTATCTCAAGGACCGTTTGTGTCCACAGCATGCCTTGCTGTAGATGAGAGAGATCTGATAGCTTTAAAATGGACATGGAGAAAGAAGCTAGGTCATCAGTGCCATTTGGGAATAATTTGGGAGAAATAGTGGTGTTATCTGAGAATGGTGGAAAAGATAGTCTTTTATCACCTTTCCCTGTATTCAAATAGCAGTTTATGTCTGTTTATGAAAAGTTATTTGTAGAGATACTGTTCTATAGGATTTTACTCCCTTTAAGAGAGGTTCTATTTACAGCTTTCTCATCAGTTTAAAAAGGTCTTGAGGTGCTCAGAAAAGATGTCGAGATTAGTTTTGGCTGAGAATCATGCCAGTAGAAAACACAATCTTTCTTTTCCTTATGAAGGCTTGCAGATTTGGGTCTTTTATACATGCAATCTATGTGTATATGTACATATACCTGTTAAAGACTTCATGAAAGCATTTCAATATATAATTATCTTAGCAAAAGCCTTGTGCTGATTTATTAGCTCAGCAGTAACAGATGGTCCTCTGCTCTTTCTAAGAATGTTATCAAAAGTGATGTAAAGGAACATAATTCTTTTCCAGAAAAGGAAGGTAAAAAAACAGCCCGAAAAAATACCTGAAGAAAACAAAGGCCCCCTTTTGATTTAAGTGTCTTTCCACTATTTTGTAAAAGAAGCCCACTCTAAATCTCAGAATCTTGTATTTATCACCTGAATATTCCCAAAAACTTGGAGATGGGAAAGAGCAGTCATTGAATGCTGTGAACCATAAGAAAGTTTACATGTACAAAATGTCACTTTACTGCAGCATATGAGTAAGAAAACATCTGTCTGAATAAGTGATTGATTCTGACATATGTGAAGTAGGTACAAGCAAATAAAAAGCGATCCCTCTAAACCTTGCTTTGCAGCATTGGCTAAATGTGTAAGATAATGCAAGCTATATATTTAAGATTCAATACAAAATAAAATATGGTCATGTTCAATCTGTCTGTTAAATATGAGATCTACTGCCACTTATTCGTATCCTACAGGTTCCCCAGAACTATTTTATGAACTCTTACCAGTTCAGTTTTTAATATTAGAAGTTTGAAAAAGGCCTCTTTCTGTTTCACTGTTCTCTACCAGTGAATCATGGGTCCCTTGTTACTCTGTGAGGAAAGTTATTTTAGTAATTCTGGAAATAAACCTACTGCTGAGTCAGCACTGTGGCTGAAAATGACAAGTTTTGTATTAAGAAACACATTAAAAATAATAAGTAATACTATATCTCTTAGCCTCCCCCGTTAAAATTAGCTGGTGTGTCAGGAGTTGATTTAGCAAGTGTCATACATACTGGACATGAGAAATACATCTTGTATTTTTTCAACATGAAAGATCAGGTTCATTTAATAGGAAAGAGGATAAACGAAATAAAACTAACATGCGGAGTTCTGATGGAAGCAGCTTTAAACATTTTACTCACAAAGGCACTCCACTACAAAATGTTGAAATGTAACCCTAAAGCAGACCAATATGTTTTTTTCAGTCTTCTCTGTTAGATGATTTTCAAATAAGTAGTTTTAATAGCATTTCTAAATTAGTGTATTTGTACAGATAAACCAGTGGGATTTTGTTACTCTGTTTATCTGGAATTCTAGCTTTTAGGAGAAAATAACTGGAGACAAAACATTTGCCAGCAATCAATCTTTTCTTTCTGATTTGCTAAACATGTCCATATGTAGTTATTGCTTGTATTCAGAAGACTGGTAGCAGTTTTAGAGTAGAAATACACTACTATTGTAAATTCAGGTAGTCATCTGGCACTCATAGGGAGAAGCCTTTGTAGTTTTTTTGGTGAAGGGAATTCATTAATTTACTGCTACTTACACCTTAGTATTGAACAACATTTTGCGGCATATTTTTTAGTCTATTAGAAAAATATAGTTGTTTTTTCAAACAGTACACAGTACCTTTCTGCAGAGAAGAAAGCAGCTCTGTCCTTCCCCTCTCTACTGATTCTCTTCCACCAGCTGTCCATAGCTCACCTCCGCAGCCACAACAGCATCTCCCCACTATTTGATTTGAAACTTGAAACAATTTTTGCCCGTGACTTGTCCTCAGAAGATCCAATATTCATTGAAATAAACGAGATTCCTAAGATTGATTTCAGTTGAATTTAAACCTAGATCTTCTCAGAAAGAAAAAAGCAGCATTTGATAGACAGAATTTCTTAAAGTACTGCAGCTCTCTTTCTGTGACTTGGGAAAATGCTCCATACTTGCATCAACTCTCTCCTGACTGTAGAGAAGTTAGTCCACAAATTCGTTCACTGTATCTGTCTCTTTTCTGTGCTTAAACACATCCTCCAGAACTGGATCCCAGACTTACTGAAATCTTCTACAAATACATAAATATTTCCCACTAGTAATAACACAGTACTAAATAATGTAATGACTACAGTGTTATTTTGACACTATGCACACTATAAGCTACAAAATTTTTGCAGAGAAGGAGAAACCATTAGTATTAAAATAATGTGCTTGTTAAATAATTTTACACAGGAATATCAAGAGCCACAGTTTTGTAGACGTTGTGGTTAATATTCCCTGGGACTTGTTACTAGTAACTGTCACTACAAAGATAGTAAAAAAAACTTACTGTAAAACCTTTGAGTTCTTTTTCTTTTCTTCTTATCTCAATGTAGCATAAATATGTGGTGAAAAGTCAGAATCATGAAGAAGAAAAATGTTCCACGACACTGTAAAAGTGCCTTTCCCTTCCCCACAGCCCAAGGGAACACTGACTATTTCAATAATCAGTGCGAACTTTTCGGTTATGATTTCTGTTTCCTTTCCCTGTCTCTCCCTCCCTCTCAATTTTTTTCCACAATCATATGAGTATTACTGTTTTCTCAATAAAGGAAGCAGAAAAGCTGCATGACAGCTTTCATTTTAAGAAAACACAAAGTGTGTATTAAAATGAGAAGTAGTTTGAAAAGAAAATATTGGGCAGGAATTATAATCTTAAGAGAGTAGTAAAAAGATGACAAATACTACAGGAGAACAAATTATTAATGCTGCATTTTTGCTCGACATGAAAAAGAAACATCTATAGAGAACAAATTCCATGCATTTTACTTTCATCCCAGCTTCACTGGGAATCAGTGTTCAGACACAAATAACCGTGGATTATTGTCAGTACACTGGAATTCTGTAATTTAAAAAAGGAGAAGGAAAAATGGACTTTCACTAGAACTTCCATACTTTTCAGTCAACCTTCACTAGTCAGACATATGGACTATGTTAACACTTCAGGTTACTGGCCAAAAGTCAACCTTGAAAATTAATTTCCCAGAAATATAGAAATTGCCATTTTTCACACCTTGGATAGGGAAGGCCAAAACAAGTAAAACTAAAAGTATCTAAATACTAGTTTTGAATTCACTGTTTTCCTCTGAAATAGCAGCTGAATAAGGATGACAGAAATTTTTATACAGCGAGGTATGTGACCCATCACAAACCTGGTTATAATTATGGATTTCAAAACAGTGTCTAATAAGCCGAGACCCAGACAGCACCATGCCGTAGTGGAACACGTCCAGTATTCATTAAAGATGCACAATCTATAAGTCCAGAGTTTAAAGACAGTTTTCAGACACAGTTTTCCCACTTGTCTCAGGACTAAGGTAGAATAGCAAAAACAGAGGTAATAAAACGTGGTCAACCTCAATGACTTGGCGTGCATTCTTGGCAAAAGTAAAATAGAGCGACCACAGCTTAGCTCTGAGAGTGAACTTGCAACACCCTGAATTTTGCATCCTTGTCTTTCTGCAACTATTTTTGTTGGATCAAAGACATCATACATTTGCCTGTATTTTCAAAGATGGCACACCAAAATCTTATCCACCACCTAAATATACTTAAATACACCACAATCTCTGGGAAAGATAAAATTTCTGCTTGTTAAAAATTTAGATTCATTAATTATCACAACAACTGGAAAGAGATACTGATATCCAGTAAAGATGGAAGAAGAATTACTGCACTGAAGAACAAAACCATGATCCTTCACTTGGCTTTTCTGCTACTGGTTTTGGGCCCATATGAGAACAACTCTGGCTAGGGTGCCTGCAAGGTCTGAACTTGTAAACCCTGGATTTAAAATCAAGATCCTCAGCTCTTGAGGTAAAAGGTGAAGCCCATTAGTAAAGAGACAGAGCAGACTTGTAAAACTCAATATGTGCCATTGCCACCAAGGAGAATGCACTGCAGTGCCAGAGTGGGAAATATGCAGGTTAACTGCTCAGCCTATATTTGCCAAAATGAGAAATGAATGTATGGCGTGTAAATACTTGTATGCATAATCATTTAAACAAGCTTTTACCTTTGGACTGCATATTTGCAATAACTCATTCAAAAAGCAGTTTGATTTATAGTAATAAAGCCATATGCATTTGCTATTATACAGTCTTTCTTAAAAAACAACGCGTCTTGGACTCGGTAAACATTACCACCAAATGCTACTTATTTGTACAGGAAAACAGCCCTTGTTTTAACAGACAGGCATTTTCTGGCAAAAAGATTTTTGCAAAAGTATGTCTCATCAAAAAATACCCTGTTTGGTGCCTGTGAATAAAATGATAATAAAATGAATGTTTAGGAGACTGATGTCCTTACATTAAGTCGTTACAAAACTATCTTCCAAATAGCACAAAAAATTTGTGCCTTTAAAAGAACAAATTTAATTATTTGTCTTCAGCACAGTGTGAGAGGGTTGCAGAGGGTGAAATCTCTGGATCATTTACCAAAATAAATACTTCAAATCTAATACACACATGGTGAGAATAGTTAAAAGTGCAACACTGCCTAACCTAATAAAAAAATTTTGATACAACTGAATTTGTTGGAGAGGAAAAGAGAATCACTATTCTTATAATAAGTATTTTTTCAAATTTAACTAGAGATATTTCTCCAGACAGAATTATTTTGGGCTTCTAGAAGTGCACAGGTACATGTCATTGCTCAAAATGTTCACAAGCAGAGCTGTGTGTCAATACGTACACAGTCCTGTGATGTGATGGTGCTCCTCCTGTACTGAAGCACCAGAGGCCTCATCCACAAAGCACCGTTTAGATGCGGTGATGCCGATGGGTAGGTGCTGAGAGAAGCACTCAGCACCTTGAGGTATCGGATTGCGATGCGGTGCAATGGGCACAGTAGGGCAGAAGGCAGTGAGAATTAGATTTGCCACCCAAAAAAAAGAGAGAGTTAGAAATGACTCACTTTCCCTGAGGTTTAGAAGGATGTCAAGGAAATAAAGCTAGTTGGGTCCTCACTAAGCTAGTTTAGGCAACTAAATGTTGCTATCATAGCAATATATAGAGCTTTTCTTTCAAAAACAGATCAGAATTTTGGCCAGTTTTCTGGAGCAAAGCATGAAATCTGTTCAAGTAGATTACTTCCCCTGACCTCCCCGCTGCACAACAGCCTCCTTCTTCATGCACGCAGGCATGCTGGGGTCCGGGGGCCACAGGGACAACTGGAGCCACCCGCCTCCCGCTGTGCCCGGCCAGCCCAGCCCTCGCGTGACAAGGGAGCAGGGGGATTTGCCAATTTGCTCGCTCTGACCAGATGAATATCTCAATTGCTGATTCTCACCAAAAAGCTAGAGAAACATGTACCCACAGCTTAGAATAGATTTTTTTTTCTTGGGGTGGGGGAGGCTAAAGGAAAGGAAGAGAGAGACAGAGAAAGGGAGAGGCAGTTCAGTGTTTGCAATTATCATCATGTGGACACTTATTGCTAGAATAACTCCCAATTTTAAAATGTATAGCTTGTTTTTTATCAGCTAGTGAGGTTTTCCTCGAACTGTAAGGAAAAAGCATTTGTTGCTTTTCAGCAAGAAATGTTTGCGCTGTCCCTTACCCATGCTCTCTCATGGTGCCTCCAGTCTGAGGTGGCAGCAGCCTGTCCTTTCTGTGCACATGGCTCCTGGCATCTGCTCCTCTCCCCCACTGCTGACACACAAGACTGCACTAGTGCATGGGAAGGCAGGGTGTTTGCTTTCAAACAGGAAGAAAAAAGGACAGGGTCCATCTGGGGTGCAAATTTAATTACCAGTTCGTTGTATGACTGAGTGTGACTATGTACCATCCTCATTTTCACCCGAACATGCGACACAAGAAGAGGCTGGTGAGTATATTCATGTTTGAAATAAATTTAAGCAGCATTGTGCTAAAGGGCAGAGAGCGCTTTGTTTCAGATGGAGGTCAGACTCTACTGCTATCCCAAGATGTCACAAGGAAAAACTAAAAATAACTTCCAGAAGTGGATTCCTCGTTTGCTGTATATCAATTAAGTGGGACCCAGCACAGCCTAGGTCATGTGTAGATGGTGGTGAATGTAAACGCAGCCTGGCTCTCACATTACCCCCTTCTGAACTAGCTGGAGAGATAGGCAGACCCTCCCAGCTGTTTCCATGCATATGCTTCAGTTCACTCTTGCCGCTACAGATTGATGCTTCCAGTGAGCACTGGTACGGGGATGGATGGCATCCAGAATGACTCATAACGAATAGCATATGGCAGGGCCAGACTTAGCAATCGAACATCTGTTGTGCTGCCTATTATTAAAACTTCTCACTTCTATGTAACCAGTAATCAAAATTAATAAATATTGTACTCAGATCCCACCTGAAGAAATCCCAAATCCTCTTGGTTTTGTCACAATGAATTCTGTTCAGTGCAAAAAATGAGAATGAATTTCATCTCGAGGCATTTAAAACCATCAAAAATTGTCTCTCTCAGAGGTATTTGAACAAGCTATGGTGAACAATAGTTTGTCTTTAAACTTACTTCTGTCTCAGAATTTTAAACATCTCTTCACACCCCAAGTACCAAAGCTTTACAGTCATCACAGTGAAGAGGCAGACATGAGTTAAAATAAACAGGATGAAAAAGCATCTTCCCAAAAAATTAATACATGTTCAGCTCATTGTATAGCCTCCCTTACAGTATGATAGAGGTCACTGCAACTGTACATAACAAAGGAACTGTATCTGAAGAAAACAAGAAAGATTACATCCATTTAATTTTTAAGTTTTTTTCTCAGATCATTTTTCTTCAGAGAGAAGTAGAACTGCAAGTGCAGATGTGTAAAACTGGAAAATCAGCTGATGAAGCAAAATGTCCACTTTGTGAAAGATTCACTGGGTGAGGACATGAAATATAGTGGGCGGCCCCATGCAAGCTGAGATTGAACCACATATCAAAACTAACACGTTGACCATCAAAAAGTATCCAAAGAACAGCATTGTGACTAGATGATCTAAGTTACTCCCTTTTAGCCGAGAGATGCAAACAGTTGCCAACAAAAATGTTAGGATTTGACAAGACTTGGCAAATTGCTTGGATATAAATTCATGTTTTGTGAGTTATAAGGCCTTCCAGGAGATGTGACAAATCCTGAAAAAGGGTGGAAAAGCATGCACAGCCCACAGAAACTTACTCCCTTTTCATGGACCTGCCAAAAGAAAGGAAATATGAAAAAAAAGTGCACTAGAGACTTGCCAGTGCCAGACTTACCATTTCATTTAATAAGCACACCTCATAAAAAAGTTGAAAAAATTAATGATTGTAATATAGTGTATGCATATTATAAATAGTGACTAGTTCAGAAAGGAAAAGCATTAAGTTTTTGCCCTGGGGACAGAGAAGCTATTGAGATTGCGATCAAATGTCCTAAGGACCCAAGGAGTCATACCCAACAAAAATAATATTTTTAGTAATGGTTATCTCTAGTATGGATGTTTTTTCATCCTCACTATCTCTTGCAACAGTGTTGACTGTTAATATTCCAAATGTTACAGGTAGTGGTAGAAGCCATTGACTGCCACTGTCCTGACTTCTCCCAGAGTGAAAGAAGGCTGGAGGTGTACAAGGTGAGTTGTACCCTTTCCCAGAAAACGGGAGCAAAAAAATTACACTCAGACACGTCAGGTGGTAGATATTGTCCTTCATCTGATCAACCAGAACAGGCAGGGGTGGGAAAGCAGGAAACAATCCTGAGTATGACCTAGGAGAGAAAGCAGCCATTGATGAAGGCTGTCTGTGGCCTGCCTGAAGTTTTAAAACACAATCAATAAGAGCCCTTTTGGGCTTCTTATACATGTCCCACACTGGTGGATTGAACAGAATTTCACCCTTGTGGTGGTGGTGTCAGTGATGAAACAGGCTGGTGACCAGGGCTACACAAATATGCTTCTGAAGAGCCAAACAAAAAAGAATGGTATTAATAATGCATGGACCTGGGAATGGTAAGACAGCCCCAAGAAAGGGCTCAATACACCGATAGGATGGGGTTGAATATGAGCAAAGCCTTTTAGGGTTGAGACCAGTATGGTGAAGTCTCACAATAGAAATAGTGCTTGACATATTCACTTTGGAAATTTAAATCTAACAATTTGTAGTACAGAGCAGTTCTGCCATGGAAAGATGTTGTAGAAGTTGTAGTATTGGATTAGAACCATTTCTAGCAACCTCCATCACGCTAAACAAAATTTCTTTGGGGGTAAACTGCAGAGGAAAGTGTCTTAAATGATAAACAAATGAAATGAAACCCTTCAAAACTGATCATGTATAATATTTATTAGCAGAGATTCTGCATTTTGAAAGATCTTAAGTAAAATGGAACTAATTGCTCCAAAACTTTTCCTTCCTTTGCTTTTTTTAAACATGTCTCCTTTAATTTCCTGAGATAAAATGTGATGTTTAGAATATAAGGTTGCCTGTAATTAAGCATTCTAGCAAACAAAGTGATGGAATTATTTTAAAATATTGCCCTCTGTGGCTGCCTCATGGGATACACATCTTGTCTTCCAGAAGGTAACAGAACATAACAGCCGTGCAGTTATGATTGGATTAGTGGATTTTATTATGTGAATGCCTATAATAATTTTCCATTTTGGTATGCATCATTTCTCTGCTCTCTGATGACTGAGACCTTTAAGAATAGTTTCTGGAGCACAGTGACAATTGAATAGGTCCCCAGGTCACTTCAAGCACACAATCTTTTACTCAGTTAAGCCTTCTAGCAACATAGCCAAAATGTCCATGACACCAACTTCACCCAGTGTCATCCATTCCCTCCCAGTTACATAATTTGCTAACAACTCTTACTTCCTCTTTCTAGCCCAGGTGCATACCTTAACATCTTCTTTCCTTTGGATTTTGTCTTTCCAAAGGTGTTCTTCACATTTCAGCATGACACATGAGAATGACAGGATTCCAAATACCCACAGACAATCACCCTCAGTTCTGTTCAGCCTTTTCTCCCTTCACCACTGCAGAACTGGATCCAAATAAACACAAAACAGTCCATAAATCAGGTTTCCAAAATCCTTACAAAATGTGTATCGGATTCCCGTTAGTTTGCCAGGACTGCATTTCCTATCCCAAACACATTCACTTCCCACTTGCACTTTAAAAACAGAAATACACACTGTCACTCACCTTGCAGTTCAGTATGTTCAGTTGTATGGAGCAGTTGCCCCCTCATGTCCCCCTCTCTTTTTCCCCCAGCTGCAGTACATGTTTTAATATATAAATGTATGTGTGTGTATAATAAATATGCACATCTACAAGCAGAGAGAAAAATCTTGGAAATTACTTGCTTACATAAGTGTGGACTTAGTGGCATAGACACAGAATTGACATTTGAGAATCTTGGTTTTTTTTTGTTTGCACAAACTGGCTTGCGATACTTTTACAGAGCTCTTGTGAGTTCCTCAAATGTAAGCTTTTTGTTCTAGAAAATAAACAGAAAAATGCAGTGGTCTCCCTTGCTGCCCTAACATCTTCATTTAAACCTTGCATTTTCTGAGCTAGACACAGTTTTGCTTAAAGAATGTGCTCTTGCCTGTTCAAATATGCATCAACATTGACTTGTACAGTCACACATATACAGTTCACAAGGATACTTGACCCAGGTATAAGCCCTGGAGTAACTGTCTTCTGGCATTAATTTGTTTTTTATTTTTTTTTCCCAGTCAATAATCAGTAAGGCACAAATTATGACAAACATCATCAGAGTTCAAAATATTTCACCCTTTCAACTGGTACATCAAGTGTTTGAGACAGCCATGCCTCTTCCTGGCTGCCAGTCACATCATCAGTGATTTTCTGTACCTTTCTTTTGATCTGCTCTACTCGTGGAACAAAGTATAAAATAGACCAAGGTAGCAAAATATGGTATATGATCAGTTTTACTATGTAAAGACTTAGCAATTTGAGAACTAGCACTTAGACATATTTTGGTTACTTCTGTTTCTTTCTATTCTGTCTCAAGGGTTTTAAATAATGTACGCGTGGACTGCAGAAGAATCTGACTTCTCTCTCTCCTAAATCATATCCTGTCTAAGAGCTGGCAGGAAGCCTCCATGAGGAAAAAAAACCAAAATACACATTTTTAATCTTAGCCCGGTACAATTTGGTACACAGACACACAGTTCTCATACTGTTCTCCAAAGCGCAATTTTCTCTTTATCGGCAAAGCAAAATTAAAACATTATAATAAAGTCCTTCTCAGAATCATAGCTGTGATGAACACGGGTCATTAATCTTCCAAAGTATAGACTCTTTATTGTTGAGATAGACTCAAAGCATAGAACATACTGCAAATTCCAGAATTGTCTGTATTCCCATCGTGGACAATTTAGTTCCCAAGCAAAAGTCCAAGTCAATAAGGACAACCTGATAATTTTGATTCAATCTGAACTCCAATATTGGATGTTCTGATGAGCCTCCCTTATCAATAGTACATCAAATGCTGTTTTAATGTCAGAATTGATCTATTCCTGAAAACAGAAAGATTGTAAAAGTGCTATGTATAAAGCAGAATAAGAAATATCTTTTTATTGTGTGGAAGGGGCTATACCAATCTGTACATGATGAACAGGCTAGAAATTGTCAGCTACATATTTTGGACAAATTATGAATTACTAATGGAGACAGAATTGCTGCTGGGAGAACTTCAAGGGAAATTTATTATTTGATATGATGAACAAGTAGTTGTTTGAGTAAAACTCCTAGCTGATCCACCTTAGCACAGAATTCCATCATCTTTTTTACTTTTTATTCCACATGTAGTGTTGGAGAGGAAAGGAAGAAAGGAGAGAGGAGGAAAAAGTTGCTAACGTCATGTAGATGTTTCACCCTAATTCACAAAAATACTGAAAATCATCCTTGATTTGCTTAACTCTATAGCTCAGTGGTGAAATTTAGTGACAATTAAGTAGCAATCATACAAGTTTTCTCTAACCCTTCCCAAGATGAGTGAATAACTTGATGCTTTTTTTTCTCAATTGCACCACTCACCTTGTCTGAATAAATAGGACATCTCATGGTTCTGGCTATGGCATGGCTATCTAAACTTGAGGGATATTAGTTCTCTTGGGCAGCCCTCAGCTTCCGTCATCTTCAAGTAACATCAGAGAAGATTTCATTGCTCAGACTGCAAACAGAAAAAGTCTTGAAAGACAAATCTACTTCAGGGAGGGCTCTGCCTACAAAACTACCACCCCAGCATACTTTCCAAAGTTCTAGTTCAATTGATCCGAAGTAAAGCTACTCTGCTGCACCATCTAGTGACAATGAGAACTGCACTTCAGACAGCTGAGATAATTAAAATATTGCCCCTTTCCTCCAGCCTTATCTCTCATTAGTCATAAAGAGTGAAATCCCAGTGATTGAAGCCAGAGGAGACTTCCTGCTGTCTTCAGTGGAGTGAGATTTACAGTAAAACAGGAGAAAAAAAAAAAAGAGGAGAGATTATCTTTCTGATCATAGTGTGAACACTCTGCACAGAAATAAGGCTGAACCACAAAGCCCCAACTAAAATGCAAACCTTCCTGAAATGTTGGTTGCTTTGTTCCTAGATCTTGCTCTGGGAGACCCCAAATATCATTAACGACAGTTCATTTTACCCTGCCTGCTATATTAGACTTGATAAAAGTTTTAAAAGAGGAAGCCTGTTTCTTTTCTTGAACTCTATTTGCCGTCAAACTGACGCACATAAGCTACTCTTGGTTGGACGGAGGTCTGCATATTCTTATCTTTGATACTGCAGCATACTCAGAAGGTATACTGCCCCTAGTTAGAGATAATCACTTTTTACTATTTAGTATTTGGCTTAATGCAATGGAAAGGTCTTGAATTTCTATTTTTTTTTTTTCCTTCTGAAAGTTATTCCACACATGGTTGGCTTCTCTAACTTTCTCTGGACATCACATCAGGACAATCCTGATGATGACAGGGCCATTGGGCAAACAGCTCTGTGCGATTTATATGGCCAATGTAGTAACATTTAATATATTTCACTACTACTTTGTTCAGTTTCTTAATTATAATAAACTCACCTTAAAATGTAATTTCTTTAACAATTCATCCTGCACTTTTCTCCAAGCATATAAAACACATTACTATAGAAACAATGGTTTAACTATTTGCCTAACACTCAAAGTGACATATACTGGGCATTGGCTAGGTGGCACTAGTGCATACCAATGCGTTACCACACAGATGTGATTGTTTATAACATGATACTTGTTGGTTGAATTTCCTGGGATGTAACTGTTCAGCTGGAGCTTGATGGTGCTATTGTTCTGTACTAATTATAAAACTGTATTGTTAAGGAAGAAGGACAAACGTCATTCTCCTTTAGTGTTTCACCCTTAGTTCCCTTGCTTGCAAGATGGATGCTTGTTGTAGAGGAAAAGAAATCCATTAGACAGATGTTGCAAACCCACTACTTAGGTGCTGGTGGTTTCTGTGGCTTTTATACATTTCTAAGTAACCAAGACACTGAAAGTTTTGGCTCTCTATCATTTTTCCACACCCAAAGAAAGCCTGAGTGTAGAAAGGGTAGCACCATTTGCTCTGTAATGCTCTATATACATCTGAAGGAAATAGCAAGTGTCCAAAAGTTTTTCCTTTTTTTCCTAAGAATAGCAGTGAATCTTACCTTAGTGCTATCTAAAAGATAATAGCTCTTTTTATAACCCAAGCCTCTCCCATAGTAGAAAGGAACAGATTTCCCCAATTCAAACAAAGACAATGAATCTGTTAGTTAAAATTTTACTGTGTCACTTTATGGGATCTTGTAATGATGTCTTAAGGGACTGATAAGAATAGCTGGCACTAACTTTATATATCTGTTGTGGCTAGGGAAAATATGAAAATGTGTATAACATCTGCATGTGATTGTGGAATCTATACTGAATGTCCCTCACTTTTCCCCTCTCTGTCATTTCTGTGACCTGGAAGAAGGGATTACCTTTGTATGCATTTGTACAGCATTTACTAAACTTTGTCCTCGCGAGGGCCTCTGAGAATTAGAGAAATATACAGAAGTATATAGTAACAGTAAGTCATCATTCAAATTCAACATGTGGAGAAAATAGTCATAACATAGCCTACATGAGTGATTACTGCTGAATGTAGATCTAACTGCATGGAAAACTATATTCAAGAGGAATCCTTACATAGGTCTGCAAAATAATTCAGTTTCTAGACCCCAAAATGGCATTTGCATCGTTCCCATACACCAGAACTAAACTGAATTTTAAGGAGGTTGAAATTACAATTCTGTGGGATATACCCCAAACTGAATGGAGTGATTTCGGGTTAAGAATATGCCTGAGTGGGAGATAGAGAATGAAATAAGTTCAGCTGCCAGCTTCCTACTGCTGAAAGGAAGCACAGCTGCTTGGTCTATTGAGCCACAACATTCGGGTAACGGCATGTTGGAAACTAGATGTTCACTGACAGTCTAACTGTTGCACAGTCTGGGTGGCTGCTCCCCACGTGGTACCCCCACGTCCCCTCTCACTCCCTTAGACATGGAGCAATGCTCTGGGGATTCTTTGAAAGTGATGTGCCCACTGTTATATATATAACAGAAAGTAGCAGGAAATTTCTACAAGAAAGTAACTTGACAACAGCACAACTCGATCTCAAAACAAGCAGAGAAAGTGCTAGTAAAGGTGGTAATTATTTGCATGCCCTAATACATGCACTGAGGTGATATTCTCTGGGGTATTGCCTTATATGGTGTACTCCTTGTCCATGCCCTCAGGCTTTGTATTTTCAACACTGCAAAATCCTTTCCTTTAGCATTGCCAAAGACTGGCTTACTTCATGAAGCTGTTATAAGGCTCTCACTAACTATATTGTTTCTGTCTTTGGATTTCTCCAGCTGTATTCATTTTCAAGGCTGTTTACAATCTCCCTCCATTCCTCCTTCTTTCAAAATCAAGCAGACGATTCTTGCGTCTAATCCATTATGTCAATTTCAATCTCCTGTTCTTTAGATTTTGAATGAGCATCTCTGCTTTTTCCCGAACCGTTACTAAAACTTGGAGGAGTCCATCTATGAGTTCCTGCAGAGCTGCTTCTGCAAAGCTACCTCCTCTTGTGAGTGAGAGACTTCATATGGATAATAAAATATGAGATAAACTATGAACATTTTCATGATTTACTGTGGTGATGAAGGAGAGTATTAGCTTTAATTTGTATGTATTTGTACCACAACAGAGCTGAAATCTAATGATTAGAGCCACCATGTTGGGCAAAGCTGTTTTGATGCTGTCAGTCTGTATACTGCATTGTTATAAAATGACAACATGCTGGTAGGCTGATGGCAGATTCATTTGGAAAACTGGTTAGAAACTATGTTTTTTAAAAAAGTGTAGATTTAGTCTGACAAGTTATGTGAAGAAAATATGAGTGACTTGTGCAACATTGTTTCTTACAGGCCTCTCATGGATGAGATAAAAAACTACAACTTGACCTCTAAATTGACTTTGCTGTTGGATTAACAGCTGTGCAATAGTCTAACAAGATTGTGTGAAATAAGGGAAGATAAAAAATGTAGTCTCTCTGCAACACACAGAGTTACCAAAGAAGGAATCTCTAAAAGGAACAGTTAACTTCAAACAGTTTTTATACAAAGGTGGGGAATGCACTGCTTGTACATATGTGGATTTTTGAGATCCTAATTATGAAAATACAGCATTATTACATGCAGAGAAAAGATATGTGAAGCAGGACTGTTCATAATCACAGTTCCTTCAGATCTTCTGTAAAAATCTGCAGAGTGTTAAACTCCTCACAATCAATCAAAACACGTTTTTTATGTTATGAACTTCGATTTTTTGACAGAAGGTGATGTCATAAATCTGGGAAGTCATTCCAACATTCATTGATAGTTGTAGTACATTACAATACCCATGGGACAGACACCAACCTAGTATAAAGATTACTTAAGATGTCTGCTGTGGTACATAATTATGCCTGATACAGAACAAAATTTTGCCAAGGGCCATACTAGATGGACAAAATTTTCTTTTGGGAGGCCTCCATTCTTAAAGAGAGGCATAAACCCACTCCAGATCACACTGCAACACTCACTCAGGCATGCACATCAGCAGATGTGATCACTTTTGTGTTCTTTACCGGGACTTACATCAAGAAGTACAGGATTTGTTCTAAACTATGCAACAGTTGTGGGACCCCTGCAGGCATTGGTACATAATAATTTTAGTTTTCTTGGACAACTGTTTCTAAGTTTTGTTTTCAACCGGTTAAAGAGCTGGACTGTTAGAAATTAGCACTTCCTATGCACAGCCCCCTTTGTAACTGTAGATGCTTCACACTGTGGTTTAGATGCAGTGTTTAAGTGCATGAAGTCTGAAAGAACAATCATGTTAGTATCGAGGCCAATAAAACAAAAGCTTTGCCATTAAAAAGAAATCATTTTCTTCTGTCTGTGCCACTGCAGATGTATTGTATTTCAAAACTCATTGTCTCTTAATGACGACATTATCAACAAATCTCAATGCGTAGCACCTTAAAATACTGCTGTAGACCTCATACAGCAGTATGTCGTCCTGATAATTGCTAACTCATAAGGAGTTTGTTTTAAAACGATTGTATGAAAACTCTAAATTCTGTATACACAGGTGCTCAAAGTGGCTGTTGAAATGTAATCTATGTTGCCAAGAACACACTCCTTCCTAGTAGTGTCTGGTGTTGTTATTTTGTTTTATAAATTAACTATTCCATAAGTTCTATGTAATTTAGTGTTAAAAGAAATCTGATGCTTGAAAGCTGCTATATTTCTACCACCAAGGCAGCTCTTCTTGAGCTATAGGAAAAGGGAGACTGAAGTCTTCCTTCATCATGGGGCACAGGAGACATTCTGTCTGGAAACAGTTTCCTCTGTGGAGAACAACTAATTCCTTTCATATTCTCCTCTCATCTAGAGGTACCTCTCTGGCCTTCACTGTTCCTCCTCTTTCACAACTATCTAAAGTGTGGGAGTCAAGTGGACGAGACTGGGCTCTTTTCAATGGTATGCAGTGACAGGACAAGGGACAATGGGCAAAAACTGGAACACAGGCAATTCCATACAAAGTTGAAGAAGAACTTTACTGTGAGGGTGTCAAAGCACTGGAAGAGGCTGCCCAGAGAGGTTGTGGAATCTGCTTCCCTGGAGATATTCAAAACCCTTCTGGACGCCTACCTGTGCAACCTACTGTAGGGAACTGCTTCAGCAGCGGGCTGGACTAGGTGATCTCCAGAGGTCCCTCCCAACCCCAGTGATTCTGTGTTTCTTTGATTCTGTGACTTGACCTGCTGACTTCCTTGTCCTTCACACCACATGTATATTTGCGTGCACAATTTGATGTTGGGTAAATGTATCTGCTGCATTACTGCATGCTGATTTTTTCTGCCAGCTATGGAGGAGGATATCCATCCTCTTCGTCCTCAGCAAACACCTCAGAGAGATGTTTCTCCAGGGCTCCTGCTCAATCCATAATATCCTTCATGCTTGCACCAGGCACAGCACACCCACTGTGATTATTGAGGGCACCCTACATTTTCTTGCTATTGAGTAAGTGTCCCACATCTCCCATGGAGTCTTCAGTCTGGTTGCTAAACTGCTTCCATAACCGTCTAAATGTCCCCTCTGACAATTTATTTCACCTTAGAATATTGCTACGGTAACTAATACTAGGAAATAAGCACCACTTGCCTCAATCATACCAGGAATTAAACTGCAGATTTACAACTAGACTTTCTGCAATAAACCTCATGTTCAGTCATTTGAAAGCTTCCATTTACAAATTCACAAGAGGATGAGGAATATGCATGCTGATGTGCAAAGTTTTTCCTTCACAAAACAGACTGTAATGTTATTCATAACAGCCATTCAACTTTGACCATTGCAAGAGACTTGGCAGCTCTTTTTAGAGCTACTCCCAGATTGCATATGTAATCCAGGTGTAACTGCACGCTTGTGCTCAGGAACAAAGAACAGGTCTTGTCCTGCTTTCTAAAGATGGCCTTTCTTCATAGACAGTCGCACTGTAGGAGTGGAAGTCATAATTTCATCAGCATTTCATGCTTTCCGGGGCCTTTGTAACAACCTATCCTTTAGTAACTAGATATTCATTTTGAATTACCTTAGAAATCACCAGGTAACTAAGATGAGTTGTGACAGTAAAAGGTGATCTCTTAGTTTGCTTCAGTGCTTGTTTCATATTACCCTGCATTTAAATTGAAGAGCCCAGTGGGAGGGCTGTTGGGCCAGGAGCAATATGCCTGCCTGCAGGATGCTTGGGAGGGACATTTCACTGCACCTCTGCCTTGGCTGCCCTTCCCATTGTCTGGACCAGAGGAGGTTTAGACAGGTGACTGCAGAAGACTGCAGCAGATGGAAATCGTAGTGGGTGCCTGTCTGTCCTTTCCACCTCAGCTAAAAACTTCAGAGTGAAAGGGATTTCTAATGCTGATTTTGCGTAGTTCCTTGTAAAAGAACCTAACTGCCATAAGACACAAGGCAATGAGCTATTCTCCATGTATTCTCACACAGTACAGATGCCAGAGACAGAGTTATGCCAGAGACACGGGAATGAAAGAGTGCCTGACTAATCTGAACCTATCTAAATGCAACCACTCTTTAAATAGAAAAGATGCAGTAAGTTCCCATATTGTATATGCACCTGGCTTTAGGGCTTGCCTAATGGTTTCTGACACAAACTAATTCTCAACTGAAAAACTTCTGATTACTTAGGATATATGGAGCAGCATCGTGAGAATAACTATTACAAGCTATAATATCACTGATATTAGTTATCTTCTCTATTTCATCACACACTACTCACTGTGTGACATTTTGTTGGCTATGTCCCATCTTGCAGCGATCTGTCCCGTGAGGTACAATTTCTTGCTGGATGGGAGAAGTCTGTATTGGAACAATTTTTCATCCTCCATTATTCTGTTCAAAAGAGGAACATTTGAGTTCATTTTAGCCCTCTTAGTCCAAGCAGTGCACACAGCAAAAGGACTGAAATGCTGTGCAGTAACCTGTCCCCAGAAAAGCAGCACATAGTGAAGCAAACTTTAACGATGTGATCCTGGATACCTGCTGACTTGTACACTGTCAAATACCATCCAGTGGTATATCTGTTCTGGGTTACTGCTAATACATTTTCCTCAGGGAGAGAAAATATCTTTGCCCACATCACATTTTAACTGCTCTTGCCTCCTCCCCTGACCCCTGCCCCCCCCCA
>WBMW01005074.1:422031-504531 GCA_013396635.1 Penelope pileata | reverse complement strand
TAGGAAAGTCAGAAGCTGCACTAGGCTCCCATGACTATCTTTTATCTCTGTCAGCTCAAAAGGGATTTGGAATAGGAGTTATCCCAGATTTACAAGAGGAGCAGCCGCTGTTATCCTAAATTTGGATACTCCCTGTGGTACTATAGTTCCTGAGTTCAATCCTTATTCAAGACGTACAACAGAAAGCTAAGCCCCTTATTGAGAGTCATTACAGCAACTCAAAGCACACTGAAGTAGACCATGTTTTTTTGCATACTGGTGCACCTTGTTCTACAATTCCATTTGCCCTTGTCCTACACCCTTTTTTGATGGTTCTTTAAATGCAAAACAAGAAGCAGCAAAGAATGAGAAAGCCCACAAAGTCACAAGGATTTTCTCAGTCCCTTCTAGAACACAGAGTACGATAAAATGGTATTAAGCAAAAACAAATATATGGTGTGCCTATGTCTACAGTAGGACACCTTAGTTTCTAATTCTTCAGTCAAAGAAAAAAATAACCTGTTTTCTTAGTGCAATAGGGAAGCAAACAAACAAACACAATAATTGTAATAGCAGTTAAAGGAGAGTAGAAAGATGGGAAGAACTACCATGGTAGGAAAAACATCTCTGCCAGCATGCAGGGAGAAAACTATCATCAGGAAGACAAAATATTGAGATGCTGATCCACTGCAGATACAATCTGCAGCTGCCTGTGCCTTCACACAAAACCTAGGTGTACTTAGGACTAGCTGCTCAGCTTGCGTGAAAATGCAAGCCTTGCCACAGGAAGCCATCTTAGTGCACAGAGCTCAACTAGAAATGGAAGCCCTCGCAGTGGGGCATGTCGAAGGTGCACTAAACTGCAGTGAAGTAGCACACTCAGCTTCAGCTTGTGTGTGGTTGAAGAGCAAGGCTAGGGATGTCACCTCCATGATTTCACCTCAGTAGTCTGACAAAACAAGCTTTGTGCATAATTCCTCCATGTCCCACAAATAGTTAACCTTGGAGAAGACTCCCTCAGACAAAAGAACTGCCCACCATGTGGGCACAGACTTAGGCATACCCCCTTTTGCAATGTATGCAATGCTGTGTCTGTAAAACATTTCATCCAGCTGGGAAAAAAAATAGAGACGGAGTGAGTGTAAACATATTCCCATAACACATGAAGCAGGGACAAGTGGACAAGTACTTGACTACATGAGTTTCACAGCTCACTGGGTGTCATTCCAAAAAGCATCTGTCACTGCCGCTGGCAATAAATTTTGAAAACAACTGTATTTTGCATCTCAGAGTTTAACAGGATCACACAGCCGCCAACAAACTATCAAAGCCTAAAGACCTAGTAAATGTGTGCTTTACCTCTCCAGATCTTTTCCTTGGTTATATTATCAGTGACAGGAATGACAAAGTTGTTAGGATGGTGTTAGGCGGCAAAGTCACACGTGGATCTGACTTGTCAAATCAGCATGCTGTGACTCAAATTTTGCACAATTCTCTTAAGAGTAATCTCTTTTTTTTTTCCCATACTAAACATGCTTGAGGTTTATAAACTTTTACCCATTTCAGTAATTCCAAAAGAGCAAGTACAGGCTCAGAAACACAGAAACCACTTGCCACCTCCATGCCACGATGTAGATATAGGAGAGGTGTTTATAGTGGCTAAAAATGTAGGGGGGGCAAAGAAGACCTCTTCAAGCCACTGGTAATTTGGCTGTAGCAGCAGCAGTATTCACTCTTACCTGCATATCACTATCAGATGGCAGAAATTATTGCATCAGTGGTTGTATTAATGCATAGTTACATAGAGAGATAGAATCCCATATCCTAAGAAATGTAAGATTTAAAAGAAAAGGGATAGGGAAAGAACAAAGTAATAGAGAGGTAAATCAACTGGTCTGAGCTCCATGAAGAGTCAGAAAAAAATCCCAAGATTTCTCTTCTCCGCCATTTATTCTTCTAAAATGTGTTGCTCTTCCATACAGACACATTCATGGGCTAAAAGTGAACTGTGAATAGAAGCTGTGACTTAGCCAGAAATAAAGAGAAAAGATAGAATTTAATCATGAACAAAATTATTTCTCTAGAGTTACTATAGTCTATTATGAAAAGTTAATAACTACAATAGTTTTTATATTCATTTGAATAGCATCTAAGTCTGTCCTTACCACTGTACCTGCAAAAATGCTGAGGGGAAATAGTCAAGGTTGGAGTCACTGTTTTCTCTAAGAAAATACTAACTTAAATATGTATGTTTTTATCCCAAAGAGCCTTTCTGCTCTATCAGCAGGATTGCATCAGGTCAAAAAAAAGAGAACTAGGGCAAACGCACACAGGAGACTTCTGCTGATAAAAACATATTAGCAAAGAGTGTAAAGTGATGTGGTATCTTATCATTTTGGCCATACCATGAAAGGCCTCCTGGCTTCACACCAGAACTAATTTTATCACTCCAAGATGAAATTTTAGCATGCCAGCACAAACAAAGAAAACTTTTAAAGCTGTGTTCATGCTAATACTTTGACAAGTGCAATGGACAAATATTCCTGTACTGGCAAAGCATTTGTGATGCTTCCTGAGAGGAAAACAACAGTAAAAGGTGGTCCTGCCCTTATTGTCTCCTGAAGAAATATAGGGAGCATCGATGTTCCTATAATCTGCTTGGCTGACAACCCACAAAGCTGCTGGAAAAGGGTAGGGATGAATGTAACAACCTTTCAGCATAGGTTCATCTGACACAGATGGGAAAATTCAGACAAGACATCCTGTGCTTCTAACAACCTGTGAATACCATTCAGCATCCAAACACATCAACTGAAGAGTCTGAGGAAGTGGCATGGCACAATTCTTACTCAATAACCCACATTTCCTAGCTGCAAGCCATGCTGCTTAGTGACACAGTCAAGGGTTGGGTTGTGGTAATGCAAGGGCTGCAAAGCTGTGCATGAGTACACATCTAAGATATTTACTTAGGTTGCTAATGTTTCTTCTCTTACCCACAGTGTCTTCTGTTTTGATCTTGATTTTGGGCCCAGAGGAGAATTCAAATGTGCTATCAGAGCATATATTCACAAGCACTGTTGAACCAACATCAGTTTCTACTCTACAAATAGGGAAAATATAAAATCTGAATCATCTTTCCACCATATGAGTCAAAAACACATCCCTTTTATATATAGAACAGAGAGTATATTTGGCTTTGTTCAACACTCTTCTTTCTGGGCTGTGAGGCATTATAGTCTGTTTAAAATATACGGATATTAAGAATGAAAAAAGATTAAATCATGTATTGGAAATCACAAAGGTTTTTTTTTTTTCCTAGCAGCTGTATAGCAAGTTAACACCTCAGTTTTTCTAAGAAGCTGTCTACATATATTAGTGGTCTTTGGCTAAATTGCTGCAGAAAAGCTATATTAAGAAAGAATAATCTCTGCAGAAAGGAAAGTGATGTTTGAAGTAATTGCTTAATGATGCTTTTTTCTACTTCTGCACTATGATCTGTAGCTTGGATTATATGCATGCTTTAGGTGGGGTAGTAAATTGTCATTCTCTCTATGGATTTACAAGATCAATCTTGGTAATTTGTTAGTTACAGTGTATGTAATGTGATATTATTGCTCATGTTACACAAGAGGATTACATGGCTTACTAAATAAAGCAGTGGTCTTTACATTAGGGACCATACTTCCTTCCAGACTGATGCCTAGACAAGTAAAATTAGATTGGTGATCTCAGCCTTAGGACCATCTCTGGTGTATGTGGACTCAAATTCCCAAATGACTAAACACAAGTTAGCCAATCATTCATCTCCATATGCTCGCCCCTAACACCTGGATTCCAGATTCTTTAGCATTTTTATTCATCAGCTGTTGAAACACACCAGTGATTGGCTATTAGTGCAAGATTTACCAAGTCCCAGATTTGTACCTATGCTCTTGTGAGTTTATTAGGGGTCTTTGAAATTACATTCAGGTTGTAAAAAAGCACATTCAACTACTATGTTGAACAGGCTTCATATTTTGCAGTTTGAAAATCCATCCGTGTTTCCCATGTGACTTACAGGGGGAGAAGAGATTGTTATTACTATGTTGGATGGTTGACATCAGTTAGAGAAAATAGAAAGAGCTGTTAAAATTGACAGTTTTGTTTTAGTTTAAGTTGCTCTCTACAGGACGTCTGTTGTTGAATGTCCTCTCTTTGATATTCTGCTGTTCATCTTAAAAATGTTTTTTATAATTTTGTTCTCAAAGATTAAATACTTTTCCTCCGTCCATAAACTTTACCCTTTTTATTATTTGCAGTTATCTGTTCATAGATGTCTTACCTCTCTCCACGATTAATTTTAACACCGCTTTGTAAGCTCTGGCTTGCATTTCAGCATATTTCAGGCGAAATGAGTCCTACAATTGCACACAATATTCCAGATGCAACTGATTAAAAGAGAATATTTTAGCCACTGTGGATCAAATTGTGTTTGTGTTCCTTTCATTGTTTTTCCCATTCTAGAACTTTTGAATAAATCTTGCCAGTCTCTGTTTATTCATGGAAGGGTAAGCCTCAGAATTGCTCTATCTGTTAGCTGTGAAAGATCACTATCTGTGGTTGGAGAACTTGCGTTTAAATGAAGTCAGTCTAGCGATAGATGATACTGGTAATTTTTGGCAACTCTCAAGCATCTACCATTCTTTTGCATTGCAAAATCAATGAGGAAATGAACAATGGTGAGATTTTCAAAACATTTAGGTACTCCAAAGTGTATGGGTCATATTTAGAATATGCGCTAAGCTTAAGGACAAGTAAAATCCCATACCCACCATCCATTTCCACAGCAAGCCTCTTAAAATGGCTCCCAGCAGTAAGCTGCTGGTGGCCAGACCTGGAAGGGTAGAAAAAAAGTCCATCCATCAGCGCCAAAATCTCTCTCTTTTAACAGCTGTACCTGCCTCAGGCTGCTTGGTGAAAACCCTTGTAATACATGTACTCTAAATCCAAGCAACTGGAATTTGGGATCTAATTTGTTACATTCAGTTGATAAAATCCACTCAACTGTCTGCAGGTTCATGCACATTTCTGAAGAGTCCCATTACATACATAAATAACAATGGGGTCTCTGTCCCTTAAGGCTCTACAGAGAAGGGCAACAGGGTACTGTTCATCTGAGCAGTTGATGCTTTTCTGAGGAGGCAGTTGAACTATCAGGAACAGATCTGTGACTGCCTGTTCATTTTATGAGGACAACTGTCAGTAAATCACTAACTTCTGGTTACTGTTGACCAAGGCTACTTGAACAAGTCACTTGTAGGTGAAAGTAGCAGTATCCTGTCAACAAGCTCCAAGAGCTGCTCAGTCACTCTACCACAAATACTGCAGCTGCCATGCAACACCGCACAGAAAGATCTAATGAGCAGTTTCAGAAGCTCTGGCTTGGCTTTGTTTTTGGCAAGGACACAGGCATGTTAATATGTGAGGGATGGGTAACTTGAGGGATGTTTTCTGCAATTTTTTTTGCTGTTGAAGTAGAACAAAGACTTGTTGTCATTCAACTCAGCAGAAGCAATATCAAGTTATCGGACAGAAGAGATGTGTGGCTGGGTGGCAGCTCAGGACTCGTGCTAGCTCATGGTGGCTGGCATTATCAAAATATGCTCCCATATGGGCCAGTGCACAAGGGGCAGAGGCCTGAATCCGGAGGGAATCTGAAGAGCAATTGGAGATCCAAGAATGTACGTGACCCTGAGCCAAAGGAGATAATGTGACACCAGTGTCCCCACAAGTCTCTTTTGCCTCACCTCCCGGGATCCTCTCCAGCAAGGGGCAGCACAGTCGCAGGGGCAACAGCCATGGGCGGCTTCTCTGCAGGACTCTCAGGAGTGGGCATCAGCAGGGCCATGCTGCGCACCATGGTCCCTACCACCCAGTGGTCAGGTCAGAGGCAGTGGAGGCAAATCCCTCTCAGATGTCACCAAGACTTTCAGTGAACCCCAAATAAAACAATTTTGGGGGTGAGATGAGGGTGGACAGAAACCCATTTCCCAAAGCAAGAGGATAGCTAACAGAAATAACTGCTCACTGTATATTGCAGACAGAGCTTTCTCCCAGAGTAGACCCCACGTGCTTGAAGTGCAGATAGCAAGCAGAGGAGCGGCAAGGCCAACCTCCTAAAGTCAGCACTGTAAAAGGATTATTGCTTTACACAGAAAAGATATGGGAGTGAGAGCAACAGAGCTCTGCTCTTTGAGCTTTTTATAAGGGAATAATGAGCCTATATAATTACTGGACTGAAGCTCATAGTGTAACTTATATATACATTGTCAGTGCAGTTGTGTCCATTCGCAGATTTTTAACTCAAGTTCAGTCTTTCCTCTCTGTTCACAGGTACAAATGCCTCTGGCTTTCTGGAAGTGACTAGAGCAGAACTGACTTGCTAGTTTTTACCCTCAGAAACTGTTGGTAGCCTACAGGTAGAAATCAAAAGCGTGTCAGTTAAGATTTGGGTAAAGTAAGACTCATACAACATTAAGGTGGTTTAAATGCTCAGATCTGCAAATTAGCCTGCTCCTTGTACTTTTCTGTCTTTACCAAAAAATTGAAGTGAAACTTGCCAGTCTAGGTTATTTCACCATCAGTCATAAAAGAGGCTTTGGGCACATTTTGGGCACATGTCTTCCAGATTATTTGAAATTGTTTCAAAATTTTCTACATAGAAAGAAGCAGCTACTGATCATTTAGAAGGTGTTAATAAATAACAGTGTTAACAAATTTGGTTCAAATTTGTTGATAAAACACAAATATGCAAGTTTTTTTTTCCTGTGCAATATTCGTGATTAATATTTTAGGAAGGGAAGCATATGTCATAGATCAGCCATAATATTTAAATATGTTACTATCTTGGTAATGAATTTTTGAGGGATGCTTACAGTAAAATTATCTATACCTTTGTCTTTTGATACATTTTCAGTGAAAACTTTTTTATAAGGCTTTGCTTAATTTTCTCAGAAACTGCAGATTTTAATCTGTGTGGCATCAAACTCAATTCATAATATATATATTTACAGAAGTTCTCTTGGTTCAACACAGGGTGTAAAGAAGTGGATGTCTCCAAGATGGCAGAAATGCTTTTAATAGTGACATCAAGACATCTCCAAAGGCTTTTATATTTTTCCCCTAGTACCAGAGAAAAACAGGTAGCTGAGACTTGGCAGGTGGTATGGGAAGGTCTTTCCCTCCAACATGATTTTGCCTGAGGGCATCAGGAATTAATTTAGTCTGTGTGCCTCAGGAGTCTGACCCAAAGTCCCTTGAAAGCAATGGGAGGATTTTCATTAACATCAGCAGGCATTTGCTGAGGATCCAAATGACTCTGTGAGTTAAATTGGTGAATCAGAAATGGAAAATTGAGCCAGGCTCAGGCTGGGCTTCAGGAGACAACCAAGCAGCATTAGTTCAAAGGAATGAAACCCAGAACCACAGCTCCAACATCATCCTACCTGTGACCCCTTTGTAAGCAGCTGCTCCTGAATTTCCTCAGATACTCAGCTTTTAGAAATGAAAGTAGTGGTTTGCTCACCCTGAAAAAACAAAAACAAACAAACAAAAAAACCCACCACCACCACCAAACAAGTAAACAAACAACAAAAAAAACCCAAAAACTACCAGCCCCTAGTGTCTCCCAAAACAACAGCTAGAGCAATGACTCTCCTGGTTTTGCCATGTTCAATGGACTTAGACAAAGACAGAGGTATCCTGAGTCCTGACAGGAGCAATTTTCATGCCACATGTGGTACCTTATGCTCTGTTTCCAATTAAAACACGTAAAAACACTTTTTCCCTCTTGTTTCTTGGAGAGTACAAGGAAACATGCCACTATTGCAGACTCTTTAATAAAATTATGTCAACAAGAACATTTTTGGGCATTTTGTTTTGTTTGTACGTTACGACTGTGCAGAAAAACACAGAGAATGATATGTCCTTCATGTCAAAGTCCCCAGTAGGATACATTCAATAAAAAAAGCATGAAATACGGTGAGTTTTTAATGGGGTATTTTATCATGTCTTCCCTTTGCTTGTTTTCCTGAGATATCCTGGCCAGGCTGAGGCAGTGGGCTCCCTGTAGACCCCAGCCTGCCTGAATCGCATGTCAGACAGTGTACATTAGTGTGACACCCACCTGCCATATCTGCATAAAGGAAGGCCAGGCCTCTCCAGCCCTGGCACAGACAGAACCAAGCTCGCCTTCAGCTGGAAGGCTGAACATAGCCTCCAGAAGGTCTGGTGAGGGCCACCAGCTCACCCATCCATTAAGGAAGGGCACTCAAGCCCTAAGAGTCTGCAAAGCCTCTTCAGAGTCAGCAAGAGCTTTTTTTTGTTGGATGCAATAGAGAAACCAGATGTAATAATATTCTAATATATAAATGCTACAATAGGTGAATAACAAAAAGTAGAGCAGTTTCTATTGAAGTAGTTGGAAGCACTCTACAAGGAACACATATCTTTAGCCTCTTCTCAAAAAAAAAACTGCTTAGCTGTTGGAGTTATTTTGAGAGGCATAGCGGTCAAGCACACTTGAATAGGTGGAGGCTTACAATATAAAATCTATCCCCATTTACATTGAAAAACAGTTTGTTTCCATAGTGGAAAAAAATGAAGGCACCAATATGTATCGCTAAAAAACACACTTGATTATCTGAGACAGATTTTTATGCCTGCAGATTATTACTGATTCACTTGTAAGATATCTATCTTTACTAGCAACATATTTTATGGTTTTATTAAGAATGTCACATTGTCTTTTCCTACTTAACGACAAATAATTCAAACAAAATGTTGGAAGTTTTCCATTACAGCTTGTTAGAAAAAAACTTTATCTTTCCAAAACAGTTATTTTAGGAAAAATCCAGAATATTTCAGTTCCAGATTCCATATTCAAGCAAAGCCCAACACGTTGTGAAAACACACTTCCATAATACATGAGAACCTTCCCCTGACAAGTTACTACTTGATGGTTTCCCCCTTTTTCATCAAGGCTCCTTGATGAAGTTCTGGCTGCAGAGTGCATTCAGTGCCATCTGGCTGGAAAGCCTACCCACAGAGGTAACTCATGCCTACAGAGCAGCAGAGGACTTCAATTCCAATCCAAATATTTTCCCTTTCAGGCAAGGAATTTTAACTTTTTTTTGACTAACATAAATAAATAAAATACCATAAAAAGCAAATACTTTTGCAAAAGAAATCTCCTATCATCAGAATTAGAGCTGTGTAAATGACTGAATTTTTTTTGTACAGAAATCAAATTAAAATATCAGTAGACATAAAAAATGATAATGAATTTTCAATCTAGCCAACTTTATCTGTTTATTTATTTAGCTTATTTGTGGAAAACCAAGCCACAGAACATCAAAATTTCATTGAAAACCTTGAGTTCTACCTGCTATATCCATATCAATTTCCACAGTCTGTGCTATATTTAATAATGTTGGCAGAGCTTAGAGGAGTCAATCAAAAAACATGGATAACTAAAAAAATGACTGTAATTTAAAAAAAATTACTGTTGAAAACACCTTTTAGATGAACTCTGGAATTCCTGAGATGTGACTGCAGTGGTTATTTTCAAGTCTACTGATTGAGAAAGAACTTCTTAAATCATGCCATTCATAAGAAATAAAAATCAACTCTAAATGAATCCAAGACAAATGTTTTTATATGCAGGCTCAAATCTAGATTTTGAAATCATGCAGGGCTGTTAAGTCCAATCAGTTTTTACTTCCTCATGTACCCCATTTTCAAGCAAGAATCCATTTTATAGGCTTCCCAAGATTCTGTGACATTTCTCACAAATTATGCATTTAGGTTATATGAACATAAGCTCCAAATTTATAGCGTGTTTTAGATTATCTATAGGGAATAATTCAGGTGTAATGAAAGAATGTAAATTTCAAATCTAAATGTCAGACCCCATAAAGCAGATCACTCCATACTCACAGGAGCCCTCATAAAAATGTAAAATGCAACTGATTTTTTTTTTTTCTTTTTTTGCTCTCTGGTCCTCAGGATGGGGCAGGAGTGGCAGTTTTTTTGTGTTTTAGATGTTAATCAAACTTTTGTTTCAGTAACTCTGAAGTGTTACCTGGTGTGCCAGGAATGTCCTGTTTTCTTTTGTGAGGAGCCTGCCAAGATTCTGCATTACCATCATTTGCCTTTCATAACCACTCACCATTATCAGCTTCTCAGTTTCATCTCTTGGATCAACAGCAGTTTCTTAAAAGTGTTTATTTTCTTTGCTAGTCCAGCAAAGGGCTGTCACACCACATTACATTACAGCAGCAAATGGGCCTCCTGGAGCAGCAAGACAGCTCTGGCATTCTCAGCCTTCCACTCCATCATGGAGTCATAGATGGGAGCATACAGCTGGCATACTTACATGAGGGTAAGGAAGTTGGGGTACTGATTTCCATGGCATGTGTAGGCTACATTTCCCTTCTCTGGCAAACCATTACTGCCAGGGATGGTGCCCATCCTTCAGAAATCACAATGATGCTGACTAGAGGAAAATAATGAACCGTACCAGGCTGCGTCAGACTGCATGTAGGTTAGTAATATTTTCCCCAAAGAAAGATGACATCATTGCCTTGAAACAAAAGTTGAAATCCTCCCACCTCCTCTTTAAGCTGCAAAAAAGACAGGAGCAGACCAAAGGGACACTGCAAACACTGTATCAAGTTAGAGAAGCCCTTCCTGTCCCAGATGCAGAACAGGACCACTGAGGGCTGATTTGCAATGCCAGCAGAGAGGGCTGGACTTGGCTTGAGAAGGCTGTGAAACCTGGGTTGCACCCCCTGAGGCCTGGGGTAGCCTCTGCAGTAGAAGGGGCTGCCTGGGTGGCTGAGGCTGCAGCACCAGCAGCTGTGCTGGTGTGCTCACCTCTGCTGTGTGGGTGCCATTTGCTGCTGCCAGAAGGTGTTCTTCTATTACCTTTACGCTGCCCATGCATGGGACATAGGCTTGAATTAACGAGCAGTCCTCCAGGGATCTTGCCAAACAGCATCAGGTAGGACAAATGATTTTGCACTTGGTCTGCTAGACAAATTTCTAAATAAAAATGAAGACTTGGGGAGGGCACTGCATGTCATACCATAAATCTTTCTGTAACTGATGAGAAAAATCTTAGGGTCTAAGTGATGAACTTAGTGCTACACACAAAAGGCATCCCAAGGTTCCCATTCTTAACCCTCCTAACACACACAGAACTAACCTCTCCAAAATGGCTGGTGGCACAGAAGACCTCAGCAGGCAAAGAGAAACTTTTTAGGTTTCTCCAATAGCTCCCACACACAACATTTCAAAGAAGGTCGGAAGCGTTTTGTCTCACTGTTTCAGACTGAAGGCTGTCCCCACCGTATGCTTTCCATGTAGAATCAATTAGTAACAGCCAAAGTCTCTAGTGACTCTGCAGAGATGGATTTTCTTCCTCTTCTAAAATACCATCGAGGTTTTCTCATCAAAGGATTATGCCTATGACAAAAAAGTAATGTAATTTAAGATAAGCTGAGAGGGAAATGGAAAACTCCCCCACCTGAAGCTAAAATTGGGGCTGTTGTATCTGGAAACACAGCCCTATAATCTCCAAAACTATTTCTCACCTCTGCCTCAAAAAACCACCCTTTTCAAAACAGTCTTTTTACAGCATACATGCGTAAAAGGTAGAAAATAAGCTTAGGTCAAGCCCATGCCCTCTAGGATCGGTAAATCCCGTACCTCTATTTCAGATACAGTTTTGGTTGTTGTTCTGTATAAGAAGACAAAAACCAGTACATAAAGAATTAAGGTTTTCAAACTCTGTTTAGACACTTTCTATACCCTGTTTTCAGTTACTATAAATTAGAAGTCAATGGATCTATGCAATTTACAGCAGTAAATTTCTGACCCACTGAGTCTAAAACAGGAAACGGGTTTATAAGATAAATGGCCACAAATTCCATATTACTTGCTATATTTTTTCAGAATATGTATTCTTTTGGCAGCAGTCAGCAGTTATTACGGGTGCCCACATTTCTGTCACAAATATTTTAGTGAAGTAGCCTTTTTAAAATATGGTATCATTTGTGGAGGACCATGGATTAGTTGATGTGCGTCCACTCCTTAAATTAGTCCACTCAACGGCTATATGATTTTTTTTTCCCCCTTTTGTGGTCATATATTTTATTTACTGAACTAGTTTGTGAGAGTTGGAGGAAAGGTACTTTCTGTGCTTTCCTAACACGGAATGGATTCCAGAAGCATTTTAGGACTACTCAGAGCGCTTGGCAGACCTTCCCTGTCGTGGTAATTCACGTAGGCTTAAGGCTAACACTCAGACAGAAAGAGAAAACAAATATAAGTGGAGCAACAATTTTCCTGATTGTTTACTCTTTCTGTGTGAAATTATTCATGAAACTTATGCCTCTGTATTTTAATATGCTGTCACAGAATAAAGCTTTTCAGCAAAGAAAATAGACCCAGTGGTCGTTCCTACTTAAGTGTTGTTTTCTCACAGTGCCCACAGTCTCATGGATGAAGTGACCGTCTTTGCTTGCCTTGCTGAGCCTATATTGCTAGCAAAGCATCTCAGCCTCCAGCAGTCTGGATTTGCCTGAGTTTTGGGGTGATTAAAAGGCCAGCGTTCCATAAACGTGGGAGTTTAAGAGCTAAGGAAAATATTCCCAAACTGAAGAACAAGAACTGGGAAGGGAGGCTGAGGAGAGGGGAGGAAAATGGTGCCATGACTGCACGCACCTTATGGCTGAGTGCTCAGCTAGCAGCACTCTCACCGCAGTGGTAATAGTACAGGCAGGGAGGCCACCACAGCACAAAGAAAACAATAAAGGAAAATCACGGCAGAGCTAGCTAGCACAGATTTACAAAGACGAAATAAGGTAACGGAGGTTTTTACTTCTATCAGGCAGAGCAGGAGCAGGCCTATCTCACATGGCACCACTACAGCCCTGGGCAAAACTTGGGCTGGCAAACTGCTGAATTGTTTTTTAAATGCCTTGTTGTTCTGAGGTACTTTGTGCCAGTCCTTTCTTAGGAGAAATGATTGCCAATGATTTAGTTTTCAACTGAGCCTCTAAAGAGTTGCATCAATTTTTTCGTCTATTACCAGTGGCTCCAGATGAGAGCACCAAAATGTCACCAAGGAAATTATCCTTGCATTATTTTCACCTTAGCTATAAGAAGAAAATACTGGAAAAATAAACCTTAATTAGAATGCCTGAGAAAATAAGGGTTTTTTTTTTTTTCTTTTTAATGCAATCCTTCTCTTTCACATTTCCACACCAAAATATCAGTGGAGAGTGAAAAGTGCTTTCCCAGTTTGTTCCCAGAGGACTTTTAGAGTTGCCTATGGTAAGGGTAAACTTACTTGGACAGGAGACACAATTTCCTTTGCAGCCTCTACAAAGTTACAAAAAAGTTCTGTTGGATGCAGGAGCCACCAGCCCTATTGGCTTTCCACTCCAAGGGTAAGGAGCATTTCTTCAATCATGCATTCATTTGAAAAAATACTGAAAGGGCACAAAAATCACTTAATGCACCAGATATAAAATGAGACTGGGGAGAAGAAAGGGTAGAAATTTGTGTACAATGGACCTGGTTTAGTGTCTGTAGGATTTGTAGAAATAATCTGTCCTTAGAAAACATACAGCTAAAAGTACTTGGTCTAAGGGACAGTCCTTAGGAGCACCACAGAAGGAAGATATGGAAGTTAAAAAAGAAACAAAAGGGTTTACAAGGGTGGCTTCATTGAGGACAATATGTTATTCCCATCAGGCTATTTCAGCTCTAGGTTTTCATACTTGAGAGGTTGGATAAACCTTGGACAAGACTCTGAACTTTTAAATGCTTAGCTGAAGCTAGAATTCCAAAACTTTTGAAGCTGGCCAGTCTCAAACACTAACACACAAACAGCTTTCACAAAAATCTTAAATGCAAAAGGCATCATTTATAAAAATGTCAGTACGCCAAGAAACACTACTGAACCTGTCCAAAGAAGGTTTTTTTACACGCATCACACACTGAAAAGTAACTTGACTTGATGAAGGATGCTTTTAAAAGTATTTTGCTACAGCTGTTACTGCTACATTAGGCCCCAACAGATACTTGAGAAGCGGTGTGCAAAACTCAGCTGTTTCACTTTGCATCAGATTGTATTGGCATCTCCTTCAAATGCCAGTTCTTGAGATGATAGCCTAAACAAATAAGAAGAATTCCCAAGGTCTGGCTATTAATATTTATTATTTATATTCAGAAGCTCAGCTATGCTATCTTCATGACAGACACATTACAAGAAAATAATTTCCGTCAGTTAATGTACAAGAGATGCTCTGACAGTAGTGCCTCCTGTTTTGTTATGTTGGCCCACAACGTCAGAGGCGGATGTTGGTGATACGGCAGTAGAGGTTAAACCTTCCCACAAATATTCCTTCACATTTTGTTGCAGATGGGCAGTCTGACAAAATGGTGTCTGACATGGAAGCGCATAAGGAGCAAAGGAGTGGCATTGAATTCCTCCCTGCAGAAAAAAAGCATCCATTAACATTCATTGATGCTTGCTGAATGTTTATGGAGCCCAAACAGTGGATGTGAGCACAGTGAGGCAGCAGTGGTGTGTTTCAGCAGTGGTGACAGCCACATGAAAGACAAGCCACGTTTCAGATGGCTATGCACAACTGCTACACCATGAAATGAAGAACATCTTCCAGGCCAGAGAAGAAGACAATCTTTATCTTGCAACAAGATAACACCAGGCCTCATATCAGTTAGAAGACCGTGGAGGACATCGCCAATCTTGGCTGGACTGTCCTACCACATCCACCATGTAGTCCAGATTTGATGCCTTCTGACTTCCATCTTTTTGGGATGATGAAAGATGGACTGTGTGGTGCAACCAAAGAAGCGAGATCACTTCAGATAGTTTTCTAGCAATCCCAGGTAAAGTATTAAACAGTTTAATGGTTGTAAACAAAGATTCCAGACTTACTTGATGATAAACTCTCATCAGAATGAAAAGCAGTCAGACCCCACACAAGAGAGATCCTTTCCCCTCGGTGGCTGGCTCTTAAATGAGCCCAGGGTAGCCCCACCCTGGGTCCACCCCTCCCAGTCACGTGGAGGGGGACACAGGTGCTCCCTAGGCCAGCCACTGCCCTTCACCAGGTGCTCAATCACTGATTCAGGCTGTGACCTAGTGTTTCCCTTACAGACTGCACGGGCAACATTTTCCTAGCAATGATGTTGTCATAGAAGCTGTGAAACAGTGGGTCATATCCACTGGTGCAGATTTCTATGTGCGTGGCATGCAGGCTTTTGTTCATTGCTGGCAAAAATGTGTAGCTAATGGTGGTGTGTATACTGAAAACTATTGTTGTGCTGCTGATAATTTGCACTATCAGATAATGTTATTTTGCTCTTTGTATCTGTTGTAGTTTTCAAGGAAATAAATAGGAGGCATTACTTTCAGAGTGACCAAGTGCATCCCCGTTGCACTAAGAGGGCTACAAAACTTCAAGGCTACTTACTAGATCCACATGCAACATTCATAAGGCTTCTCATTTTTTCTGTTATCAGCGCACTTGTAAATTGCATCTCAGATGTTCTTCAAACCACTCAAAACCCACTTTCCATGGAAGTATCAGTGAGTACAAATGCATAGGTACACCTCACTTAAAAGCAACAACATTAACTGTCATTGTTATCCACCAAAAAGAAGAAAAACACATTTTCTGTGTGCCTTCTATATAATAGTCTCATTAGAAAATGCTGACATAATGTTGTTTACAATTGCATTTTTGTGTATACATCTTTATGGTCAAGACCTTCATACGGACTTTCTGCTACCAAGGATTAGTCACATTGTTGACACTCGTTATCAGTTCAGTTACCCCACATTCCAAGAGATTTTTCATTATGCATCAGTCAGTCACTTAGAAATGTGAGAAACTACAGTGATTTGTGGAGGAGAAGTAATGTGGTTGCTGGGAGAGAGTTTGGGGAAATGTATTGGCAAGATTAGGAGAAGAGTGTTTCCTGTAATTTACTGACCAGCAAAATAAAGGCTATCATAAAATACTGTTAAAGCTGACGTGCTCTCTTTGCAGTCCTTTGTACTTGTGATTGTGAAAACTGAGCTTGAGAAAAATGGGGCACTGAATATGTTTTTCCTAGAAAAGCATGGGTGAATGAAAAAGGTTCATGAAATTCAGATACACACTTTCCAAAACAACTATGACTATTCCATTCATGCATCTGCAGTACTCAAAAACTATTTTTATGCTCTTAAATCTTGACAGTATAACAGAGAAACAGTCATTTGTAGCAGCGATAATGTAGAAGTTACCAATCTTTAAAAGCTTCAGCCGTGTATATTCACATTCAAATGTATTCAGGTTATCTTGTGCTTACTTGGAAGTAAAGAACTATAGCTGATTTCACCTTGAAACAAGTTGCTAGTGCTTTTAGCTAAATATAAGATAACTTCTAATCATACATTTTCCTTAGTATTTGAAAAAATGAGACACATGCTGGAATAATGTAAGACAATGCCAGTTTGGCGTCCATATCTCTGACCCATATGGCTTCCTCTAGTGAATGAATAAAGCCTGTATTTCTTGCATTTCCTTCAAGGAAATGTCAATATGTGCATTTATCCAATCTGCTAGCCAGAACATTACTCCAGTTTGACTCTTGCTTCAAGAGGACAAAGGATAACTTGGATGCTGCTCACATTGCCTCCTCTCAAAATTGACCTTTCCATTTGAGTTCTTTCATCAAGTTATTGTAGAAGACAAAAAAATAGAGGAAAGTCAAGTCATAAATGCATGGCAGTAGCAGGAATGGGGAGGGACGCTAAGGAATGTCTTCGTTAAGGCAACCACTAAGCAAGGTTCCTCTCAAATATGTATGTATGGCAAATGTATATAAGACTCCAGACTTCAGTAAATGGTTGAACAAGTTTACTGACATGACTCATACTATTGCTATGTCTAAACCAAAGCAATTTTAGCTATTCAGCTTTGACAAATGTTAAAGTCATAACAACCATAAAGAATAAGTAAGGCACCTGAAAACATTAACAACATGGGAAAAATACAGGGTTGAGCTGACAATAAACAGAAGAAATTTCAAAACAAAGGGCAACTTTATTTGTTCTTTCTCAGAAAGATTTCCTTCTCTCATAAAAGCATCTTATTATTAAAGTTCCTTTGCTTCCCCAGCAATGGCATCGTGGTTTCTTAACACTGTTAGTCTGGTCAAAGCCTATGTGGGCCACAGAAACCAACGCAATGACAGTGTTTATGAGAGCTGGAAGCAGGAATAGGGTGAGAAAGATGAGGAGAGACAATATTAGTCATCTACAAAATAAAAAGCTAGGCAAGAGGGCAAAATTGCTGAAGGGTAGATAGAACTAGTAGTGCAGAAACACAGTGAATTTCTTCTTAATAAAAGGAAAAAGAAAATTGCACTTGCTCAAAGAAAAGTCCTTGAAAGTACCTGACAGCAAACTCTGACTCAAGGGGAAATAGAAAGTATTTTGGATCAACTTAGATCCACCAAAATCTTCTTCCATTAACCCCTTGCATTTAGTAAATTCTGTTCAGTGTCTTTGCTGATAAGGAATTTTAGGGACCAGACACGCACTGGATCTTGTAGGACAAAGTTCTTTTCTTATGAGTTCTGCTGCTGAGCATTTTAGCTAGCTGAAGCCGTTGTAGCTGAAACTGCTGAAGTATATCTATGCCTACACTTTGTATTTTCTCCTATTCTCAGTTTAAGTCATTGCCGGAGTTCCACACAGGAGGTCATAATTTGGGCATCAAATACAGTATTTTCCATCCACCAGCTAGAACTTAACGAACATTGCCTTAAATAAATTTGTGCACGTGCCAAATTCAAAATTAACTTCCCAAACTAAGCTAGAGTTGGTGGGATGGGGCCAAGGGGCCCACAGTTCTGCTGTTGAGCTAACGGAGCAGCCTCAAGCTGCCAATCCAACAAGGGATACTTTTTTTATTTAACATATACATTACACAACGTGTGCAATATTTTCCACATTCAATGAGAAGACTTTATTTATAAGCTGCTGATGTAGAGATGGTCTCTTATTACAAGGAAGCAGCAAGCCAGGTTGAGCCTGGAAATGAATTCTCAGTTCCTCCTTCAATGCAATATTCAGTGGCATGTTACTCGTTCCCTTCAAAAATGTGTTGCAGATGATTTTGGTCATTTACTGAACTCACAGGCCCTAGAATAATGACATATATTCCCCAAACTCTTCATCTAGTTCATCTTTCACTAGTTGCTGGAAGAGTCAGTGAAATACTGAACTTACAGAATTCTATTGAATTGTATTGGATTCTGTGTCCCTGAGATGAAGATACACAGTTTCATTTTCAGTCAGAGAAGTGTCTTTTGTCATCATCAACATTTCAAATGGTTTGAAATTTTGCAGACGGGTTTCAAATAACTTTCTGAATCTTTTCTATTAAAGCAAAATTGAGTGAGATATTTTAAAGAAAGATATTTGAAAGAAAGGCTAAATCTTCACATCGACTCTGTCTGCTATTCTTTGACACACAGAGAAAAAAAGATGCCCATAATTCTGCATTCATTCATGGGCCCAAGATGCTTTGTCTGAAAATTCCCCCTACTAGATTCACTTTCTATGTCAGTTAATTTGCTTATTGCATAGGAAGCCACTCAATATAAAAAACATAAAGAAAAGGAAAAAAAGAGAAAAAAGAACATATACAAAGTTCTTGCTATTCTGTAAAATAATAATAACTTATTATGCAAGCATTTGGGATATCCTGCAAGTATATTGAAAACCATTCTGTTTGTACAACCTTGATCTCATATCAAGTATTTTTCCTACATCTTAGAACTCCAAAAGATGGTCTTGGGAAACAAATCCCAGAGGAATACTTTGAAAGGTGAGTTCTGGTTCTACAGAGGCACCGTCTACCTGCTTTGAGTTAAATATATACGCGTTACCAAGAAATGTATTTCTCAATCTCACTGTCTTCTCAGCATTTCATATTGTTTGACTTAAATTACTTTCTGCTCAGAGAGTAGTCAGAACTGCTGATAGCTGCCAAATCTATTCTGAATATCTGCCTTTACTCATATACTTTATAAGGAATGTATGGATGATTATGTAAACAAGTGCATTGTCTTGTTAAGATAACAGAAATATCTCTAAACAAGCCCATTGTATAGGAAGTAAAATTCAGGCTGATTGCCCTTCCTGAAACTTTGGTGCAACCAAAGGAGAGACCGCTTCCACTCCAGGAGAGACCAGATTTCACCTTGCCAATTGCGACAAATATTTGCTCAACAGAAGATGTGCATTGACCTAAGCAACTGGTAGACAGTTATTCAAATGTCCTATAAAACAACACTTGAGTTAAGTAATTTCTCTCTGATTGATCAGGAAAGAGGGACTAAAAAAGAAAAACATTAATTAGTAACCCAAGACACCTTTGGAGTAGGCCTACAGGGGAAAGTCTCTGTCAACACCAAACAAAATCATAGTGTAGGCATTTATAGTCAGAAAGGCTTCAGGGAGTTTTAAAATGAAAGACTGTGGAAAGAGTACACATTGGAATGACTCATCCTCTTCTGGGAAAGTCATAAGAAGTTTCTAACCCTTGAAAAACACAAACTAAGTCAGGAATCAATAAAATTCTGATAGGAAACAATGACATCTCAACAGCACACCAGAACAAATGAGAAGACTGCAAGTATGAGTAAATACTTCCTTCCATACAGATGCTAGAAGACTGACCCAGGATGGGTTTAAACACTGTCAGCAAGGCCAAGCAGAAACTTGTAAAAGGCAATAGCACAACATCATCAAGATGTCAGTGGTGACATGCTGAATGTGATCAGAGCCACCAGAGGGGCAGAAAACACACAAAAATCTCATACAGATGAGCAACTGTCATTTCATGCAGTAACTTTTGGTAACTAATTCTTGAAGAAACTGGTCAGAGAACTTCCAAAAACAACAACAACAACAACAACAACAACAAAAGCTGTTTATAAATTGATTTATGAATCTATCAGATTCTGATTCAAAATGCTGCTTTTGAAAATAGTGACCACGATGTATTCCTAATCCATCTCATTGGAGGACTTAAAAAGCCAATACTGAAAGCCAATACTGTAAAGCCAAAACACAAGGAAAATTTAATTGGTGGGTTAGATAAGAAAAAAAAGAAAGCATGAAGAAAAGTTACATAAAGTGGTACAGAGATGTTTGCAGATGACATTCTAGACACTCAGTAAAACATATATGACCGTCTGGAGATATTGAAGCAACTAAAAAGTTGGTTAAGTTAAGCATCAGAGTAAAGAGGAATATTAGAAATGAAAAGGCATGATTCAAAATGTGGAGATCATTTACAATGGGGAAAAATAGAAAACTGTATAAATTAAATCAAGTCAAAAGTAAAACCAGAGAAAGAAAGGACAAAAGTGACTTTGAGAAACAGCTTTCTAAAGGAGGAAATACTAAGAATAAAAATCTTTTTCAAAACATCAGAAGCAGAAAGCTTGCCAGAGAGCCTCTAGGGCTGATAGAAGATCACAGCCTAATTGGAGTACTTGCAGAAGATGCAGTTATAGAAAAGTAGCTACTTGCTTCTGATTCATTACTGAGAAACTTACAGAGGATCGTTTCTTTTCAGGGGAATGAGCTGGAAGAACTGTCTCAAACTGAAATGTCAGGAGAAAAAGTTTTAGAATAAATCATTAAAACAGCAACAAATTGGCAGGAGGAAGTGACATTCACTCAGAAGTACTAAAGAAACTCAGACATGAAATTCTCAAACTATTACCTCTCATACAAGTTATTGCTAGAATCTCTGTTAGTACCATTGAAGGAGGATGGAAGACATCCCTTTTTTTTTCTTCTTTTTTTTTCTTCTTTTTTGAGGAGACAGGTGAGCAGCTTGGGAAAGTATTGATCAGGAGGTCTGACTTGTTTATCAGGCAGTTCAGCAGAAACCAATACAAAATGCTAGCAGAATTGCATACATGTAGTTTAACTGGGAGGTCAGCCTAGGTCCCTTTGGCAGATGGAATACAGTACAGTACAGATCTGTTCAGATTCTTTGAAAGAGTAAATGAGCTGGAACCTGTGTTATCTGACGTATCTAAACTGATTTGGAAAAGTAAGTTATGAAGTTGTAAAGTTTGGTGATGATAGCAAAATATTTAGGCAGTAAAGACAAGATTGCAAAGAACTGCAAGAGAATCAGGTAATAAAACAACAGCTAACATTACATATGGATAAGTGCAAATGAATCCATGCAGAAGAAAACTACATCTGCATTTATGGCGGTTGATTACTCACCACAGCACAGGAAATGATTCTGGAGTTTTTGTGGATACATCCATCAGACAATGTTGCTCAACATATTCAAAACAAGTAAGAGGAATTTTAGGAATTACTAGGAAACAAATGAAGCAGTGATACAATATTAAGCCATGGTTCTACCCCTTGGTCCACCTGCATCTTGTATGTTGTGTACACTTTTAGTTCCTACATCTCAAAAATCAGCAGAGCAGAGAAAGGACAGAAAAGCAAGGGTGATCCACAGTATGGAATGAGATCTGGAATTGAAGAGAAGCAGTGAACTGTGATTCTTCAGCTTGGAAAAGAAATGACTGGTGGAAGATAGAGTCTTCAAATTGTGACTGGAATAGAAAGGTTAACACGTACCAATTACTTATTATTTCTGCTGACACAAGACCTTGGGGATGCCAAAGCAAACTCTTAGGCACCAGCTGTAAAACAAATAAAAGGAAGCATTTTTTTTTCACCCATAGGATTAAACTAATTACCATGCAATGGTGTGGAAGAAAAAAGTCCTCAACTATAAATATGCTCAAAAAAAACAATTTGACAAACTAAGGGAGAAAATAAAAGTTCACCAAGGCTGAGTATGGATACAGACTGTAGCAAATTATGGACACAGTCCAGAAAGAAGAGCAGAAGACAGTGCATAAGAATGGCAGGCATTGATGGCACCCAAATCAGCAGGCACACAAGTTCCCAGCACATCTTCATGCAGCTTCCCATGACACCCAGCATGAGAAAATAAGGAAGAGCTGAGAACAAGGGACAGTTTCTACACAGGCTAGGCAAAGACTCACAGCACCACTTAGAGGTGACAGCAGGAGGATAAAGAGCTTTAAGACACCAGATAAGGAGGAAAGTGGATAAATACAGAAAAAGGTGGGATAGGATGGAGGGACAGAAGATCAAAGTCATGCTCGGGTCCTGAAGGGTACAGTAGGTACATACAAATCCAGTACTTAGTTGCTAACCTAAGAATAACAGGAGAGGTGACAAGGACTCAATTCTTTTCCAGGCTGAACAGTGCTGGTTTTCTGTTTCTCCTCAGATGTCAGATGACCCAGACATTTCTGTGGAACTAATCATCTCTCTTCTGACAAGGTTTCGTTCACATTGAACTTTGGTGTATCATTCTTAAAATATCAGAGCTGATTTTTCTCTGGGTTTATCTAATTCTTACTCTCTTACTGCACTGTCAGCTTCCAGACCCAGACCTGGCTTTGGCCAGATCTGGTACAGCTGTTCATGGGTGCCTTCACCTTTCTGTATGTTTGGATTCCTTCTCTACAGCAGGCAGTCCCTCTCCCAGTCAAATGGGTATCTCAAGTACAATGGTCTCAGCATATCACAGCTTCCCACACCCCTAAGTGCAAATACACTTGAGTACAATACAAATACAGTTACAAAAAAAGGCTTCCAGACCTTTTTCTGAACTGATTCTGAAATACTAGTGCTGCCTCCCAAGATACAATCCCACATTCCAACACTGGAAGCCAGGGGAGCTCAACTAGCAAAGGCAGAAAAGTCTAGTTGTATTATATTTATTGCAGCCCACACAAGAGCAGCAAAGACCTAGCAAAGTAATGGGGAACTGTGACTGAACATCAAGTTCCAGTGTCATGACTGGGTAATCGGTTCCCTACATTCATACATGTCTTTATAAATCTCTCATTTTGATGCCAAAAGTTTGTTTCTCATAATGGTTTACACTTTTATATGGAGCCATAAAACCAAGAATATAGAATGAATTATTTGCAAAATCAAGGAATGAACTTTCTTACACTCGGACAGTAGGAGGTTTTAAATTCACACTGCACTTCAAGCATGAGTTATTTACATTGGGAAAATCTTTTCAAACTTCAGACAAAAAGAGAGATTTATTATATATTGTGCAAAAGCTACCAACTCATATACATGACATCAAGTCATATATTACAGACATGAAGCCTTTCAGATTTTACTGAATGTCATAAGGTTTGCAGTTCCCACATTGTGTTTTAGTATTTCTGCCAAAATTGCCAGCAAAGAACGTGTCTTTAACTTCTCTGACCCTATTGTGTCAAAAACATCTCTCATGCACCCCATACTGTATCTTTTAGACCTACTCAGTGCTCATTTCTGAAATTTCAGAAATGCTGTATAGGAACCTCAGAACATACAATACAGCTTCCTTACTCACATCTGGAAACATACATCAAAAATTATGCCTACCTTCTGCAACGTTTTTTCTTACAACATTAATGAAAGGACTACTAATATTTCTACCAAAATAATCTGGATACTGTAAATGCCTGCAGAGTAGTAATTGAGCTGATATAAAATGAAATCCTTTTTGCCATATAACTCTTCAGCAGACATATCTACCAAAAAGAAAAGACAGAGCTTGTTAATTTTAGTAGAGGAATAAGATGTTTACTTTCTAAAGTTGTAATTTCGTATTGTTCACTGCACAAAATTACTTTCTGTTTTGATCCAGATTTACAGCGTCTCTGATTTAGTAGACATGATTAAAAATGTATGATTCATCCAAAGGATGTATGTTATAGCTCAGTAATGCTTAGCCTGTATCTCATCTCAGCAAAATCAACTGTTAACCAAGTTCCTCCCTCACAAGTTAGTTAATGTTGTGTATTCCTGATCCTATTTTCTTATATCAGTCTTCTGGCTGCTTGAGGAATAATGGAGACAATGGATTTCCTTTAGGCAGTCTTCTGCTGGGATGGATCTCCCAAAGGTGACTTCTCAGTAAAAGCACCTATCAACACAAAAACTCAATTGAAAAGGTATATACTTGTCTTTAGCTCACAGGATACTGTGAAAAAGGCACAGGAATGGGGGATATTAGCTAGTGTTACACACTGCATTGAAGGTGAATGCACCAATTGTTATTGTCATTGTGTAGTTAAGAAATGAATTTCTATAATCTAGAGATTTCTAAAATGCAGTCTTAACCATTATACTAGTTGGTTTTGCTTGTGTCAAAACACCACATGCATAATTTTCAAAAATGCAAACTTGTGAGTTGTAGTGAGTTAACGGTGTCTTTGCCTCCATCGGAAGTTTGTGGGGTGGTGGTTATTTTGTTTTGTTTTCCTTGAGCTTGAAATTCAAACATCTGCTTCATTCACTTACAGGAAATCACTGTTCTAGTGTTCAGGTTCTTCAACCAGTATTCCTCAGTTGTAAGCTTCTTGCAAAATATTTTTCCATAGAGTTCAGGTTGTCTTGTCTCAGATTTTATTAACATGGACTATAGCCAGCACAAGTAATCTATAAATACTGAAGTCTCATTTCCTTCTCACAAGCCTTTAGAGCATCTGAATGATACGTGTTAAAGACTGCTTAACCAGCATCAAAACTTTGGTCAGCTTATGCGAAACAACCAGTTACCCTCACCATTTCACAAATCAGAAAAAGAAGTAATGGTAAATAGAGCACAAAGAAAGAGTTATTGAGAGTGAACAAGGCAGGGAGAAGGTAAAGAAAAAAAAAAACCTCATGCAAGTCTAAATGTCTCAGTAAACTAGGCGAAGAGGTGGACTGAAACAGACTGAAAGAACTGAAGACATCCAGCCCTTTTGGTGGAGACAGAATCAGTGCTATGGCAGAACATGGATATCTTGGCATAACACGGAGATCACCTAAACCCAATATCCCCAAAGCACCATTTGTACTGAACAAAATCTCTTCCAAATCTAACTGAGCCACAGGCAGCACCAATAGACTGAAAAATCCCACTATGAAATACATTGAAATCCAGCATAGCTCATAAGCAAATCCTTGGTTCAACCTGGGCGCAGTTGCTGGATATCAAGCAGTGAGGCTATCTGATCACCAACAATGAACTAAAGTCACTCCATTTTTCAAATGCAATGCATTTAGACAACCTGTGTTTCAATTTCTGTTTACATAATAGCAGCAGCACTTAAGCCCATTAACAGAAAGAATACAAGGCACAAGGACGAATTTCCTACAAAGTTTTCTAGCTACTTCCTTCCTGGGGTCATAGGTGCATGGCAATGCCAAGAGTGAAACCTGTTTCATAGTCTATTTCTATGATAAATATTTGGGCATCCAGATTCTATAGTCTTTACTGGATCCTAGACACTCTCTGGAATATCTTCACTCTAGTTCAACAATGCAGACAATGTTTCTGATTCTGAAGACAATGTTTCGATAACCCATGGAAGTGAAGAGCTAAGTGACCTTAAATACTTTAAGAAATATTTTGGTTTTTTTGCGCAAAGAATTTGTTAACTCTTTGTTAATGAATGAAATATTATATAAATCATCTCAGTCTTCGTCCCAATGTCCTTTACACTATCAAAGCTGAACCAAACATTTCTTAGTAATTAAGCTGTCTGTGATTCTTCTTCCATCATTGCCATGAGTTTGGCCCAAGAGCTACCACAAACGTGTAATTACAGTGAATGTACCAATACTCAAGCTTTTGTACGTAGTAGTAGAATATAATTATTATTAATAATCTTAAAACAGAGACTAGAGCAAGCAGACATTTCTGAATGTCTGCAATACATATTATTATGTAACAACCTTACAAATTTGCCACAGAAATCAAGACTGGTTTGCCTTCTCTTAAAAGGTTCTCTGCTCACATACTGAGGATCTTCATTTAATCAGACCCTAAGTATTCCCCATGCAAATGAAGATGGCTGGCTGTGTAAAACATTCACTGGTCATCATCAGGCAGAGGAAAGTAAAACCTGTTGTATTAGTGAGAAGCCTTTCTAACAGTTCTGTAATCAGCAATTTTCCTTCTCTGTTGGGAGTCTCGCTCTACAATCCTACACGTGACAACGCCAGACAACATGCTGGAAGAGCCTGAACAAGTACTTTTTCTGGATGTAGCTCCTGGATGTCTGGCAGCTGGATGTTCTCTGGTAGACAGAGAGAATAAGAACAGGCAATACAGCTTTGTATGTTACCCTAAATAAAAGACTCTGTGGCATGGGAGGGGAGACTGAACCTCTCCACACATTGCGCTGTGCCTGTCCACCTGGGCTCTGTCTTATGCTGCATGGAAGCAGGGTTCCCAGCATCTGAAGGATCGTAAAATTTTCTCTCTATCTATATATTTTTTCTTCCTGTTTTTATAATCACTAAAGCAATTTAATTGCATTATTCATAGTTGTGCCTTTCTTGCTGAGATCCAGAAAGAATGAATGTTCCCCTTCTGACACAGATCATAGGCATGGCCAGACAAACTGGCAGCTATTGGGATACTGCCTAATTTCTTAAAGAGCCTTAGTTGAGACATACCTTGGAAAATGCTTTTTCTGTAATCTGAGTCCAAATTGCTTAACCTCTTTACCTCAACCACCAAGATGTAGAGATAAGATGCCACTCTCTGTGAAGCATCTTTGAAAGATGCCAGTGCAAGTCTCTATATAACTGTACGGCATTAGACTATCATTTTTGATGGAGCTTCTGCCTTCCGTTTTATTTTGAAGTCAGTAAGCACAGTACTTCTCATTTTCCACTGTGTGGTTTGCTTTGTCGTCTGAAACTTGATATCTGCCTCCCTATTAATATCATCACACTGTCTGAATATATTTTAAGAGCTTATGATACTTGGCAATGAGTGGATTTGATTTTGTTATTGTTGGGTCAGAATGCAGTGCATTTAATTTAAACGTTAGCACAAGATGAGTTTTATCTGATCAAGAAACCATGCAATTGTAGGAAGGGGTATATTTCCTTCAAAAAACAGACACCCCTGGATATATTTTCAATGCCAAAAATTTTTGTCTGTTTGAATGACAGCTGCGTATTCCCATTGCACTAACTGGAAACCAAGAATGAGAACAAGGAAGCTGGACAATGATGCAAGAGCAGAATTTTTGGCAGCTGTACGTAAGGCATTTGAACTTGTGAATGAAAGATTGTGACATGACTTCAGCTCAACCCAAAAGTCCTTTCTCAGGCAAAAATATTGTTTAAACACATTTGCAGGACAATGTCAAGAAAACAATTATACACTACCCATGTATTTTTACTGTAACACTCAAGTAGAAGTTTAAGACTTTCATTGTCCATGATGCCAATTAATGGAACAGGTCTGTTGGAAGCCAGCTGTTGTGCTCTGTAGCCTCTGACACCTCAGCCCAATGAAGCATTCACAGCCTGGCTCACCAGCACCCAAACACTGGCACAGCATCACCCCACCCATCTCACCACTGACACCTGGCCAGAGCAGATGGAGCTACGTGGGGCTACTGACAGCTTTGCTGCTGCTTAAGTGCTGCTTACATGCTTCTGAAACCAGGGCCCAACCTCTCTTTTTCATCTGATTATATTTGACATTTCCGTTCAGTAAAAGAAAGAGCATATGCAATAACTTCACCAAAAGTTGGAAGTTCATAGCAGTTTTATTAGTAGTGACAACAGCTTCTGGGGTTTCCAGAATGCACACTTCAACATGGTCACATATTTCTGCAAAAAAGTCACCATTCTGGAATTAAAGCTCTTATGTTTAGTGATGACCTTTGCAATTGTGCCATGTCTGACATGGTTACCTGGGCATGGCTTGTTTATTTGAAAAAAAAATTTAAATATGCGTTTCCTTCTTTCCTTTCTTTTTTCCCCTCCATGGCTAGTGGCATATGTTGACTCTCCTTAGCTCTAACAGCAATGTTAGGCAATGTTATATACACTGAGATTCTATCTGGATGAGAAATGAACAGAAATATTATACACAGCTAAATAAGAAAACACAGATTATTGCATGAGCCCCCGAAGGCCTACTTTGTCTGCGCAACAGTTTGTTTTACTTTTCATAAAATTTATTTTGGCTGTAGTCAGATTGATGGTGATTATATATGACATCCCTCCCACAAATCTGTCACATAAACACATCATTAATTTAAGATTTTTTAACTTATTTGGATAATGAAAGTGTTTTCTTATTCATTAGTAGATACTGGTCTTTGCTATAACATCAGCAAACAATCAAACTTTCCTTGTGCCAGCAGTTTATACTTGCTGGGGTTTGCTACTGCTCTAAATGCATTCACAGTGGTTAGGAATCTATACAGTTTTGGAAAAAAACACACAGCTCCACTTCAAGTAATATCAGATGTCTTATTAGCCTAGAAAGATCAATCTGTATGACCTGAGAGATGGCAAAATTTCCAGGTTTTACTTTTACTGAACAAAAATGTATAACATCAACAAAAAAGCCCTTAATAAGATTTTTGAAGTTTGATACAAAGTAAATCCTGAGCTTCATCAGCATTTCTGTTGATAATACCGCTAGATTTGATATCTTCCAGTATTTAAAAAAAAAAAAAAAAACTTAAAGAGGAAAAGCAATCTTGAATTGCTGCAGAAAATGGGGCAGGAAGTGTCCACTGCAGGGTCTGTGGTCCACACAGCTTTTATTTCATGGAGACACACAGACAGCCTATTCCCTGGTGACAACTCTCTGCACTTTCCAATCCTGCACAGGATTTCCTTCTGTCTGAAAGTGTAAGAGTTGCTCCAGTAAACACTCTGCATATGTGTTCCAGCTGCTGCACTCATTCTGCCAACTCAGCCTGGTGACAAGAAAAGTATTATTTCCTATTAAAACTTTCTAATCACCAAACCATGCTATTTTCATCTGGCTGCTTTGGGCATCAATAGCTTGCATTGCTTTCAGTAACTTTATCGTTATTAAGAAATAAGCTTTTGTATCACAGCACGTTAGTCTTCATCTCTAGATTGTACAATAAAAATTTGTGGGTGGGCTGTGCACAGTTTCCCAGAAAGCTTGGACTGATTACATAGTCTCCAGGACTTATATTTTTGAAAATATTATTATGTACACAAATTCATATAAATGCATGAACACATGTATATATGCTATGAATGTATATTCATAATATATAAAACATACACACATACTTGAAAGAAATGACCATCTGTACCATTTGCTGCAGCCTCTATTTGTTTTGGCAGGGTCTTGCCTTTACAGGAAGAAGTTTTTTCATCCTGAAGCCTTGCACAGCTTTGCCATTCCTTTCCAGAACAACTGCATGGAACGCAGTGGAGAAAAACTATCTCAACCTGCAGTAAAGAAAATAAGACTTAAGAACAAGATTAAGGCATATCCTATTACTACCATAACAATGACTTTTTTCAAAACTGGACTATCCTGTCCCTAGGGAAAGTTCAACAGATTTCTTTTTAACCCTTTCCTTGGAGGATTTTTTTTTTTGACATCTAATCCTTCAAGTATTGCTCAAAGAACACGTTTTCTGTTTGGTACAAAGAATTTTTTTCCTTTGAGAGGAACCAGTGACAGCAACCCTGCTACACTACACTTCCAAAAATTTTCTTGAAAAACAAAACACAGGGTTTACTTCTCATCAATTTTCATTTTCAGGTTTATATGTTTTATTCCCTCTTCTTTAACAAAACCAAGTACACACAAACCCCTATACACCCACAACAGGAATATTTTACATTGTTCAGCCCATGTGTACTCAGGCAAACTGACAGGAGAACATTGATTGTCCCAATGGAAATTGGAATATGGCTTCAAATAAAGGGTAAAGCTTTTCTGTGTACCGTACGAAATAAACAAATGTCACCTACGTTCAAATTCAGCAGAATACTCTCTTTTATACAGTATAGAGAAATTGTATTTTGAGTCATAGCAAATATTTTCATCATATTTACACTTCGATCATTATTTTAGTACATTAATGCACACAAGGGAAGCAAAGGAAATCTAACATTTTCGAATTTGTAAATATGAAGAACTAGCTACCAACACTTACCCTGGCACTTGATTTCTCCGCTTAGTGGCATATTAGCATAAAACTAAGTATTTAAAGATTTGCACAATTACATTTTTTTTTGAAAAATTTTATCTTCTATAAAATATTTCATATGAAAATAGCTATGTTTTACATCCTTCCTTTAATATGAATTGAAATATTTTTAGTAGGTCAATGAAGTAGCTCAGCGATCTGGCATCTGTCTCTGCAATTCATTGGAGATCTATAGCTCAATTCTCAGTTCTGTTAGCTGAAACTGATGTGGAGAACACACTACTGGTCTTCACACACAGTACAAAGGCACTGTCCTTTTGAAGAACTGCCTCCCTGGAGAGCAGAGCACCGGCAAAGGTACCTGAGTGAGCTAGGTTTGTAAAACACCACATAACGGCTTTTCCTGTAGGACTGTCCTGCCATGGAGGTGCATGCAGCAGCACCGCTGTGTCATTGTTTATCTTCGAAATTTTTATCCAGCTGTAAAGCATAGATAAGGTGACCGACATTAAAATCCATATGATATATAAGACAAATATTAAAGGGAAAAAAAGGCAAGAGGTCTGCTCCAAAAGTAATGCCTCCTATTTTTATTATGTTGGCTCATTATGTCAGAGGTGGATGTTGGTGGTATGGCAGTGGAGGTTGAACCTTCCTGCCAGTATTCTGCTCCATGTTGTTGCCACGTGACAGGTGGCAGCAGAGGGGCACTCTGACACAATGCTGTCTGACATGGAAGTGCATATGGAGCAAAGATGCGGCACTGAATTCCTCCTTGCAGAAAAAAATGCACCCACTGACAGTCATTGATGCTTCCTGAACGTTTCTGGAAACCAAACAGAGGATGTGAGCACAGTGAGGTGGTGGGTGGTGCCTTTCAGCAGTAGCAACAGCAATGTGAAAGACAAGCTGTGTTCTGGATGGCCATGCAGATTTTTACAAGCGTGGCATGCGCGCTCTTATTCAACACCGGCGAAAATGCATAGCTAATGGTGGTGACTATATTGAAAAATAGTGTTTTGTAGCTGAGAATTTGTTTTGTCAAATACTGGTATTGTGCTCTTTGCATCTGTTGTAGTTTCCACAGAAATAAAGAGGAGGCATTACTTCTGGAGCAACCTATGCAAATATTTGCTTCCAAGACTTTGCTTCTCGTTAAAAATTATTCCTTCAGGGTGTCTTTAATGATAAAAAATTGACTCAGAGTTTTTGAGTATCTGACAGTGATGCTAGAACCATGTTAATGTGCATGCCTAGTGCATTTACCAGTTTGTCTGTTCCTCTTAATATTGTTCCTATGTTCCTTTTTGATAAGTCTCTCCAGACAGTGCATATCAGGGGGATTGTTGCACTTAATGGATGATTAAAGCCACTTGCCCTTCAAACCTCATGTCTGTGATGCTACCTTAGGCATACAATAATAACCCTGAAATGACTAGCTGTCATGTCTTATTGCTTAATTATATTGTCACAAAGGAGTCCTCCTCAGAAATCTTTTTAGAAATGCCAAAATAAATAGTCTTTGGGAGTAGTTTTCTTCAACGGTTTTTAGAATTATTATTACTTTAAATGTTTAAAAAAACTTAAAGCAAACACCAACAGTCTTAAACAAGCAAATCAACAGAGTTACAAGCCCAGAAAGTCCCAGACCGCAGGCTGATTTGAGATATCTCCCAAAAGACGGAAATCCTGTCCAGGCAGGAGCCCATTAGGCATGGAGCAGCCCAGTGGTTATTATAGCCTGTAATACCTGTTGTTCAGCACTGCTTTTGGAGGACACTAATTTTGGTTAAATAAAGCATGCAGACATAAAAGTCAGAGATGTTCCACACACCCACATTCAATGTTTCTCAGCCTTGGGATTTCTCAGCCTTGGGACACCTCTCAGAGATAGTCTACAAGTTTCTCTACTGCCATACTTTTAAGGAATTTGATGCCATGCTGTTTCACCTCATTTCATTCACATGCCCCACGATTTTGTAACACTGCATTGGCAGCCACAGCTGTTCTGCGGAAAAGCCTTCACGTGAAAACACTGAGAGAGACTTTGCAATAATCAAACAATCTTTTTCACCTCCAAATTCAGCCGCATACAAAGAAGTGATAACACATTTTCACCCTCTTTTTCCACTGCAGTTCTTTCTAGTGGCGTTATTCACAAATGTCACTGTGGGGAGAGACACCACAGGCATCGAGTTAGGTTTATCTCCCTTAGCACAAGTCTTTATCAGTTCTTTCAGCCCTACTGCTTCATCAGCCAAGGGGTACGATGAAAGGAAGGACGTGTGGAGCAGTTCCCTCCCCTGTACGAAGCCAGTCCCTAGAATTATTTCCTCCTCTCTGTGCTTTTACACATTTAGATACATACACACACAGAGTCAAAGCTCACTTTAAATAAATATTACCAACCCCACTTCCAGTTTAAAAAAACGCCATGGGCAATAGAATAAAGGAGGAAATCTCTCTGTAGCGTATTAATCGTGAAATTACAAGAGTTTGACAGCTGCTCATGATAAAACATTGAAAAGTTTAACAGAGCTGTGATTTGATAGCTTCTTATTATGACAAGCTAGTCCTGTCTGTTCGTGTTTCAGTGATTAGCTCCCATCATTCTCTGTCTAGCTCAGCACAGTAATAGCAGTTTTAGCCAGGGAAACTTTCTTTGCCCTCCTGCCCGTTTGTCTGAGTGGCTATGATGTGTCTGAGTTTGTTGTGGCAGAACCAGCAAGAGACATAAATCTGAGAACACAGCTTAGACTGGGTAAGCCCCAAGAACACCCGCCTGCAGTTTCAGTCCTCTAATCGACTTTTACTTGCACATCAGTCACAATCAATCTAACATGGGTTCGTAACTGAGTGTTCACATGCATTTTGCTCTGAAGACCCCAAGTACTCCACACTGCTGGGGGGCACCAATAAGCTGCATTTATACGGTAGTACATACATGTGATGTCAAATCAAGTGTGTTCTTAGGAACAAGTAAACTGCCAATAGAAAGTACAGATAGAGCAGAGAAAGAGCAGATAAACAAGCAAGCAATATTATGCTTAAGAATACCCATCAGAATTTCAAATACGCTCTTATAGTCCAGCACTTAGAAGCATGTAGCTGAATTGTAGAATGATGGAAATTTTCAACTGTTAAAAAATGATACTATTCTTTGTAATTTCCATATGTGGAGTCAATCCTGTCCATTACAATTCAATTCACTGATTCCAACAGCAAAGAAAACAGCCATTAGCTAGCAAACTATAAAGATTTTCTTTCTTCACATGGTTCAGAGCCTTTAATCTTTTAGCAAGCACAAGTGGCTGCTGAAGTGCATTTGTTCACGGCTCAGTTTAAAATGTGAATTAATGGAGTTGTAATACTGCAGAAAATGAAAATCTGTAACATTCTCCCTAAACATTACAGCTCATCTGTATTAGGTTAGATTCTTTTAAAACAGAGCTACAGACATTTATTAGAGTTGGGTGTCCAGCTAGGTGTCCTTACTAGAAAAAGATTCAAAAGCCAGTTTATCCGCAATTGCAATTTTGCTATATAGCAATCGCTGTAATTAGAAAACTTCAGTTTCTCAAACATAATAACTTAGAATAGCAACTGTTAATGGAGTTATTTAAAAAAACAAACAAACAAAAAAAGAATAAAGACAAAAGAAGCACTACCTCAAAAGAGAACATAGTTCTTTTAGAAAAAATGTCTTTTAAATAACATTCAAAACGGGTAACAGGCCATTAGTCATTTTCAGTAATAACAACAGGCAATTTATTGTCATGCACATGCCACACAGTTAACAAAGGGGTCAGCTCTAGGTGTGCTAGCAGCAGGAATTCTCAAAATAGATGCGCAAGGAACAGTCACAGCAGTGTAAACATTAGCAAAGATTTTCTACATTGTGTTTTAAGCTATTCTTTACTAGAACAGCAAAACTTATGCATTACACAAACCTACTAAAACATACATATTATCAAATTATTCCCTGGTAGGAATACAGAACCAAACACAGGATGATAAACAAACAAACAACACCACCAAAACAATAAAAACAACAGCAACAAAAATCTCACAAGTTACATTCTTAAAAACTACTAGTCATTTTAAGCATTCAAGGAGAGATCCATTAATATAGACAGACTATCCTAATTTGGGTTTGGCATTCTGTGGAAACAAGAATTTTCAAGGAGCCTCAGGTAATTCCCACAAAGGTAGGACTTCAGGAAACGTATCTGTTAGTTCATGTGCAGACATGTTGTGAGCCTGTGAACAGATACTGAAGTGGTCAGATTCACACAGTGACCAACCCTCAGCAGGTTACTGCACCACTGGAGAATCTGCACCTGACTGTTTGTGCAACCAAAGTGTCTGCAGGTTTCCTGGCCCCATCGAGAGAAGGATCCCTTAACAACATTACTGCATAGAAAACTCATGATGTGGTCTTATTTGGCCTTAAAGCACAACCACATTGTTTCTACCAATACTGAATCACCTTTCATGTGAAACTAATACAGAAAGTACCTGGAAAACCGGCCACCAGAACAATACTTCAAGTTCTCATTATTACCAAGAATAAAGTCAGTGGAACAAATCTGGATGATACCTTGTGGAAGCCAGTTGCCAGTGCTCTCCAGGCCTTCGCTCACCCTTCAAACCCCACCTGGGATGCATAAGAAGCTGAGACTTGCTGCCTTCATAATTTCACTGGCTTGGTGACATGTTATGAATAGGAGAAATATTAGGAATAATTTTAAGCATTCCTTCTCTGACGCTCCAAATCCCATGTTTACTTTATTGCCTGAGAGCTGTCAGATTTCCCTGTGAGCTGACAAGCCGAAAAGTTGAGTGAAGCTGTCAAGCAATGATTTGCAGTAGGCAGCCATCACTGAAGGGTTTCAGTACTCAGGAATTCTAAGAGAAACGATGATAACCTTTCAAACTCTCCCAGCTTTCTTCTGTTTGACATGCACAGAGTTTGAAGCAATGCCATTTAACACAAAGACATCAGACTTAAAGTAATTACTCAGCTGCACTGGAAGAGGTAGGAAAATACTTTCCTTTTTTTAAACAAGATTCCAGGTGTTGCTGATCTTGAAATTCAGAAAGCTTTATCAAATATTATCAGCACTATACCCTGGAAAAATACAGCCATAAACAAGCTCCTATTGCAAAAACAGTACGGTTATAAACAGTCCAAATTATTAAACTCAAATTCAAGTATGAACTCATCTGGAAGTTTGAATTTGTTTCGGTCTGGAATTTTGATGAAGTTTAAGCTCTTTCTCTTCCAATGTATGAACCTAAAGAACAGCTACACAGGTTAGATGTTTGTTATTTACACAGAAAGTTTAAACTTGATTTGGGACATTTCCACAGTTTGTTATCCGGGAAGGGTCCTTCAGATTCCCCTCTGGAGACTGCATGGACTATTTCAATGTTAAACTCTGTTCTTTAAACAGCATTTTTAAGAGGACCTTGAAGTCTGACTAGTATTTCAGAGAAGTGCATACACTTTTCAATAATAAATCTATCATTAAATTTCTTGGCCTCGTGGCCTGCATCTCTTAACACCTCGCGCCATTTGTATGTGCTCTGAAAGGCTACAGAAGGATGCTGTGGGTTGACAGGGTTGTGCTAGCAACTCCAGGTTCATGGAAGTACTGCAAGATTTTTTTTAGTAAACTTTATACACAGTTCTGTGTAAACGTGAGAAGAAATAGAAATATATTTTAGCAGTGAAGGGCTTCATCTCAGTTTAGAGTCTAAGAAAGCAAAATAGCCTTGTTTGAACATATTCAAGCTTAACACAAAATCATTTGTGGGTATAAAGGCATGAGTAGAGAGAAATTCCTAATATTTTACAAAGGTGGAAGTGTCTTCTAGACTTTCTGGAGTATTGTACCCTTGGTTATTAACTTAATTTTTAATGAAATGCATGCATGATTTATGGTCTCTGTAAAAATTTCACAAAAACTACTTTTTAGGTAATGCCTCTCTTTAAAATTAATTAAATCATCAGACAAACTTTTTTCTTGACTTCCTCCCTCAGGCCATAAGGAAGATAGCAGAATTCCCTGTTTCATTATTCTCTTTAAAATTGGTCCAATAGAGGAAATGATGTTTTTCAAAGTGATTGTATGTAGGCTTTGGATTCATGGGGTCCCTTCATTCTCCACCACAGCTATACCCTGTGGCCTTTGGAAAGATGCTGAGCTTGTTTCCACTTCAGATTATCCTTCGGGGAAAAAGGGGATTTATGTAGCATTAGACAAGTCAGCTATATAAGTCTTCTACTTTCTACAGTACTTCCAGAAGTCCACTTAAAAAGTTTCTGGCATCACTCGATGCTACACAAACAGCAACACCAAACCCTAGTCCTTCCCAGGAGGAAACCTGGTTACACATGGTCAAAGCAGTGTTCACTGTATGACAACTAAGCACCACCCTTAACTAGAGGAAAACATGCAACAAAAAATGACAAATGCTTAATATCAGTCATGTCACCTGGCAAGTGACTGCAATCTGCTCCAGGATTGTACTGACACAAGAATGCAGATCACAGGCTACACTCCTGGCACCGTGAAAAGCAAAAATTATCGAAACGCAGCCAGACAAAGCACCTGCAGCATGAGTTTCTCGGTTTTGGCATGAGAATTAGATCATGTTGCTTATAGGACAATAATTAGGAAGGGAGTAGCAAGGCTCATAATTAAAGAGTTTAGGGCTTACCAAGCCCTGAGTTGCAGATATATTACATGCCATAAAAGGTGTCAAGAAAAGTTCAGGATAGTTTTGAAGAAATCCTGCCAAAACTCATGCCCGAACACATTTAATAACAAAATATGTGTACATGACAAGCATATCTGACAGTTCAGTTTTCTAGACACTACATTGTGTTTTGAAGAAACATTACATGCTGATAGATCAGCTTTTTAAATTTAATAGTGCAGACTAAAAGGAAAGAAATGATAAACATTGTAGAACTAAGACAGTACATTAGTGTAGTTTCTTTCTCATAAAACCTTGGCAACAAAACTCTTTTTTTTTTTTCAAAGTAAGTGACATACAGATATTTTGATCCTGTTGTAAGAAGCCGTGTTAGCTTGGTGAAAATTAAAAGTATTCATTTCAGTTCTGGACACTGTGCTGCCTTCTCCTCCAGCTTCATATTTGTTACTTGTTGAAACAAGTGATGTACTTTCAGTCCACTGTAGCTGTGTCTGTTAAAAACATCATGTTGTTTGTGTGTTTCATCCCAAACGGTTTGAGGTGATGGCAAGCAGAGGGGATTCACTCCTTCCAATGCATATATGTAAAGGGCTCTGTAACCCCACAGGGACCCTGAAACGTGACCATCTTGGTGTGAGTGCTGGGGTGGCTCAGTGCTGCTGCAGCTGTAGCAAGGATTGAGGGCTAGGAAAGTGGTCAGGCAGCCAATACACGGGCAGGCAGGTCATTGCCCTCTGTTTTGCACCTTGCCAGGGTATCTTGCAATAACAGCTCCTCCTTCTTGTTATGAGATTTATTGTTTTAACTCCTGGTTCCATGAGGCTTTGCTGAACTTTTTCTTCCTGCTTGCAGTCCCATGCAAGTCAGCTGCACTGCTTGAAATCCATACAGCATGGACATATTTGCAGATATAACAAAAACAAGCCTGTGGCATTTAGTCTTGGTACTGGTGGTGCTCTCTTGTGCAAGTCCCGGGCCTCTCATGATATGACACATACCACAGACATAATACAATCTTGTATTCTCAACTGGACTAACTGGTTTGAAGTGAGTAAAACTATATGTGTGATTTAGAAATGGTGAATGCAGCCTTAGGGAAAGGTTAACATTGAGAGTGCTCTAAGAAGGCTAACAGGATGGAGTTGTGAGCACATTTTCCCAAGAAAAGCAATTAAAAATAACATGATGTTAGAATAAGTCAGTCCAGAAAGAATAATAGAACATTCACCTGTAAGTAATCTCATGAGAATGGTCAATGCTGTCTCACAAATCGCCCAATGTTTAACATGAAGTCCATTTGTTAATTTTATAAACATCACTGCTTCCATTTTGCACTGACATGCTATTGACAGCGAGACTTTAATCCAGCCAGGAAGGAAGTATCAGGTTTCGAGCAGCTTCAGGACACTTCTCAAGTCTATCTTCACCTGAAGGGCTTTGGCAAAAGTTTCTGATGGAAGAAAACGTCACGCAATATGAGTTCCCTGTGAATGAAAACCATGTAACATTTTCAGATAAGCACTGGGAAATGTGCAGTCGGTGCTGTAGTCAGCTGACTGTAATCAGCTCAAGTGATGTCCTGGATGACAGCAGATTTCTGTCAGTTGGTCAGCGTGGCTCTGCCAGCTCCATCTCTGCAGCATCCATGGCTTGCCATGGCTTCGGGCACGTTGGCTGGGAGACCTCCAAATGGCTCCTGGGTTGGCATCTTCGAGGTCTGCCCCATCCCACTGGATAAGCATCTGCACCAGTTTGTCGGTACGATTTCACCCACTGCCTCTCTCCTTTGGCATAACTAACTGCTGGCAAAGCCAGAAGTGCCCTTAATAATAATACGCTCTGGCTCAGAGGTTGTGTGGGAGGTTATGACATCACACATTCCTTGTTTTAAGCAAAAAGATTTTAAATAGAAAGCCCAGTGCCATGACTTTTAAACAGCTTCCCACTGGAGGATTATATTCAGATTGCTCAGGATCTGAGAAAAGAAATTCCAAGTCTATGATACTGGAAACCATAGGCCTATATCACATTAATAATGCAGACAGGAAGGCACCCTAGGCAACTGGTACTGAATGTATACTAAATAAAGAAGAAACTGGCATCTAGCCTAAGCACTGGGAATCCTGGTCAGATCATTTTGGATTACAAATAGAAACAATTGCACGCTATTTGATTAAATACAGGCTCTTGCTAGCTTTGGGCTAGTTGGTCCATATGTTAACTTTGAAGGCTAAAATAAGTGTTTTGTTCTAAAAGAAAGTGCACAGCAATTTCACAAGTGATGGGAAACTCATTAGCCCATCACTGTTTAGCAGGTCCTGGTCAGCACTGAGGACTGTGAGCTAGCTCTAGGAGGTCTCCCATCTTGGGACAGTGGTCATCTCTAACAGAACGCTTCAGGCTTGCTGCAGGCAGATAGGGGCATCCAGGTGTGGGGTATGGCTGCAGCCATACTCCAGTCAAGTCACAGCATTGCCACACCTGCTGCTTAAGGCATACCTCCCATCACAGCCACTCTCTGCGTTTCTTGCCTCACCTTAGATATTAGGGCATGTTCTTTGAGGACTAACACATAAGGCTTTTCTGTGGGTTCAGCTCCAGAAAGGGAGGCCGCTCACTGCCAAGTGGCACATGAAAATACGTCTATGCCATGAAAATCTTTCAAGCTATTTAGTGGCTTGCAGTCAATTTCTGAGCGTAACTCAAATGATCACATTTTCATCTCAATCCCCATTTTTCAGAGACAAACCTCTTTTCCTTCTTCTTCTTCTTTTTTTTTCCTTTTAAGCCTTCCTTTTTCCTTATTTGTACCTCAGGTATATGTGGCATGAAGGACTAATCTTGAACATTTACAGCCTGAGGTTGGTTTGCGGTATTTATTTCAGCTTATTATATATTATAGTATGTTTTTGATTATACTTGACAATCAATTTGCTGGAATTTATAGCTCTCTCACTAATATGCTTTCATGATGTGCTTGCCCTTAATTTGTGGATTTTATGGAGAGTTTATTGAGGTTGGATTTCCCGCCTCTCTTCCCATTTGCATTTTCTTTTAAAATTCCTTTGCGTGTGAGTATATGACAGAGAGAGAAACGATATGAAAGCTCAATGGTCATAAAAAACTCTGGATCAATTGTCTCAGAATAAAATCCACAGAGCAGCCATGTGGCATCCTTCTCTGATCTGGTGTCATTCAGAGGCGGTTTAGTGGCAATCCAATTTACCCTTGAGTTTGGACTCCCAGGCAGACTACACTTGAGCGCATGCATGACATGAGATGGCATCAGCAGGGCAAAAGAGGCCAAGGGTGAGAGCGGCCCTGATTCAGTCCAGCAAGGAGGACACAGATGGATTTACCCTTTCCTGGCACGGCACCCTCAGCTATGGTATCCATCCTCCTTTCTGCATGCTTCCTCATTGCTACAGGATTTAAGTGGCCTCCAAGCAGTGTCTGTTTGATGTTTCAGATCAGAGAAAAAATGTTCAAAATTTTTGGCAAAGAGGATTTGACATAGTTCAGATCAGTGTCTTGAGTTCGAGACAACGAACATCAGTACAGTATAGTAAATAGGCTAGAAGTAGAGACAAATTATTGCAAGGAGAAGGTAAGAAACCTTCTGCGAATGGGGCATAGAAGAAAAGGCAAGGTCCTCATCCAGCATACCCACAGGCAGTGATTACTGAAGTGAATGACTTTGAAAAGCGTGTAACAGCCATGGCATCAGTCTGCCTGAGGTATCCTCCTGCACAGGGACACCTAGCTGCACACCTTCCCCAGACTGTCTGGTAGGGGATCAGGCTGGGCGCATCAGAGAAACACTAGCACAGGTCCTGCTGTGAGCTCTAGTGAGGGAATGACAGGAGATGATGCCTGGTAGGAGAGAGAGCGAGACCTACTGGAGCCTGAGGCTGCACACTGTTGCTTTGCCAAAGGGTCAAGCAGACATGGACAAGCCAAATGAGATCCAGACAGAAAGCATCTCCTACTCACCAGTGCAAGGGATGTTGCACCCAGTTAGACATGGAGAATGAACCTTGACTTCTCTCCGTACTCTGATCTTCCCTTCTAGATTGTTGGTTCACGTAGCCTCAGACATCTTGGGGGCTGTACCCAAAGCCTGGATAACGGAAAAAAAGGAGGAGAAGGGGGAGGATCACTCAGAAAAGGGAAAGTGTAGGCACCTAGGAGACCAAGTTTCATTACAATTAAATGGGACTGAAGTTTAGCTGTTACTGAAATGCTTATAAAATTTTACAACAAATATCTTCTGACCACAGATAGCACCCAAAATAGAAAGCAACTTAAAATTTAGCACAGAAAACACCCTTGCTGTAGAACACTCTGAGGGCTCTCTAAGGTTTAAAAATACCTTAACAGGAAAAGATACAAGCTTTTTAAAAAGCATACATGGATTTTAAAATTAATTAGATTTCTACCATTCTTCGAAATGGCACCATTGCTATTAAATATGATTGGGTTTTTCCCACAGACTTTCCACTGCCCACCCTCTCTGCCCAGATTCAACCCCTTTTAGGGTAATTCAGTTTTGGGATGTTGGTATTTCCCACGAAAAAAACAGGAGCTACCTAAGAAAATCAGATTTTGTATTATTCTAATTCAAACTGCATCACTTTTTGAGAGGGTGGAGGGACAGCATTCCAGTGAAGGAATTTCCAGGGGTGACCACCAATTGCTAAGTGACTTTTGGGTGTGCAGTGCGACAGGGAAGGGGAGAGTATGCAGTCATTGCCCAATCTCATGGACCTTGCTTTTCTTTTTTGATATCCTCACTGAAAAGATTATAGAAAATTACTAGACTCCACAAAGACTGTAAAATTCTTTACTTCACTCAGAAGAGGGATTAAGTGTATTTTACCTTACGACACTACAGATCTCATGACACCACAAACTGGGTGAATATTTTGGGACATCTGCACTTCTGAGCTCCTGCCTCAAGCTATTTCTCATTATTTACTGCTAACTAATGAGCAGTCAGGTGGCTGATTCTTTTAACAGAGGGCACCGTTTAGACTGCTGTATACCCTCGAGCGCCATTTACCATCTCACACTTTGGTCTGGGCTTTTCATTTAGGCAATATCTCTCTTCCCTGAAACACTGCTGGATATAACAGATAGAGAGGCAGCCATGTACCAAAATAGACATATTTCTAAACATTTCCAGCTGCCTTTAGGGCCCATATAGTATATGAGGTGAGATACTGTGAGGTTTCACCACACAGTAAAGAGCAGCCAAAGGGCATTTTCTAAACTTTTTTTTCCTACTGTCTTCCATTTGATGAAAGACTTGTGGTTAAACCTTTATCTTCTATAAACATTTAAAAGTAGGTTACCTTTATTTTCACGTCTCACTTTTGTTTCATTAAAAGACAGGTTTTACTGCAGTAATTCAGGTGATTGATACTTTGGATCACCTTCAGAAAATAGATGTTAATGATCTGTATCTGTGTCTGTATCCCAGCACAGATGTGCGCACAGATGTATTTGCATGCAAGATGCCCACAAATCCGTGTTTCTTTCCAATGGCGTTTTTTCTTTGCTTTTAGAGAAGGCAGCTCCTATGCACATGATATGCATGCCTGTAGGAGCAGTGTTTTAGTGAAGTCACTCTCACTTCGCCTTCCACACCCCAGCAGGTACCTCCATGTCAACTACCTAGATAATTTTCTTAACACTGGACCGTTACAGTTTCTGTAGCATACACAAGGATGTGGCTTACCATTAAGAAATTCCTCAGATGAAAAAAAGGCTGTTCCTCTGCCTCCTTGGAGTGACTTGGCTGCAGCAGCTGTTATTCCTAAATTCTCTCCCCAGACTCCTGCCACAGCCTCACTACTGAAGAAAAGAAGTAACAGATAGCCCATGGGTAGCCAGGCATTTCCTAGCATTTTTAAAGACTTACTGTGTTTAGCACCAGTCCACACCACACAGCAGTTCAAGCAGTAGCTGGTGGCTTGAACCAGCAATGCCACCCCAAACAGGGGCTGAGCCACACGTCTCCTAGGGACCCCTGGAAAACTCCAAACACAAAGGGCTGGTCTTAGGTGTTTACTATCAGCAGCACTCTCCCCCTTCTCCCAGTGAAGAAATTGCAACGATTCCATTTATGGCACTTCGAATATACAGGCTGAACAGGAAGGAGTTACCAGCAATTAAGAAATGCCTAAAAAGTTTTAAAAATCAACAGTGAATTAAGCTGCACTTCTGCATGAGCATTGCTTCTTCAGTGATGCATGATGCATAACAACTTGATAGGTAAACTGTTAACAAAACTGAAGCTCACACAGGAGAGCTGGAACTAGTCAAAAAGCACAGAAACCAACAACAGACTTCAAACCTCTCTTGTCTTCAAGTTTCATTTTTCCTTAGCAACAGGACTCAGAAGTCTAGAAATGCCAGAAAACTATGAACTTATTTTAAATGAGCTGTGGAAATCTCCTGCTGTCCTGCATGTCTCTGTCTGAAGTTATGACCTTCCTGTCCTAATGTCATGTGTCTGATCATATAAAGAAATAATTCATAGCACACTTCTTACATTTTATATGTTAATCAAGAGATTAAAATTACTTTATATCTCTCATTTTTTATTTAGTTCTAATCAACACCCAGTGTTGAAAAAGTGGTTGTTTTTTGGTTTTTTTTAATCAATTTTTGAACCTTCACAAAACAGAAAAATGCTGACCTGGAGGAAAGAGTTGTTGGTGCAGTTAAGAGAGTACGTAATTAATCAGTTAAAGAAAAAGACATAATGAAAGCTCAAAGCATACATAAATTTATGTATAATAGAACTGTCTGAAATACGCTTTAAATAAGAACAGGTCTGCTGGGAGTGTATCAAAGGAAAAAGACAAACAAACCCCAAAGTCCTCTTGAAACAAAAGATCTGTGAACCAAATAGGTGCTTCTGTTTACTAAATCCAAATATTTTTCCTCAAATAAAAACACTTCTACATAAAAGTCATTTCCTAAACCAGGTAGTTATGTCTGTTACAGGAACAGAGCTTTAACTTAAAAGGAGATTCTGTTTTGAATATATATCCTAACAACTGTGAAAAACAGATGAGCTCTTTCTTCTCAGCAATCCCCACCTCACTTTCAGATGTTCCCTTCAGCAACACTGATGCCAGAGTAATAATGCAAATGATGGTTGATTAATTGTTAGAGAACACAGGGAAAAAAAGGAAAAAAAAAAAAGATGAAGAAATTAAACGACAGCAGACAGGTGCTTCTGTGAAAGAAGTCCAGGATTTCAAACACCAGTCCTGAGAGCTGTGGTGTCTCACATGAAAAAATCAGTTTGTGATTAATTGATAGCACTTCAGTCTCATGAGCTTTAGTTTGTAGGTCTTTAAAAAGGACTCTTGAGGGAAATACAGATTTCTCTACTGAAAGAAAAGGAAACTGCAGATTCTCTTCTTTGCTGCTGTTTAACTTAGTCAGTCAACATTCTGTGTTTACTGAATGTTTCAGTTCATCAGTGAAATAAGTCAGGAGGGGCTTTTCCATTCCTTTGAACAATGTGTGGACTGTGGATATCCAGGACTGCCGGTTTGGAGGGGACCGGCCTTGAAATCTCGCTGTAGTTTGTAAAATGACTTGGCAGAAATAATACATTTCACAAGAACACTGTCAGGACCTTTTCCACAATGAGCAAGAAATCTTGCTATTTCAGGAAGGAAAACACCCATGAAGAATAACACAGATTTTGCTAAAGCATATGCAATAAAATGAAAGCCTAGCAATTTTGGTCTCATTAGTCTGGCAGTTTCTTTTTATCTGAGATGAGAGAGTTTCCAAATAATAAGAAAAAGAAAAAAAAGAAATAGGAAAAAATAAGAAAAAAAGCTACCTAGTGATCCATATCATTCAGCAACAACAAAAACGTAAGTCCTGCTAGTCAAATTTATGAGTCTTGGGAGATCTTGGCTGAAGTCAGTGAAGAAATACCTCCATTAACACACCCCCACACGTCTAATCCCCGACTCCCTCCCTCCCACATTTAAGGAATGAGTTTAAAAGTCTCCGCGTTTTACTGCGAGCACAAAGTTCCTCTCTTTTCTCTTTTCTTTTTTCTTTTTTGGTCTGTCTCTTGGTGCTGATAACTAGTCTCGCCTCCTGATCACACAGCTGAACACAAAACTATGAGTATTAGCAGCTTTCAGGCTTGCCATTTCCTCCCAAGCTTCACGGGAAGGCGAGATGTGTTTCTGAGTGTTTCGAAATCCTCCTGGAGGAGCTGGTTTACCAGGGCCTGGCCGGAGGAGGACAGCTGGCGGTGGCACTGGGCCCAGCAAGGCCTGGGCACTGTGCAGTGGTAACACATCTCTGCTGCAGGTGCCAAGGCCTGGGAGGGTTTGTGAACAGGCCAGAGAAACCAGAGGGAAAGAGGCTTGCAATTCAGGAAATGTCCTTTCCACTGGACGTGATTCACAATGTATAGGTTTATAGCATTGTCTAAGCTGTTCCTTTCCTCTGTGGCATTCAGATCTAAACATGCATCCCATGCAACTACATGATCACAACACATTTCTGCTTATGACTAAAGTTGATTTCATACTCTAGCTTGCTTGTGCTGCTGCACCATCCTGAGCACAAAAGCTTCACACCCAGAGGTTGTCAGACAAACAACGGTGCTGGCTCCTTTCACACAGACATAAAAGTATAAAAACTTGAAACAGTTGGCCTGTCTGGTCATTACTCTAAACTTTTAGCTTTGCTTCAGTGATTTGCAGTGAGTTCATTTCCACAACGGTCCTAGTGCTGTTAAACGTCCAATTTCTGGTGTCAAGTAATTAATCAAAGCTAAAGAGAAGTTAGTTCCCAAAAAAATGACTTCTGCTTGGGGTCATGCTAGATCTTCTTTAATGGATAGTCTTTCAGCTCCCTCACTGTCATCAATCTCCTTTAAAAACATCCCTTCAAAGAAACATTTTACTAAAATAATGCAGCCTTCATCCCTCTGCCTGTGGCTGCAGCTGAAGTTGCTGATCTTCGTTGGCTGTACAGTAAGATTAGAAATTAATTCTTTCTTTTCCCTGCTAAAGGAACATATATATAATTTTTGGGCACAGAAAAGGGAGGCTGTCACCCATGAGCTGGAAAAGTTGTTGGCAGTGGCAAGGCCAAGCAAAGGTTTCATGTTGCCAGTGGGAAAAGTGTTAACATTAGCTCTTTTGCAATATATTAAACTAATTCCTTGTTTCAGACCACTGTTATTCTGCTGAAAGGCTGAATCAGCTCAGTTATTGGCCATGACAAAACTCAGTACAGCACTGAATCCATTGCAGTGAGGAAAAGCTCTGCCACGTATTGCTGCCTTCCTGGAATAAAACACTAACACACTGAGGGAAAATGCAGATGTTGCTGCTAAGGAGATGACCCAAGTCAGAAAGGCAACTGTATTCCCACCTTGGGGCCAAGACTGAGGAAGAAAGTTTCCAAACTATGCCACCCCTCCCCTTTAGCAATGACCCCAAGCTACACGTTACACCATTACACACTTCACATCATCTCCACTGCCAGCTGCAGCACTAAAACCCAGACACTAGAACCATGCAGGAGGTATCAGTCCCTACTGTTATTTCCATATCACCACAGACAGATAGCAGGCTATAAGACATTTGTTCTATGGTTCTGAACTTTGTCACAAATAGGGATGAATGGTAGCACTCACATTTACTTTGGCCGGTAGAAGACAGGAGAGCAGAGAATTGACCCATGTCTTTACCGAGACAAACATTCTTTGTAAATGCGTGTCTCATGGCAGAACCTAAGCAGCCTCCTAACAAGGCAAAGCCACACTTGTAGGCTGTGGCTGCAAAGAAATGTAGGTGATATTGCTCAACAAGCAAGAGCACAACCACAGCACAACATGAATGTCCAACCACTCTCCTGCTCTACAGCCTGCTGAAGTCAAATTGTGCTGAAGTTGCAAGTTAAAATAAAACTATTTTATGATTTTCTAATCAAGATAGCTTAAGTCAGGAACAGCTTATTAAAATCACTAGAAGTAATTTCCTAATTAATTATTTATTATTGCACATAAAATTTTAAGCAGCAATGCACAGTGGTCCCGTGAAGCTCTGCTTATATTTTAAGACAGACTTTAACATTTGGGTTAGGAAAACTTTGTCTCATTTTGAGTCACATTCTCAAAGACTTATGCACCAGCTTGCTCCCTGGAAAAAATCACGTATACAAATGGAGTCATTACTTACATTCTTGCAAGTGCCTGATTTCCACCGCTCCATACCTGCAGAGACAAGCACACAAGTTTTCATGTTGCTGAATGAAATCACTTGACATAATCCTTTCTGGCAAAACTCCATTCACATACAAGTAAAAAGCTCAGACTCATAAAGGGGAAAAAATGCTGTTTTTTAAGTGATAGTAGAATACACTACATTAAAAAGCGCCAGTTTGGATTACATTTGTAAGACATTGCATCTGCAGGGTAATGAGGGACACCACTGCTAGCCAAGAATACAACTATATTTTAAGGCCTAAGATACCTTCGAAAACTTTAAGGGCTCTCCTTGCAAACCCCACTTCCTGGGTGGCAGCAACAGAGGTCAACAAGGCCAACACTTCGACATACGCCACCTCAAGGGAAGCGACACTTCCAAGCCTGGCTATCTGCTCTGTTCTGCTGTAGCTTTTCTTCAGGAAGGGGCTGTTTAATCAGCACTTGTCAAGTCCTGACCTCCTGTAACAGGGGCCCACAGTGCTAGTACAATAAAAGTAATAAATTTGTACATCTGGACAAATGAGTTCGCCTTTTTCCTTCAGCATTGTCATCTTGACTTCTGCACTCCCTTCAGAGATGCGAAAAACTGGCAGCTCTGCTCAGGGAGATCACTGATCTAATTTATTTTTCCTTCTCCCTTTAGGGAATGCTATCACAATGCTCTAAGATCATTGCCTTGCATATCTCACTCCCCTCCCCTGATGAAATGGCTCTGAAGTGTCACTACCTGATCTGTGAGGGAAGCTGCACCCTCACAAGCCCTTCCATTAACTATTCCTGTTGACAGCTTGTAGCTACATTGGTGAGCTGTCTCTCCTCACCCAAGGGGGTGCTTCTGTGGGACCTTCACAGCTGGCTTTTAACAGCCCGTAATCACAGCTCACAAGACACTCGTTGACAAATTCCTGTTTTATTAATATTTTATCCTCAACACTAGCTTTTCTGTGATGCCGCTCAGCTTTAACTCAGACATGTTATTTCCATGCCACCTCTCGACGTGTCCAATGCTTAACAGCAAGAGACATGTCTGGAAATCTAAATAACTCCACCTCTGAGGTCTCAGATTATGCTATTTTTTCTTATCCAAATTTGAAGCATTTGAAATGCTTTCAAGATGGAAAGGAACTTTACACGTTCATGCTTGTTCTCGAAGTGTATTTGTTCAGCAAAAGCTCCTTGTAAATGGCTGATTTGAGGCTGTACTTAAGCTGGAAAGCATCTCGGAACAGTTGGATGGGAAACGTGTTACAAGAAAATGTAAATAGGCATCTGGAGGAGCTGCTCCCTGGGGGCCACCAGCCTATCCTAGCAGGGAATGTCGACATTGCTTGGAAAGCTGTAATACACAATGAAACACAGGAAGCCCTTTTTCTACAAACTGGTAATTTTTGGTGCTACACAATACATCCTTGCCTTGTGTTCTTGCATTTTTCTACACTGTTTTTTGTCTTTGGGATGACTTTTCTACTCCAGCTCAGAGAAGAAACATTAAAAATTAATAATTGTATTTCTCTTCATTATCAAGACAGAAGTTGCGGTATGAATTTAGGCCATGCACATGGTCTTCCACAGTAGCACATTTTAGTACTATACAAGTTACTCAGCAACAGAGCTGTTGGGCATCAAGAGTTTCAATGGATCACAGAGCTGGTGCTTTTACAGCTCTCTGTTATGAGGTATGGCTTTTTTATTTCTCACACCAGGATTAGAAAACTGGGGTCTTGTACACTAGTAGTAAAAGCATTTTTCCAAAATAACTTGTTCTCCATCTTCATGCAGAGTATTTGTTTTAAAGATCAATTAACAAAACCAGCTTTCCTTCATCTGTGAGATGTTCACCAGAGCCTATCCCTGCACAGGTTTTAACATGCTCAGCTTTGCATTTTCTCATTCTTATCTCCAGTTCTATAATGTCAAGCAGCCTTGTGTACTCCAGGACAAAAATAGTTAATTGTTTAAGAAATATGTGTTCACTTGCCATTCTTTAACTCTTATCTTACTCCCACAAATACCTAGCCAGGTTCTGCATCATAGAAGTAAAACCTCAGGACACTTACTGGGGAAAAAAAAATAGTAACTTAAAATTCTTTCAATTCTTTCAAATTATACCTAAAAACAGAACTTGAGGCACATGCTCTACAGGAGTACAGGCAACTGTCCATTAATCTCCCACTGCTCATTAAAATGCATGAAGATATTTTTAAAAATATCATTGAAAACAACAAATTGATATAAATTCAGAATATGAAATTGCTAGACCTTAAGTGAGAGACCTTAAGTGCCTTTGCTCATGTACTGTAACAATTTCATGACAGCTGCCAGAATATCTTTACATATATATTTGTGTGTGTTCATATGTATGTATTACATATATATGTATTTATGTGTGTGTATATACATGTATGTATTTATGTATATGTGTATATATAAAAGATAAGCACAACGGAGACTATGTATATAAAAAAAACTTGGCAACTACAGAAAGCAGGTGTTTCCCATGGCTTTCTGTTAAAGAGCATGCTGCAGTTAATGATGCTGTGAAAGACTGCCTGTAGACCAGAAACACATGCATCAACAGAAGACTAGAGCCATGAAAGATGTGGAGCCATACTGGTAAGAAAACAAGGCCAAACGTCAGCACACTCAATATCTCAATCCAATGTCTAAAAGCATCTTTAAAAAAAGATGATGCTGTCTAGAATGATATACACAGTGGTAATTAGAGAGCTGCAAACATTGCTACTTCCACTCTGGAATAAAACCAAAGGCAAGATTCCTAAAAAATAATATTCAGTCTCTCACTTTTGCTCTTAGGTTACATATAAGAGAAAGTATTGCATGGGATCATATTCTGGTCTTTCAGCAATATGAAAGACCTTATTGAAGTCAATGTGTAAAACTCAGCAGTTCTCTACCATGCAATTTTCTACTTACCATTTCTGTCATTTCTCACAGGACTGAACTGCTAGCCTGAAAGTTCTCAGCCTTCAAGGCTTTGGAGCAAACATGGGGCTGCAGGAGCAGGATGGGTGGGAGGTACTGTCACACCCAGTGCTCTCCCAGCGAAGCCCCTGGCCCCCTCTGTGGTGTTAGCTGCAACACATCTTGATGTGCATCAGCGTTTACCACTCAAGAAATAAAGGTAATAGATAAAAGAAAATTTGAAAATGTCCGCCTTGGTTAATGTCCTGATCGACTGTTGTTCGTAGCATGCCTGGCCCACAGTAAAGAAACGGGCAGTAACCCTACCAGGGAAACACAGGCCTGGGGAGTGGTCCAGCCTTACAGACTGGACTAGTCCACCTTCCCAGGGCCATCTCTTCCCTCCAAAGCCAGCCATCGTCCTTATCTAGGCAAAGCCTGGCCTTTTTACAGTCAAAGTTCCCATACTGCACATAAAAAGTGATGCAGCTGGCTTTCCAAATCTGGAAGTCAGCAATGGCTTATTTCTAGCTATAAATGTTGCTTTTCCTGAAAAATAAAAAATATATTTTCCTTCAGTTATTAAAAAAAAAAAAAAAATCTGGCTTTCTCTATAAAAGACAACGTTAAGACCCTAGCACCTCCCTCAGGAAATGACTTTCAACCCAAGGAAATAGCAAATGCAAGGTATTTTCAGGTGGGTGGAGTTTATGTTGGGCCCTCATAATTTAACCCAAGGCTAGAAACTCCAGCCATATCGTAACCCACATAGTTTCTGTATGCTTACCTGTATAGGCTGTAATCACCTGTGGAACATCTGTTGGTGCTCTAGTGCTACTGGCAAGACACCAAAACAACTGTATTCTATATAACAAACAGTTGCAGTTTTCATCTCTCTTTGGTCTGCCTGTTTTAGTTTATAAAGCCAGAATAAACTCTTCCTGTCTGCCAGGGTGGGAATGGGATCAGAAAACATCCCTTTAAGGGTATGATAGAAACCAGAATTGCATAATTATAGTGTTTCTTCAAAAATATGTCTTTGGGTAATTTTCAGTTCCTGTTTGAAAGAGCAGTATTGGACAATAAATAAATAAATAAATCCACAACCAGAACAGCAAAGTTAAATACCAGGCCCCTTTGGACAAGAACTCAGAAGTACTCAAAGAGACCACTGGCTACATCCTTCAGATGTCTTCAATTCATCTGAAGACGATTCCCCTGTTGGAGCACACATATGCAGGTATGTACTAAGTTTGGTGGCACCTTTTGTTACGGTATGGCAGCATCACTAAACAGGAAATCACAACTACCTTAGCGATACATTTTCTGTACATGCAAAGAATAACTGTCCCTATCCTAAAGGGTCTGCAATCAAAGCAGACAAGGCAGAAGAGAAGAGCAATGGGGAAAAGTCAATATCTGGAGGTAGATCAACTTCCTCAAGATTGCAGAGCAGGCCAGAGCTGGAAAGGAGACAACGTCCTCTTTCCCAGATCAGTGGATTTTAAGAGACCACAATGACGTCATTTCTGTTGAGGCTCTCAGGGTCTCCCTTTTCTTTCATCTTTTCCCACCTCCCTGGCTTCTTCCAATTCCCTACAGTGGACATTTCACAAGTTGTGAAGGGCCATAGCCCTGACCAGCAGGTCCCAGAGCAGGTAGGTGCTCCTACCCCTTGGGAAGAGCCTGAAGCCTCCCACCACCCACTGTTCCATTCTACTAGCCCCATGTCCTCCACACAGGCAGGGATCAAAGAGAGAATCCTCCAGCTGCAACCCGAGCGTGAGACCTGGCCGAGATGATGGAGGTGCCTGTGCACACAAAAACCTGCAGTTGCCATATCCACTGCTTACAGTTCTAGAAAAGACTAAACAAAGCTATAGGATTACACAAATGTTGGAGGAATACAGGGGTGTGTAGCATGTTACTGATTAAGATCAGTAAAGTTAACAGAAAAAGAAGGTTGTCATACGTGTATATTTTCAACTTATAGCTTCCTCTCTCATCTTTATTTCCTTCTCAGATCTTACAAGGTGAAAACACAAAAAGCCAAGCAGCTCCCCCAGGGGAAAGACAAGAAGTACCATACACGTGGCTGAGGAAAATAGCGTGCTTTCCTGTTTCTGAAAAATATCTCACACACTTGAATTACTTCAAGTTTTCCTCAAAATTTACACAGATGCTGCTGACCATTTCCCTTTTACACTGATTAGCTTTTTCCAGGAAGCATTTTTGAAAAACATTCCTTTCCTTCCTGAAGAAGCCTGTTTCATTCTAAAGGATGTTTCTGTCAGAGTTAAGTCAGAAGTTATTTTTAAGATGAAAATTTTGCATGGAAAGTGATTCCCCAAGACTTGTGAAGAATGTAGTTTGGAAAAAAATATTTTAAGCCTTTTAAAATGATTAATATTTTTTATTTTATGAAGGAGATGGCTTTTTATTGGTTTTGAATAAATAATTTCATCTGTTCATCTCATTCAGAAAATATTTGCATCAAATATCCTAAAAATATTTTGATACAGTGCATAGGAGCACAAAGGAGCATTTATCAGTGACAAGAGATTTGTCATACTCTGTAGGTGTGTTGGTTCCTGCTCCAGACTAAGATTAGTAAGATATGCATTTGGTATCTGGGCTGAGAAGAAGTGCAAGATTTTTAGAATTTGCTGGGGCTATTTCTAACTCTTTTCTGTTTCATAGTACCTTTCCAAATTGCTAAAATAATATTTAAGAAAAAACAACTAAATAAAAATATAGACATAGTTTAAAAGAAATCATAAACTCAACCAAAGATGTGTCACAGTAAGTAAAATGAGGAACAGCATTCAATATGGAAAACATGATGTATAATCTGAAAATAGAGGTCTGTATACTTTGTGACCGTGTAAGGTCAAAGAACATCTACTGGGACCTTTCTGTGCTTAAGCTTAAGCACCTGTTTTACACAGATGAATTAAAAGAGAAGTCTTGGGAATGGGTTTTGTCTCCTGAAACTTATTTGTTATCCAGGAGCTGGTCATGATGATCCTTGTTGCATCCCTTCCAACTCAGGAGATTCTGTGATTCTGTGGTTATCACTATCATTAAAAAGGTATATTGCATATTATTTATACATACATAAAGCAATTTAATACATACAAATATTTGTAAGACCTATAGCTGTAAAACACAAGCCATTTGACTGCATGTTGGTGCTAAGCTTCCCTCTACTGAACCAGTGGATGATTTGGCGTCAGATTTAAATTAAAAATCAATTGGTGACATTATCCTAGGGAAAAAGGGGTTTTCAGGGACATGGGAGAGCCATTTGAAGAGTGGTGACAACTGTATCAAGTGGCTTCCAGATCAGAATTACTATTTTACAAAACTTGAAACAGCCAAAAACTCAGCTCTGAGGTTTAGGAAAATCACCACTGCATCCATAAAACTGCTGAAAGTCCACAGCTTCTAGGCCAGGCTAGGGGTCAGGCTTTTTCACCCTAATTAATGCACTTTTCAGTCCTCTCACTGCTCCATCAACACTCAAAACAAGAAGCCCCACTACCACTAAGGACCAGGGGATTTAAGCTACTTCTCAGCTTGAGTCACAAAATCTGACTCACTTGTCCAGATGTAACTGAAATCTTGCAAATTCGTGGCCGCCCCCAAGCAGCAGTTTGCAGCAGTCAGGGCAGAGCTCTGGCATTTGCTCCATCTCTCACTAGTTATTCCCAGGCACTACAAAACCTTCTACTTGGTAACATCTTCTTTGACAGCAAATCTGGTAGATCTTGAAATAGGAGGGATCTGTCAGGCTCTCATAAGTCCCCAAAGAAACCTAAAACAACTTGTGAGTCAGTGTGGGGCAGTTAGGCTTGCTGGTCCTTATACAGTCTTTTTGCTCACAGAGAATTTACAGCCCTCAGTTTCCTGCACTGACGCCTTCCCTGTTAATCTCATTCACCAGTGATATGATACAGCCATAAGAATAATGCTCAATTGACACTCATTTGGTTTCATGTTTCTTACCCGAGTGATACACACAATGCAAAAATCACATTTTCTGACACGCTCCGAAGGCTGCTCTTGGGCCACAAGCGTGTATGTGCTCACATCCACCATGTGCACATGCAATCACACATAGGAGCCATCTGTCACAATCAGTTTCTATAATTTAAAAACATTATTAACACAGAGACAGGAAGGAGCCTTGGGAACAAGGAGGAAAAAATGCTGAAATAATGACTTTCCCCTAAATAACCTGACAATCTCTCCTTCTTTGGCATTTTTTAATAATTTAGACAGACAGAACATGACTAGGCAACTCCTGTGACCAGTGTCACTGGTTTAGAGTTTCTTCAAGCAGCTGAATTTATACTGCTGTAGGGTAGAATAACTTTACTTTTTATGCTTAGCTTATAACTATGGAAAATCCTTTACAAGCATACTTCCTCCTAACACACAGTATCTATCCAATCTATCCTGAAGCATGAACACTGACCCATATTCTTCCTTTCAAAAATGGCAACACTCCAAGGATTTTTCCACTCCTGAAGTTTTGGGGCTTGGTTTTGTGTTTGGGGGCTCCTTTCTTCTTACTTGCTGGGCTCTACAAAACCAATGCAGGTCCCTGAAGAGCAGATTCTTAGGAAAAATGATGAAGAAAATACAGTAAGTTTATCATCAGTGCAAGACACTTGTCATGTGGCAATGCTATGATGCAATGTCGAGCTGGCATGGGTATATCCACTATAGAGCTCTAATGGAGTTAATGGGCCCATTCAAAGACAAGGAGAGCACAGGAAATGAGAGTGAAGAATGAAAATGCAGAAGTTTGCTTATCCAGCATGTGAACAGGGCACAGCAGGACTGCGCAAACACACCAGATGACACAGTCAGCAGGGAAGGAAATACCCAGCGTATAGTCCTAGGTGAGCCAAGATTATCCATTAATCTAAGGCTGCAGAAAATGGAAAATATGATCACAAACCCTACTTAAAAGGAGGAGGACAGGGAGAGGCTCTGCACTCTAATAATGTCACTCTGCTCAGTGAACCTTTAGTTTTTCACTTAATCATTGAAATAGAGAAGGGAGTTTGCTGCTGATGTTTGTTTGGCTGTTCTTAACAAAAGACATTGAGAGTTACAGTAAACACTGCAATGAAAATGTTAAATCAGATCTTAAGCAGCCAGCACCCTGATTAGAAATAGGATCTTTTTGCATATATTTCACTTCCTTTTCACTTAAAGAACCAACCAACCAAACAAAAAACCACAACGTTTTCTCTCAACCTCTGGGAATTTCATTAATTGCTCTGAAATTCATTTAAAAAAGCTATGGAAATCTTCCTTTGAGTTTTACCGAGAGATGCATAGATTTCATTTACAGATATGCAAAGGAAGATTGAAGGCATTATTATGGCTGAAGAATATCTCAGTGCAGCGCTTTGTTATTTCAACAACCAGTTATTTCAGCTTGGCTCAGAGAGAACTGAGGATGCTCTGCACATTTCCAGCAAATTCTTCACACTCATTTAGGAGGGGGCTTTGTATTTGTAGCAACTGGAATAAAAAAATGACTTAATGGAAGGGAGGGAAATACTTTTCATAGACAGATTTAAGCTGCGGGCTTCATCCCAGACTCTTGTTACAGGTACCCCTCTAGCTGCCCTAATAAATTTGAAGAAGCTTTCATTGTAGGACAGTTCTATTTGAAGGAAGACATCTATCTTATGATCAATGGGCAATTATGCTTGATGTTAAAGAGCCATTCTCTTCTCCAGTAACTCTGAAAGTAGAAATTGTACATGAATGCTTCATAGAACATCTTTCATTGAGTTATAATGAAGGAAAAGATATTTATTAAAAAAAAAAAGTCTCATTCTATTTGACTCCATACTGTATAATTAATTTTATGTTAATACGAGAGCAAAAGTTATTTCAAGTTACCCTTCAATTTCTATTACTTTAATAGATAAACTATTGACAATACATTGTAATAAAAAATAACAATATTTGTTATGGTTTAATGTTTCCAAACTTTAGGATTTTTATTTCCCTCTCAATACTTAACTTCACAGCAGTGTCTCAGTTAAGACTTCTTTGGGATTGGCAAGGATGCTGTGGATTGTGATTAAAAAAAATTAGATTAGTACATCAGAAATAATTGTCCTTACTGGAGAAGTAATGAGTATGTAGAATAAATGTAGATAGCAAGATTCACACATTAGCAAAAACATTCTGCAAAATATTCTTACAAAAGCATCATGATCCTATTTATAGCCAGATAGATCAACTTGTTTTTATTATTCTCACACTCTTTTACACTCTCTTCGGAAGTGGTATACTACTCAGCTAAATTAATTTGTCTGTACAGGAGGCTCAATATGAGCTCTTTGCTGCTGGCAGCAACGTCTGGTTCCAGCAGCACAGTTACGCTGCTCGTGTAACCTGTGGGAATTTTATCAGGGAAACTGCTTAAATGTTCTGTTTTTACCAGGCAAGCTGAGAGCAGAGTTTGGCCCAGTGTCGACTCAAACCATAACAATTAGAGGCCACCTCAGTAGCTCGATGCTTCCTGGTACCAAAAGCCTCCTTCCCTCCGTAGGCCTTTAACTCTTTTCAGAATTACAGTTTGCACAGATTTCCATGAGGCCCCTATGGAGACAGCTACCAGATGCAACCACTAACATGGGGAGCATGGAGGCAATGTTGGCATTGCACTGAGTTGAGTGCTTTTGGGACATGCTGGACTTCAAAATTGCAGATATCACTCTTCCCCATCTCCCCTCCATTATTTTACTTTGCTATTTATTTGGGCTGATTGTTATCTTAAAGATGTCCTGAGTTGTTGAAGTAGCTGTTAACTATGGAAAGCTTAAATTTAGGCTCACTTTTTTCAAAACAACAGAAGTCTTTTGGAACTAACTCCTTATATCTCCAGCATGGGAAAAAAAAAAAAAAAAGTTAAACAGATGAGCCTGTGTTAAAACTGACTGCTTAGAAGAACAGTTTTACAAGTAATACAAAAAGCAATGAAAGAGTTCTCACCAGATTTATGGAAATATCTCTAGGCAAAATCCATTATAAATAGATTTTCAATCAGTCCAGTATCAAATTTCTACTGTAAATGTGGCAATTAAAGAGGTCAGGTTGCCTGAGATTGTATAAGAGTATGATAAGAATTTATGTTGAGAGAAGTTTGTATACTATTTACGTCTTTTATTCCCTATTAAAATACATCATACTTTCTGTTATTAGTTACACGCCATATTCATAATAACAGGCACTGATATAATGACCCATTGCTAGTTTGCTTATCTCGTTGCAGATGCTTCAAATTGTGCTTGAATCCGATGCGCTGATTAGCTGAGAGCTGAATCCATGCCAATAAGAGAATTGCTGTAAATTGTTGGATGTGTGTAAATCATACCCACACCAGTGGTATAGCAGGGAAAAATATGTAACTTGAGATTATGAATGTCCTGCTGTGACATAAATGGAGTGGAAAGGCACTTAGTCCAAAGAGGACTGTAAATGGAGGGTTTAAAGCCAAAAATGTCCAAGCAACGTGTATGGGTAGAAGACTGATTAAGGAAGTGACAAAAATGAAGGCAGTTCTCTATCCTCTGCTGCACTGTGGTTTCTCAATAAAAGGTGCCGAGGAGCAATCCTCCCCTCACTCACACACTGCTATGCTTCATAGCCACAGTGGTGCCTGCATATCCACCTGGGGAACTGTGCAGTGAACTAGGCCTACAAATGCAGCTAGTTGTAAACCACCTTCCCTACATACCAGAAATAATTTTGACCCAGGATCTGTTCATCACAGCCCTGCAATTTTTCCCCACCATGGTAGTCTGCTGGTAACATGCAGCCACTCTGGCAGAGAAGTGCAACCAATATGTGTGCAACTGCAAACTCATGCAATGTATAATGCTCTGGAAAAAGTGCCTGCTTGTACCTTTGTTGGTGAAGAGATCCAGCATCTCACAAATCTCATCATGAAGTGAGGCAGACCAAGCAGTGCAGCAGAGCTGCTGACCAAGACAAGTGGTGACTTGTGCACAGATTTGCTCTGTCCCCTTCATTAGCAGCATGTGGGAGAGGATCAGCAGCTTGGGAAAAAAAGGTAGAATAAAAAGCCTAAAAAGAGATGGCACCAAGAAAACAGGAATAGAACCTGGAAATTACAGTGTGTGGTGGTGGAAATTAAAAACCTGCCACCCCCAAAAGACACCTGTTGGAAGATTTCAGGGAGCAAACAGTAACCACCTCCAGAGGACAGCCTCCAAGGATGAATGAAATCAGGTCCTCAGAGAGGGCACAGAATGAGGAAGGCACCAAAACCTCCATCCATTGCCTCCAGCACGTGGCCAAGTGTGGAGAGAGTTTTGTGTGGAGACCAACCCTTGCTGTCACCAGTAAGGACTGGAGAATGGTACAGATGAGGCTCCTTTGGATGTTTGATGCGTTTAGTTTACCTGTTTCCTATAATTGCATTTCCAAAGCACTTCACAGTCATTGAAGACTTTTTCACAAGATACCCCTCTGGAGGCAAAGTGTTATTTCCATCCTGTAGGAAGGAAGGTGCAAAGGGTCAATGTTATGTGCCCATGTAACAGATGACACCTGGAGTAGAGTGAGGAAGTGAGATCAAGTTTCCTAAGTTTTCCTGTCATATCCTGCTTTATCCTGTTCTCCTTCTTTGTTATCTCTTTTGAATGGGCAATGATGAAAAAGGCATGCAGGTCACCATGCAGATTCAGCAAATAGTGTAGAGATCATTCCCACATAAAAGGCTTCATCACAGAGGTTCCAATACATCAGTACCCAGTACCAAAAGAAAGAAAGCCAAAATTTTAGCCTAAAATACTAAATAAAGTCCAGCATCAGCCAACAGTTCTGTGCTTAGAAATGAAACAATCATGAGGGTAAACCTAGAGAGCCGAAGATAAGCAAAAGTCCAGTTTTGCTTTGACTCAAAGTAATGTATAAAGGAGTATGAGACTGCTTTAGGGAGAGCTTATCAAATGTCCCAAGAAGTCATGATTTGCACCCAAAATCAAGGATAATAAGGATGATAAAATACTGCTCAGGCAAGAGGTTAGCCAAGTGTGGATTTAACAGGTAGGTGATGGATACGGCCCCATAATAGTAACAACCCAACAAGAGCTATAAATAAATACTTCAAAATCTGCCATCCTGAATATAACTCTTAAAGCTAGACAACTGTTGGCCAATGAGAGCGTGGGACCAGACTTTGTAGCACATGAAAGTTTCAGTAGGTTATAAAGGCTGATACCATGCTGATATTAAACTAATAGGACATTAAACCTCAGTAAAATAAAGGTAAATTTAGAGTAAATAAAGCTTGCACATGGAGTGTGCTTTCATTTTTTATTAGCATTATAAATGTAATTGATAAAAGTTCTATTAAGCTTTGCAAAGCATTTGATTGAGTGCTACAAATACCCTAATTAGCACTATGCATGGTAAATGGCTATGCATAGGATAACAGATTTCAGAAAGAAGGTGTTGATGAGGAACTGCCATTCACTGGTTCAACAGAAGTCAGCACTAACACAGACACCATTCAGATTTTCATCAATAAACCACTAGTAAACATAAAATCTCTGTTGTTATAATGCGTAGGCAACAGAAAACAGACACTGTAAAGAAATGATGAGAACATGACAGTTTTATTAAATCATTTGGATCATTTGATGATCCAAAAGGTTACAGACAATGGAAAGCAACATCTGAAGATTAGGAAAAGAAGAAAAATAATTCACTCTAAGACTGAAGGAATTTTCTTACTTACAGGCTGAAAACGACATTTCTTAGCCCTGTCTTTAAAATCTTTAAAACTGATTTAAGACATCCTTTTATTTTTTTTTTGCCTTTCTTTCCCTTCAACTTTCGCACATCTTTCTTTTTCTCTTTTCTTCCCAATAAGGCAAGTGCAAAAAAAGACTTTTTTTCTAATTTTAGGGCTTTTCCAACAGATACAGTTGTGCAGAAACAGCCTTCGAAGATTAAAAATTATTTATGTAAATTTCATTCACTTATTTCATAACCGTCTTTGTTTGCACTGTCCATGCGCTTCTAGTTTGATTGCAGTGGAATTTTCCTCTGGCTTTAGGACTTCAAGGAACGCCACTCTGCTCCTATGTTTGATCCACACTGTTGCATTGAATATGTGGTCTTACAATGTCCTGTAGATCTAGCCTTATGGTTTTGACTAGAAATACAATTTTATGGCTGACTCTTCACATTTCTGGTAGGAATTCACTTCCAGTTATCGTATTCGTTCTCATTTCCCTGCTCATTCACACGAATACCTTTGCCCACAGAAAGATCATGGCTTCAGAAAACTGACAAAATCCTAGAAATTAATGACTACCATAATCTTGTCACAAAAGTGTTTCCATTTCCAATAGTGTTTTCATTTTGCTGAGAACAGCAGAATTCACAACTCTGTTTGTTTCTCAGAAACAGATTCCATTGGTAGCTAGCAAGTCTGTTCTGCATTTGCTTTAAACCACATCCATACCAATCTGTATGAATACATACAAATAACCTCTTCACTACCCACAGTTATGCCCATATGTTTAGATAACAAGGTTTCCTTCAAACTCATTATGTCCTTACCTTGTAGGATACAGACAGTGTATGAGACGAGAGTAAGTCCTTAATTAGCAGTGTCACTGACACATTTTCTGCAAGAAAACCTTCCACTGAACCACAAATTTCCCATATGCTTCTTTATCTTGATTTGCACCTGTTGTCACTTCATTGCCAACAAAAATACCTGGATAGAGTATGAAGGATCTGTGGTCCTACCAGGTCCCTAGACCACATGCCAGATTGATTCCCAGGCACCAGGCACAGGTTTCAGCAGCCTATGGGAGACCCAAGGCGAACTCTTGCAGGATGAAAAGATGAAACCTGTCCAACACTGTCTCAGCACCAGTAAGCACCCTGAGTAAGAAAACATCTGTGATCCACTAAATGTCTCCAGAGAGAGCAAGTGTAGCTGGGCCCTGCCATCAGCCAGGGAATGCTCTAGTCAAATAAATTAAACAAAACCAGTGCACAACAGCTCATGTCACACCGTACATATCGCACCCTATATCTTCCTGCTCAGATGTCTGATCCTACTACAACTCACCCTCATTTTCCTCCCCCTGAGTGCTGGGAATAGAGTTTGCCTATTTCTTCCTTCTTGATGTGTAACTCTAAATTGAAACTACTGCTGACTGTTACCATGATGCATAGGAAATGTAGTCATAGTAGGCATTTCTTTCCAAAAAAGTGTCAATTCAGGGTTCTCAAATCACAGTGATATTCTTTTTTCCAAATCTGAGTCACTGTACTCTCTGCAAGACTCTGTTGACACTTGCATTTTTTTCTGACACTTTACATAGTCTTATTTTATGTCAATGGAGACAATCCCCTGCCTCAAAGGCTCCACTCTGCACTTCTGCAGTGCCAGACATGTACCAGAATCAGACTCAGCAGTCCTTTATGGTAAATATTTTATTATTTTGGCACCTACTTGTACCAGCCTGGAGACTGGGTATGATGCAGAGTGGTGGTTACATGCCTCTCTATACACACTTAAGTGATGATGAGAGTGGGGCTCAGTCACATCATGTTATATATACTATATCAACTGAAAATGCAACCAATGTACACAGTCCTCTCCTCAGAAGCGTCTTCTAGTAAAACCATCACATAAATGGGAGAATTGTATTCTAGGACACATACGTAGTTACTCTTAGCCAAGGCAAACAAACTCATCTACTCTGCTGCAAGAGCCAGTTTTTACTTTACCATCAACATAGTCCACTTCAATTCACTTGGCTTATACTTTTGGCACAAGAGACAGACCCAAACTTCTTCCATGTGATTGCTATTTGAGGCCAGCAAAAAGCATTTCTGGCCTTTCTCTGAGGTTTTCCAAATCCTAAATGACCTTCATATGTCTTATCCTATACACTTTTCAGTAACACCTTCGGAATAACCATCCTGCTGCCTTTAAGCAAAGTTCCGTAAAGAGCTAAGAGCTCTTCCTGCATTGTCTTACAGGTTCCAGTAGCATGCTATCTGGCCAACAGTTTGCTAAAAAATTTGGTTGCACTGAAAATTTGTAACTCTGGACTTCTACAGGTACAACAGCCATCCTCCTCTTATTTGAAGCTGTACAAGAAGTAGCAGATATTTGCTTATATGTGTGTGTAGTATTTATCTAGTAAAAATCTTTTGGAACACCAAAAATCTCCCTTATTTGTTTTTCAGTGCGCTAATCATGCATATGCAGCTGAAAAAAGAACCTTCACTAAAAGACGATAGAAAGCTGTGTGAGCGCACGTCATCTACTCGAGTACTTTGACCTTTGTTTTTCTACTTATTACACGCCTAATCTCCAACTTAGGCCACAATACTTAAAAAGTGCAGTCTCTTTGCCAGCACTGTCCTGGCAGCATCCACATGTAACTTATGCACACGCTTACCATAGATATTGCTCATCTTATCTTAAATACCCTGCTCATATTATTATCAGGAAGACTGTACTGTTCCCTCTTTTACAAATAAATAAATAAATAAAATAAAAATAAAAAAGGAAATCTTCACAAATCTCAGATATCTTAGTATCTCAGTGCCCAACACAGTCCAGAGGGCTGATGAAGAAACCTTATTCCTTACTACTGCATTGATGGTACCTCTCTGTTAAAAAAAAAAAAAAATACTTGGACACCCATTCAACATCTGAAATTTTCTCCTGCTTCTCTTTTTATAAATTGTAGTTTTCCAAGTTTCCCTGGACTCTATTCCCTAAACAGGACTGCCATGTGAGGCTAGCTTTCCTCTTCAACAAAAGTCCTGTTTCTTCTAGTATTACACAGGGGTAATCTTGACTCATGTACCAGTATCCAACAGAAGATTTAAAAACATATTTTTTTACTTTCAGATGATAAAAGTTCTATTTTCTTGCAACCCTGCCCATCAGTTCTATGAAGAGCTGCTTTCATGCTGCATGCATTTTGCCATCAGTCGTGTGCCATGCTGAGCTGATTCCCATATTCTCTGATTTTTGCTGCCTTTGGAATCCATGGCTCCTCACCTCAGGTATACTTTTATAATCCTGTAGATTTTCTATTACACCCATGTTACCTCACTTCTTACCAAGGATACATACTACATCCATGGGAAGAAAACCAGGCATTAAGGTTATATCAACTCCTCACGCAAGTGCATCCATTACTCAGTTTAACTGTAGCCTTAACTTCCTAAATGTAGCTCTTAACCTTAGATCAGTTACACGGATTTTTCACTTTTGTTTTCATAATCTCCATTTAAAATACATAATTCACATGCTGGGAGGAGGGGTACTGTGGAATGCAGTACTTCCCAAATGTGCACTGTGCAGGGTAATAGTCAGTCTTAGATGCCCAGGTTAGGTTAAACCAAGGAAAAACGTGAGGAATGTCAGAAATAAGGCCATCTTATAATTGTTTATCTTACCAGGGCACCTGCTACCTAAAGCTCCAACGAAGTGGTGTCTAATTTCAGTTGTCTCCATATCTCTGGAGAGTTTCAGCTTCTGATGGATTTTAAGAGCTCCACAATTTCACTTGGGTATTTTGTTGGTTCATTTTACATCTGCAATAAGTGCAGGTAAACACGCAGCACCCTGCAGAGACTGAACCCTGTGAGGTCTGACAGATGGACAGCCTACTCCTGCACAGCATCACGGATGGAGTACAGCACCAGCTTTGTGGGTATTCTTCACCAAATGGGCCAGCTCCAACTGCCCTCATTGCTTTCCTACAAATTATGTTGGGATTGAGAACCTCTAGCTCCCCGATAACTGGAAATTAAACCGTATAAAGCCTCAGAACTGGGTTGCCAACTAAAATAAGGCCAGTACCGTGCACTTCTAAAAATCCCACCTGAAATGAGTAGCAGTTACTTCCCACTCAGTGCTTGCTCAGCCTGCCGTGCCTACTCTGCTGATCCAGTATTCCTGGGGTTAATTCCATGATTTGGGTGGCCAATGAGATAGCAGTTTACTTAAAGCTTGGTTTTATTTTTAAAGGTCTCTTTTAAATGCACCTTGTAAATGAATTCTAATTTGGCTTCTAATTTGAACTAATGATTGGTACTAATATGTACATAAACCAGATAAGGGACAGTTCATAAATCTGGGATCAATTTCTTTTTTAATTATTTGCTCACTGGGCCATATACATAAGCTACAATACACCATAGACTATTTAGACTGTTAACAAACATCCTTTTCTCTTATGGATCAAAAGCCAAAGCATTCCACCCTCTTTTTCTTTTTTTCATCTTCTCTAAATGCATTCAAACTTTACCCAATAAGTGTCAGTAAGTGACAGTCATATTGAATAAATGCAGAATTAGTAAACCCTCTAATTCCAAAGTGTTTAGCTTTGGAGCACAAGAAGTTAAACACTTTCTTGCAACACATTGTAAACATGTCAATGTGTTTAACATTTTAAATGTGTTCTGTTCCCTTGCGCATGTGTTTAGAAAAGGAACAGGTTATGATATTTAACTAGTGAATGGATGTATGTGCTCATTCCTACCAACACTTTTTAAACACTTGTGGGCGTTTAAAATTATGATGTGTTTAAGATTTGAACACATTTGCTTTTCTACACTCCTAATCCAATGAATGTTTGATGCATTTATTTACAACAGCAAGGTTGTATCAGTCTAGCAAAACATACAATTTATAAATAGCTGCTCTTGATTTTTTTTTTCTAATTATTTCCTCATTCTACTCAAAACTAGAAACGAATCAGGTGCGGCTTTAACACAGAGTAAGAAGATTTTTCTGACCAGAATGAAGTTACTGTGCAAAGCTGAAGCTGCTCTCAGTTGCGAGGTGCAGATGTAGCAACAGCTTTTAAAATGGGCATCTTTCTCAGAAAAGACTCTGCCCTGCATAGGAAACACAGGAAGTTTGAAACTGAAATGGAAAAAGCAAAAGGAGAACATCTGCAAACATTTTTAAAGAGGACTTTTTATTAAGTGCTCTATAGTTGGATAAAAGCATAAATTATCTGGGAATAAACAGGCTATGCTACCCCCGTACATGCATACGTGAGGAAATGGCAAAGCCTCGTGCCTTAGACTGCTTCTCTACCTGAACTCTGCTCACTCGTCTGGCTGTGCTTGTGCTATTTGTAACGCTCCAAACCACCAAGCAGCTGCTAACAGCTGTCAAAAAAAAAAAAAGGAAAGAAACAAATGCCAGCAATAAAATTTTATCTATCATTCCTCCAAATTAGCTTAACCTGAGGCCAAGCACAGGCAATGCTCAGTGCTTACACCCATGACATGCTATTTCAGGACTCATGAATGATAAAAATGGGTTCTTCTTTAGTGCGATAATTCCAATTTCCCTGTAAAATTCAATTGTAGTGGTTGTCAGCCATTTCCAAACATGATCCTGTTACAACAAAACAATAGTTTTATGTCCCCACTCTTGCTCCTCCCCCCATCTTCCTCCCTTAGATGTGCCTACAGCAAAAAGAAGGCGACTCGAGATTCCCAGAAAGATCTTTATAAGCCAGAAAAACAGGATTTAAAGTCCTTCCAGGGTTAGGAGCAGACACATCACATTCTAACATGTAGAAAGGCAAAATCAAATAGAGTCTTAAGGATATCTAATGTGTCTAACTTAAACCATTTTCTTGTTCAAGAGCCAATGAACGTGGATAATTCTAGAAGCCAGGGGGTATTTCAATTTTGTGAACCAGCTGTACCAACTTCATGTATAAGTCTTTGCAATTCAGCAGAGTCAGTAAGGTCACAAACCAAGATGTCACTGTCCTGGGGGCTGTACAAGTCCCAGGAAAGAACTGGCATCCATGAAGAGGTCAAAGCAGAGAGAGCACCAACTTTCCCAGTTCCCACCAAAGGCCAAGGGAAGCAGATCTCAGCTTCCTCCTTACCCTTCATGGCATGTCACACCACCATACTGCAGAGCCGCAATGCAGGAAGAGAATGGGCCAAAGAAACCCAAGTGCTCACACGACCCTTGTGTCTGCCTATAAGATCGGTGCATCTCACTGCTGAGATGTCAGTAGGAGTTTTACTTCACCATTTCTCAGTGGCACTGACTTTCTGGAGCTCTCCAGCTGGTGTTCTGCCCTGCAGAAAGAGAGCCACAAACTACAGCAGGATCTTGTCACCTCTGTCCTGGGGCATGATGGTGACCCAGAGCTCTTCTTGCCTGCATCATGAATTATCTGGAGTGCTTCTCACAATTTGCTTTTAATGACAAGGAAATGAGGGAGATGGGATTCGGTCACACAGGAGGTACAAGTTTACCGTGGAACAGGGCTCAGAGGCACATTCTGAAAATTTTCAGTCTTCGCCTCAGTAACAGCAATGTAAAAGCTCAGCACTGGAGCCCTTTAAACCTAGCATGCCAGCTGCATTTTTATTGGCGGTCTGCAACTTCAAAGGCTTTTCCTCCCCAACTGCTCAGACAGGTAGCCTGCCCTGAAATCCCTCTGCCATGCTGACATACTGATTTTGAACTGATTTTATCTGCAGGCATGCCGGTTTCCACGCATGCCTGAAAATGAACATTAAACATATTGGGGCTGAAATGAATTTCAGCATCTTATAGTCCAGCTAGAGCACTGACACTTAATCAGGCAGGGGAAGGTTCAGCTAAGACATATAGTAAAGATGTTCTTTGTACTCATGTAAACTTTCACTGCCTATCCAAGAATTCAAGACAAGAACTTCAGAAAAGCAGACATGCTGCTGCTGTGCCAAGATTTTATTTGTAAGAACAGGGAACAATGAGGAAATTCAGTTGGATCCTTAATGTATTTTTCAGTTTCAACAAACTGGTCTTTACTACACCATTTTATAAGAGCATCTAAAGTCCTCATCCCAGATCAGGACCCATTCAACTGCTTGCTTTGATATAAGAGACAGGCCTTACTACAGAGAGCTTGCAGTCAAAGGGGCAGAATTGCACACCAGTGCAATGTTCCACATACCATCTGCCCATACGGGTACTGTAAAGAAAGTTTTGGTGCTAACACTGTATAGTGACATCTGCCTTAACGTGTTAAAATGGAGGGATTATTTAAGACTCATGGGGCCATTTTCCTTCTGGTGCCACAACTAGCCTGCGTGCTGCTTATTGGGGCATCTCTAAACCCTGTTCTGCTGTGTGGTTGGAACAAGCTAGAAGACTCCAAAATGTTGCAGACAATTAGTTATGATTGAACCCGTAAAAGCCTGGTCTTGACATGCTATTGACCCACAAGAAATTTGACAGAAATCAATTTTATAATAAATTGTCGGTTGTATGGCAAAGGTGCTATTACGAGTCATTTACAGTTATAAATGACAACTTAAAAACGCAGTGAGCTCATCTTATGCAGCAATCAACATAGACTTATTTCACAACTACTACCGGAAGAGTATTAAATTTTTTTCTTAATTAAAATGCTGGAATTCAGTGAAGCTGTCTGAAATAACAGTCATTGCGCTGAATATCTGATACCAGAACCATGGCAGGTCAAATTTAAACATGGTTATACCTCAGTACTTTTGCTTGACTTTTGCACACATGGATGATTTCTTCAAACGAATTTCAAGACCTACCTGCTGTGCTTGACTTCCATGAGTACCTCAGGTACCTCAGCGATTCCTCCTCAGCTATTTGGAGTTATGTGTCCAAGGTGACTGACAGGTGTCATCTTCAGTGATACTCATAGACCCCAATATTTCTTTCTGGACAAACAAAGCACCATGCCATGGAGTATCTGATCAAAAAGAGGGAAGGTCATGATCCTCTGCATCTGGGTGGGGAGGGATTTTGTTTTCAGCATGGCACGTGCCAAAGTAATAACATTAAAGCTAATTTTCAAGTGGGAAAGGGAAGAGGAAAAATGGGGCTCTAGCACATTTGGGGCAAATCTCTTTTTACTGTCTGCTTGTCATCACGTGAGTTTTATGCTGGAAGCAGAAACAAACACCCTGTCAAAATACTTCAGGCATCTGCTACTTAAATAGATCTCTTTGACAGGTGAAAAAACAGAACAGAAGAAGAGGGGAAACAGCGATGTGTATTTATTAATGACATAAACATTTAAAAAATCTTGAGCAGGTCAATAGGAATGTATTTTCAGGATGATTTCACACTGAAAACAAATCCACAGACTTGCAGGTAAAGCCATGTTGAGAATCAATAAGTCAGCAAAGGCAGAGTTCAAGGCAGCCAACGGTACCTGTCTGGGCTGTAGAGCAGGAAAAACTTTGAAGTTGCAGACGGCCAATAAAAATGCAGCTGGCATGCAAGGCTTATACATCTCCAGTGTAGTTTTTGTATTAGCAATGTTTAAGCCAAAGTTGACCAAGCGGAGAATATGTAGTTAGCTTTAACGTACGTGCAATTAGTAATCTGGCTGGACACACCTTCAACACATACAAACTAGGCAGCACATCTACTGTGCATTGACACTTTCAAGGAAAGGGCAATTGCTCTTTTTTACACCTTCCTGCTCAAGACCATTTTCTAAGTTGTACAGTTTCGGCTTTGCTGTGTATACATTTATGAGTCAACAATGGTTTGTGTTAAATATGCAAAATATACTTTACAACTGATTAAAATAACATAGGAAATTCTCTTGCTTGTTTTTTTTTTTTTTTTCCCCTGCTAAAAACACTTCTATAGAAATTTATGAAATTTTTGAAACGTATTTCTATTTTGGATTAGATCTTAACATATAAATTATCAGATATACAGTCCTCTAACAATAACTAACTACAATCCCTATCCTTATTTCAATACATTTCTTCAGACATACATATGCTGAAAGGAAAGAAGGAGATGCTTCTTTGGCATCTCATTGGTGGAGTGGCCTCCCTGTGAAAGCAGAACTGGCCCAGTAAAATAACAATGTCTGCTATTTTGACTTTCATCTTAACATGTACAGATTTCAAGGTTTCCAACTGATCTGACAGAACACTTCCTGTTCAGGAAATAAACGTGTCAAATGATTTCTTGATTTAAAGTGATGGATCACAGTAGTTCTCTGTACTGCAGGGGTGCTATTCTCATAAAACATATGCAACCTTTATTACTGAAATGAAGGGGAATTACTCCAATATCACTTAGGGCAATTTCCTCAGCAGTCACCACATATCTCCAACATTACAAATCCCAAAAGGAACTGGAGGAGGGGGGAGGGCTGGAGGTAGTTTGAATCCTCTGCTTATTCTGGTGGGGGAGAAAGGAAAACCACGATGTCATGTTTGGAATTTGTGTAGTTCTATTTAAAAGAAGAAATTGAAGCCCTTCTTGAAAATAAAAGAAACATAGAAGGAGTTAAGTTCAATTTCTTATACGAGCTATGTGATATTTATTTCTAGAATCTCTGTGATGCTTATAAAGTTCAACACTAAGTTGATGCAGTGGTAAATGAGAGTAATGATAGGTCTTTCATACAATGTGATCTACATTGCCTAATGAAAAGGGAGGAAAATAACATGTTTTTTAATAATATTCATCACAACCTTATAACTCAGGAAAAAGAACTAGATCTTTTATATATGATTGAGAACAGAAGGATGGTGACTTGAAAAAGGACTAAAAGGAGAAAAAAGAGCACTGAGTTACCAGGTATGTAACTAAGCAAGGCAATAAGTCTTGGTCATCTAAGCAGAAGAACATTCAGAAAGACTAGTGAGGGTTTCCTTCCCATCATTTATAGCAGAAGCTGTATGTGGACATGCTTACCATTACGTTGTCCTCATCACTTAAGATGACAGTGAAGTAAGAAAAGACATTCCAAGCATGTCTTAACACATAATATTTGAAAAGACAATGAAGATGAGAAAAGGTTTGTAAGTACTAAGAACGCATTTATGCCTAGAATCAAACCCTGATGGAGCTCTACTGATCCAAACTATCTCCAGATGTTAAAAGAACTTGGTCAGAACTTGCAGGGCAGCAGACATACAATAGCATAGGGCTCTTTAATTCACCAGGTAGGCGTAATAAGATTTCAGACTCCATACAGGAGTTTAACTAACATTTTATGTCCTGTCTCACACCTTTCTGCAGATTAGGTGATTGCAGTGACTACCAGTTCACCTACTGCTAGAGAACAGCTTTTTGCAGCTTCTCCACAAAAAGCAAGATCAGTACTTCCAGCAGGAAGAAAACAAATTGACTTGTGCCATCACTCACAGCAAAACGGCACAGATATTTGGGCAAGAGTTGTACCAGATGAAAAACTGAGTAAAGTCCTCAGAAAACTATGCTCTTCCCTTGCAACAGCCTGCTTTTCCCTGAGAAATAAGATTATCCATAGCTTTAGCTGGAAAGGTCAAAGAATCCCTGACACTCACGCTCATCTACAGTTTGTAATTCCTTTCCTGCATTAATGAGATGCGCAGCAATAGAAAGGAAATAATTTTATCTTATTTCCTTGCAACATGAGTTCTGAATGGAAAGGCTAAAGTCACTTCCTTTCGTATTCTTCTCTAGACCAGAGCTAGGCTGCTCCATTCGCTCCATGATTGCTGAAGCAGACTTCTGAAAGCCTGATCCCTACAGCTTGCCCCACAATTCATGAAATTAGTCAGAATTTAAAAGGTGAAGTCACCTATGGTATAACTGAACATTAGCATTCACAGACTTATATGAAGGCCTCGGTTTGTCTTTTGATTCAGTGTTTACCCTGATAATCATCACACAAGCACAGCAGGAAATCATGTCTTGCAGCCTGCTTGACTGCAACAGAATTGCTAAAATAACACAGCCACTCTGTACCAACAATGCAGAAAATGCAGAAATAGGGAGGAATGTAACTTAGAGGGATGTCCATTCTTGCTTAAGTAAAAACTAGCAACCACAATGTGAATTTGGTTTGGGACACCTCCTGTAATTGCATCCTATATTTGCTAGACAGGTCTTTGTTGAAGAGCTGAGCTGTTTACCAAAGAAAAAGGAGCAGAGGTGACTCATATCTCCTTCTCTCTTCAGAAGGAAAGCATAAATTTATTCTAAAATGTCCTTAGTAAACTAGCCTTGAAAAGTATCAATTACAGCTGAAAAGGGGAGGGACTTTTGTTGCTGTTTTGGAAGACTGACAGTTTGAAAGAAATGTATGTGCATGAGGATATTGCCTTAACACACATGGCAAGTATAAATGACTATTACAAAAAATTACTGCATAGAAGTCCACCTATCTAGCATTTGGTATCATCTAGAAATATATTTGTACTCGTAGAAGACAAGACTAGACAAAGGAGGCATCAAGTTAACTTTAAAAGAGAATACATCAAGAGAAATATCATGTTTTAGAAGTAGGAGGGGAAAAAATTGCTCTTTAATTTCCTACTCAAATTACTTCAGCACTTCAGCTCACTGAAATCAGAAGCCCATGGGACTAGATACAGAAAAGCACCTCTCCTTCCTGAGGGGCTTCTAATTAAGTGCAGGAGGTAGAGTTGGCAGGACACTCCAAGTATTTATCCATCTTCAGTCCACAGGACTGTGGCAAAAGCAGGTTTGGGAATTCAGTTCATCAGCTTCCAGTCCATGTCTTTTCAGTTATCTCTGCTCGTCAACCAGCTGTGACATGTTAATGTAACTGGCTCTTTAGAAACAATCAGATTTCATACTAGAGAAAAAGCTGTGAGAAATACTTATTAGAGGGAGGCGAGGAAAAATGACACAGATTGTCAACAAGTTTGTCTCTTTTAGCAAGTGGACACTTTACCCTGCTGTGAGTGGGAGGCTAATGTACAAATGACAGGACACCTACCATCGACAGCTCCTCTTTCTATGAAACATGAGATTTAGTTCAGCTTCCTCTCACAAAGAACACTAAAAGCCACAAACATACTTGTACCTTAAGCAAAGTTGCACTTTTAATTTTAGCAAATCAAAATGATCCTCTCATCGATATCCCTAATGCCATAAGAGTATGAATTATTGATATTCCTTGACTTTAATATTTTATACTGCTGTGAAAATAGATAGCAGAGCCAAATCACAGCCTGCAACTAAATTATGAAGGTCATCTAAAAGAATGCCAAGCAACCAAAGCCTGCTTCCTTAGATCAAAAGAAGGTCTGCAAACTTTCTGTTGAGTTATACTTTCCTCTATTATTTATTAGTCATACACAGCTGAGTGAGGTTTGAAATAAAACACTAGAATATGAAATGCATTCCAGGAAAAAGGCTTGCTGTCATCAGCACATGCTATTGGCTACAGCATTTTGTAATGAGCTGTAATTTTCTGTGACAAGCATTTACTTAGGTGACAGATTTCAAACCAACTTCTTGCAAAATTCACCAAAGCAACCTCCAAGTGGCAATGCTAATTGCAAGCTTACTAGGTAAAAACACAAAGTGTAGCTGAAGATGGTGACCAAAAGGTCATTAACTGCTGAAATGACTGATTTCTCAGAGATCTTTACAATTAAGGATCATATTCAATAGCTTACAACACCATCTACGATACTTGAGAAAAAATAGCATCTGTAGCACAGCTGGAGCAGCTGTGTTGGAAAATCAATCATTGCCTGGCAACTGAACAACTGATTTTCCATCAATCAGTACACAAGGCATTCTGTTAGGTTTATAAAACACATAAATTTGCTGCAGTATCTGCAAATGCAATAAGTGGGTTAGAAATGTAAGAGCAAAAGATAAAAGACAGGTTTAAAGCAGCTATCAGGCTTAATATGAAAAGAACGGTGTTTATGCATGCTGTAAATACAATATTATGGTAACGAACAGATGAACTGCTCAGTGTGATTAACTCTGACAATAGATAGAGCCAGGAGTAATCCAGAAACAAAGACTTATTCCACCAGAGCAAACATCTTGTGCTACACAACTCTGTAATTTTTCTTTTTGATAAAATAGACATTCATGGAAACAGTTACTCCTATTTGTGCCAAGAACTCATAAATCCCTGTAAATTCCTGCAGTTTAGGCTGTTCTCTAGAATTTTATTGGCCTAAGTGAGCCCATCAGTAATACTGCAAATCTTATCATTCTGTTGAGATTACACCACCTCTTATAATATTTTCTCCAAGCTCATTTTTAAAGGACAATAAAGATTGTAACTGTTCTTTTATCTCCAATGTAGAAGAAGAGATGAGGGTGGGGGAGTTATACCAGAAATTGTACTAGTTATTACTGCATCTATGACATTTTAATACTTGTAAAACACAAGCCTATTGTTGAATGTCAAGCCACAGCAAAGGGCAGAGATACGTCTGTGTGCAAAGTAATAGCCATAACTATTCATGCTACTCAACAGACCTGACAGTCAACAGCCCAAGTTGGCAATCCTTGCCAAAGTGATATCCTTCCATTTGGACATGGCTGCCTCCTTTTGGACATGTCCATCTAGAAGGCAATAGTCTCATCATAAAGTCTTTCCGTATAGTGCTTGGAAGCTCCATCACTCCCAACTCCTTTTTGTTCTGGAGCACTCCTTATAGCCCCGGGTGTCCCCAGCCTTTCTTCTTACTGTGCTTCAACCATCCCACAATAGCATCAAGTTGGTCCAAAACCATGGAATATGTCATGGTCTTAGGCAAATGCAGCTAACAGAAAGATCCCCCCAACACACCTGCAAAAGGATCCATTGCCTCAAGCATGCCTAATGGAAGAAATATTACAGCGGTTTTAGAAAAACATAGTAAATGCAATTAATGCTTAGTATTGCACAAAGAACGAGCCAGTTAAATATCAATGCAGTCAGGGAACTATAGACAAAATGATAAGGCAGGTGAAGACAATTCAGCACAGAGGAACTGCACAGAGCCATATGCAAAACTGCTATCAACATCAGTTATTATAAAACTGTTTTTAATAAAGCCCTTTCCAAAACAACCTTGTAGGTATCTGAAAGATACACAAGGAATAGCACAGAGGCAGTTTTCTCTACAAAGTGAGCCATTTTCTAATTCAGGCATTATATGATTCACTTAGTCCTTTCATTGGCTATTGGAGTGCTTCAGACAGTTGATTTTGATAGATATTTCTAAGGCTGATAGGTTTACTGTTCACCATGCTATATACTGGGGACTAAAATATTAAGGGCAAGAGACTACAATGATATATCAGGAAAAAAAACATAAGGCTGGTAAAAAGCAGCTTAATCTTTATATCTTTATATGATCCCCAGCAGTGAAATCCTACCTTGTGGTGCCATCATACAGAGTCCTATAAAAATACAAAGACTGAAAGTTTCTGATTCAGCCAGCCTGATCCAGGTAGCATGTCAGCAATAAAGAGAAATTGCTCTCCAGCTTTTATTTTACATTTACAGATACTGTTTTCTAAAATTGCTGAGACTGCAGCATTGAACGGCCCTTTGTAGAATGGTACTTAGAGAATTTTCAGAAGCTTGATACAAAAACAATTTCATTGACAACTAATAAGAAACTCCAATAATTTAGTATTTATCTAACCCTCAATAACATCTCCTCCTCACCAATATTTTTAGGAATGTTGACACAACATGTTCTTTAAAAACAACAACAAAAAATCTATATTTCAAGCTACTTTTTTCCTGCACATTTGGCTTCCCCCCCTCAGTCTATTAATTTGAAAAATTTGTAAATGGGACTCAAGATCTTTGAAGCTGAGAGCAAATTAGAATGCCAAACAGGAGTCAAACTTTCCACTAAGTAAAGATTTCCAGTTAGCACTAGGTTTACAGCTCAGAAGATAAAATTAATTTGCAACATATTCATAAATACTTGTAAACTCTAGAAATCTTTGATACTAGTTCCTACTGTAACAGACAAGAAAATGCAGAGGCACATTTTAATTATCTGTCAGGAACTAAATAAAAGATTTGTTTTATTGAATACTCCCTGTGTGTAATATAACTATGGAAACAAGTCTGAAATCCAATTGACTTTCTATTTACAGGCTCCTAAAGAGCTATTAAAACATAAAAGTGAACTACTTAAAACCTGTTTGAAGTTTTATTCTTCTTTAATGTATTTTTCACCTGTTTGATGATTGTTTATATTTTGTAGCATGATGAACTGTGACATTTGTTGCCATTTCATGATGTTGACGATTTTGCTATATTTCAGTCAAAACAAAACATTTGCCATAAAAAAAAAATAAAAAAAAATAAAAAGCTGTAGGTAGAAATCTGACCACAGCAAGAGTGTGCTTCAAGTGTTTCAAGCCAACAGTGACAATGCTCTTCACATTCATTCTCAGGCTCTTGTTTCAGCTCCTTTTCAGATGCAGAAAACGGTATTTGCTCGGCTGAAGAGGTGGTCATCTAAAAGTAATCAGGTTAGAAACAGTGAGAAAGGAGATGCTCCTAGCACTGTTGTAGTTACAGTAAACTGAAGCCTAGAAAGACGAGTGACTTGCAGAACAGTTCTTCACAAAGCATAACACAATGCCATGAATTGAACTGTCTACTGACATGCTAGACAGCAAGTAATCATTAGCAATTATTTATGTTCATATTAGCAGTGAAGGAATGATCACCAAATGACCACCTAAAACAACGTAATTGTCCTTGAATAAACATTCCCTTCATGAAACACCATGCTGTGATATCTGTGGCTACTAGAAATAATTTGGACTGCATCATTTAGAAGATCAAATGCAAAATGTTGGTCTCCAGATGTTTTGGGTCTCACCTTGGGTAAAATTCCAAATCTAGCCAGAACACAGCATAGGTCAAGTGAAATAGAGAGTTCTTGGCTTTCTAGCAGATAATAATGTATTTTTTTACAATTATAAACTGCTTTAATGATTCATTTTGACCAATTCTTCCATTGGTCCTGTTCCAAAACAGCTGAACAAGCAACATGCCAGCAAGATCAAGATCACCAACAGTATTGTATTTACTATTCAACCAGTATTACCATTTGTTACTATTGACAAGTCCCAGTACCTACAATAAGATCACCGATGAATATCCGGTGGCAGAAGCACATCTTGGGATCAAAATAAATTATTTCCAAGAACATATGGCCCTTATGTATTTTCCTGTGGTTAGTTCCACATTTTATAAATGCCAGTGATTTGGGTAGATATTAAACTGAATATAATAACAAACAAGTAATTGTTCTATCATTTCCTTGCTGGTTGAGATACTTTGTTCTATCCTGGCTGGTGATGACTTTCTTTTACCTACATTATCCCTTCATCAAGTACAGACTATAGCAATGCCACATAACTACACTGGAAGTACCCAGATCTTTGGAAACTCCATCCGTTGTCAAATATTAAAACACCCCACCATCAGAAACCAGTTTTAGTTGTAGCTGCTCTGAGCAGGGAGATTGGACTGGACAGTCCCCAGTGGTGCTGACCAACCTCAATGATTCTGCAACAGCACCTCCTCACTAACATGAAGTGCTGTAACTACATCAGCCCTGTCACAGTTCCCTACCCTGGGCTTTCCACAGAAATTGAAACAGGTTGAGAATTCCCAGTTCATCTCCTTTGAAGACCTCCTGAGACCTTCAGGTTTGTATCAAATCTTTCATAAAATGGAACTCACCATAAAGCAGAATTTAGCTCTTCAAAAGATAGAAATATTTTTAGGGATGATTCCAGTCCATGGAATAAACTTCCACATGAAGGATATACCTGTTTCCTAAAATTTAATTCTAACACCTTCTGGCTCCAATGCAAGGCATTTTTTATGCTTTGTGTTCTCCGGTAGGAATAAAAAACAAGATGTACACATGCAAACCCAAATCCAAACCAAAAAATTAATGTACCAAAACACAATATCCAATATACTCTTGTCTTCTTCTGACAGAAGGTAAGTGTAGACACATCATGGATTTCAGTTATCATGCTGAACAGCTGAAGAACACCCAGACATTGCACTAAGATGTGTAAGGAACTGTGTAGACTAGACTAGAACTTGCAACTTGCTGAACGTGGAGAACCATCAATAAATAATAACAGTGACTGTTTGATCACTGTACCATATCTTTTCTCTGATAGCCTGAGGAACAGGGATCAATAAGGTTGATAGCATAGCAGGTGGTCTTGAGGTTTTTCTTTAATTACAGTAAAATGTATTCAAAATAGAACAACATAAAACTGTTCAGAAAAACCAAACCAGCAAATCACTTTCTACATTGGTACATGTTTCATGTTCATTTTTTCAGTTTGTAGCACAGGAAGGAGCAGGTGGGTCAAATATATGCTTCTGACTATCTAACCTTATCTCTGTAACTACTAATCTTACAATCTGTAGTGAGATGTTATGGGGACAGTCCTGTTAATGTTAGTGGACCTCATTCATTAAGTCCCAAAACCCATGATAGCTGCACATTGTTGGAGTAACCCCTTCTCTTACTGCTGGAAACTACAGATATCATAACATTGAAGTTCTAGAAACCACTCATGCTCTGCGTTCAATTTGCCTTGAAAACTGCCATCTTCTGAGTTTTGGCTTTGGGTGCTAAGAAAAATGAGGGTGCTGGCAGTGGTAGTCACTGAACTTTGTTGAGCAGTGGGGTGTGTTCTCAATGGCTTTTGATGTTTCAATTCATTCCTTTGACATGCTATAGACCAAGTACAACATTATTCTGAACATACAGCATATATCCTGCCCACTTGTGTCTACACCTAAAGGCACAGATTAAGCACAGAGACAGTCTTGCCCAGTAAATAGGGGACATTTTATCATTTTATTGGATGTTAGCCCCATATAATATAATTGTGTTTCTAAACTGTTACACGCATACTGACTGAGAGGGGCGATTAGCTGGAAACCATTCACCACAATTCTGGAAGCTCTGTGTCAGTAGTCTAGAACTGTCCTGGATTGTGTATCAGGTTAACCCCAAGGAAATTACCTTCAGCAATCATCTAATTAGGCAGAGTTTTCTCTCACTTCTTTTCCAGTGATATCCCATCTCTACCACCATCCTAGCTGTCATCTCATTTGTAACAATCACCCAAGAGGCATATATGAGGAGTTTTCTGGCCAAGTTTCCCACTGCTTGTACAAAAATGACAGATTTGAAAGACATTACAAAATGCCTTAATTCTAGCATTCCAAAGATAGCCCCAAATACTCAGCCCTATTATGTGAAATCCACACTCTGCTATGAAGATGGGAAATCCACGCAGCTCACAAAAATTGCTGAACAAATTGTTTGGAAATTTTACATGCATATGCTAATACATTCACTCTGCTTAGGTAGCGGTTCTCCCTGTAGCATCACTGATTATCAGATTATCTAGAAGACACCACATTTTTAATTTAGCTCTGTTTTTTATAAGCTGTGCTAATAAAATCTGCACCCCATGGAAACCCCCTGCTCATTAGCTATTACCCTGCCTCAGGCAGCACAAGTCTGTTTACATTACAAATAAAAGATAAAATATGCTCATTGCCAGCTTTCCCCTTCCCGAGGGACACTTGTCATGAATCTATCCTGCAAAAGTATCTCTTCACTACTCTCCCCTGACTTCCCCTTGCCCCAGGATACTTTGCCTTCATTTATCTCTTTCGGACTTAACAAACCAGTACAACTACCTTAGATCAATTTCTCAAATCACAGTTTAATTATTTAGAAGGAAGTGAGCTTTTGCTCTCCATTAAAACAACAACCCTTACCCCCAAGGAACAACATTAAATCATTGTTTAATCCTTATTACTGCCTTAGGCCTCCCTTGGTACTGCAGCGTTGTGGAAACTTCATTTCAATATTTACCACTTAGATCACTTAAGGGCTGTCAGCTTTAATAAAATTTTATCAATTGGATACTTATATTATTCACAGTTTCATAAAAATAACAGGACCTGCCTCGGTATTTCACTCAAATCCGGGCTAATTCTTTTGACTGCTGGGGGATTTCATTATTAGCATTTATATGTAATGTGAGTGATTTTTTAAGCTGACATATATTTCATGAATTTAGCAAACTTCATCACACTAAGTTACATGAATTTTAATATATACATCACTAAGTTTACAACTACAATACATACAAATGAACCAACAAGGCAGATATCACTGTACAGCCTCCTAAAACCCCTGATCTTTAAAGATATTTGTCCATCTCAAGCCCTCTCTGCAGCATACAGTTCAGTGACAACTCTCTATGGTAGGTACATAATAAAGATATCCCAAGTTGTTGGTTTGTAGATGGTTTTGCTGTCAAGAAACATGTTGAGACTTCTCATATTCAATAAAACAAAGCACACCAATACCATCTGACAGGGAATATACCAGCTCAGTCAATAGGCCACTAGTAATACATTATTACCTCATATTACCTCTCAGATCAGAGGAGTGAACTATGCCAGCACTGAAATTCTGAAGGAATTTCCAGACTTTCAATATTTAACAATATTAATTTAACTAGGATAGTCTAATTTCTCTATACTCCTCCAAATCTTTCTTTGAAAAGAGAAAATCCTGGAATAATCCAGTTACAACTACAGCCTTTGCACTTCCTAAATTTCTCTGGCAAGTGTGTAGCTTGTGACTATGTCACTAGCAATATCATGATCTGCTCAAAGCTAAGAGCTACAGTTCCTGTCATCTCAGGTCTGCACTATGTCTCTCTGAACACGCATATTGCCATACACCTTTAAGACAGATGCCTCTCTGGACTGGTACTTCTGGCAGACTCAGCACCATGCTTATGAGATATCAACTTTGCACAGACTTCTAAGACATAGCTTCTTTATCATGTGGTAGAAATATAGTCTCTCTTTTAAAGGAATGAGCATGGCTTTCCCCAACTGAATGTGAATTTAGAGGCAAGGATACTGCACTTTAAGAATAATAAATATATTGCACAAAATGAATGATGAGTACATTGAACAGTTCAGTGGAAGAGAAGAAAAATCTACATACCTGTATAGATGACTCTTATTTCTTCCAAAATAATGTATTAAAGAGCAATTAACATTCCAGGCAACATTCATGTATATCTATTTTCCTTTAGCCTGAAAATGTCTCCCATTCCACAATGGAGTTTCTTTCTAGGTTTGTCTCCTCTTACTATTCTTACCATCATCCTCTTAGCTCTATTTTTAATAGGCTCTCTCTCTTGCAGTAGAAGACTTTCTTCTATTTAACTTTACTATTCATTTTTTGACGTCCATCAAATCTCATGATGGATTTTGGCTTTTTAGCCAATTAAAATCTCTCTGGCTGTGGAACCTACGTATTTAAAGAACTTAGATAAAACTTTGAAGATAACAGAGAACTTTGAAAATTCGGTTTTGTTTTAAATATTGAACCATACAAGGGGTACTGAATCTGAAAACGTATGTAGAGGTCTGGATGCTGTTAAGTCCCTTTCAGATATAGGAATCTCGACAGCTTTCCTATACATAGTCAAGAATAATTATTCAGAAATTGCATTAAACTGGATCAAATTGAACAGAAAAAATATCCTCTTCCTGTGAAATAACATTAGCTACTGCATTTTAAATTTATACTTTGCCACCTAGCTTTTAATATGAATTCATATTTGAACATAGACTAAAGTGCCAAACTCACTTGGCTGCTTGCAAATCTTATACCACCACTCAGTTCCTGAGAGCAAGGCTTGATTTTCCATTTAAAAAGTGATAGGAAGAAGTCAATGAAAAAAAAAAGAAACAAGAAACTACATGCATTACACTTATTCAAATTTAGCATCATTTTCAAAACAAATATAGACTAGAATCTGTCAACTCTACTATACATATACTATACACTCAAATGTGAAGACTTTCAGTGTCTTGTCAAAAACAGCAATTTCAATTTTGACTGGAAAACATCACTGATTTATCTGAGATTGTAGGGATGAGTTTGCACACACGGCCATTTACAAAATGAGAGCCACAGCTGCATTCCAGTCTTGCAGATGTTGGTGGAAATTCTGCCATCAGCTTCAATTGGAGTCGATTGTGTCTAAGAATTGTTTGTATGTTTATTACCGTGTATTTTTACTGCAAGAAAAGTTTGAAACTGGGACCTCCAACATGCTTAAACAAATTCAACAAAATGTCAAAGAGCTTCCAGCCTACAAATAAGCCATACCACAGCAACTGAGGGACACAGTCAAGAAACAGTGGAGCTCTTCTGAACTGTGTAATATGCAGTGGTCATTGTTATCCAGCTGCCTAGGGCTTTATTATAATTAAAAGACATCAAGAAAGGCTTAACTTTAAGTGTAGTCTCATAATTAACATTAAAGTTGAAAGAGCAGTAAACCAGGGAGCATGACAATTAAACATGCCCGAGAATGTAAATATATGGATATGAAGTGCAGAGTGAATGCTGCCAATTTTCAAGTCAATTTTCCCAGTGAAAGCTCTAGTGGGGCAGACAAAAAACAGAGCTTATAAAGGAACCTGGTTGCAACCTTAACCACAGAGACTTGACCACAGCTCCATAATAAAATTACTAGTATATTAAGCATGTGAATGTGGGGTGATACAGAAAAGAAGATGGGGGCCCCATGGCTGGCTGGCAAGCCAACTGTGATTTTAACTAAAAGCAGATGCTTTTCAAGAGAGAATAGGTGCAACTTGCTCTTTTATGCAAGTCACGCTCAATTCACAACCATTTTCTTAGATGTACACCTTCGACACAGGAGTTCATGTGGCCTAAATTGAATGTAATAATCCAGATGGGAGTATAGCGATTCTGCATCCTTTCAACTAGAGGGTCATGTTACACAGCTCTCCTATTTAAAAGCATATAAAAACGTGAGCTATTCAGTGTGCAGCTGAGAGCGCAAGAGCTTTAATCTTTACGTTATCCATATGAACGCACTTTCTATTTTTGTTTATTGTGCCATACAAATCTAATTGCTGCGTCTTTAAAACAAGCAACCACTACAGAACAACAAACAACTTTGGGCATTGGTAACACCAGCTGACTTTTTGGTCACAAGCTCTCACTTAACCCAGGTCAACTGGAGCTGAAAGCTGTCACCAGCTGGTGGCATATGTAAAACCAGGGGTCCAAATCCACCTGCTCATATAAAATGAAAACAAAAGAATGCCCACAAACAGCAGCATGGTCAGTTGGCTGAACTGCTGTGTGAGCAGCTAAACTGAACTGCATCCACATACAAGAAAGATCTCTCTATGCCGAGGCAGACGGAAGAGCTGTCCTCATTTCCTAAAATCTTTTCAAGCTGTATGAGTGGATTTAAGGTTTTCTGGGATCTCCAAGCTCAGCCGCTTTGCTGAAGGGTAAAGTTCTGCCAACATCACTGAGCTGTGGTCTTCATTTGCCAAACATTACTTTCTTAGCCAGTACTGACATTTTAATGCACTTATCATTTCATGTGAAATCTATTTGGTCAATTGATAAAATTTACAAGATGTCTTCTTCTCTAGGTGCAATTTTTTCAAATGCCTTGATAAAGGGATGGTGGGAGGAAATCTAGATAACTTTTT
>WBMW01005074.1:327624-419601 GCA_013396635.1 Penelope pileata | reverse complement strand
TTTTTTTTTTTTAAACTATTTACTTTTTCTGGTGAGTTGAGTTTTGCTCCCTTATGATGCTATTAGGACAAGCATGCAACATCAGAATTTTACAAGTGTTAAAGCCACTGGGAGTATAACAGTAAAATTCAGAAGTCACACACAGATTGAAATAGATGTTGCTAAGATGCAGACTCATTTAACTAACTCTTTAAATAAATAATTCTCAAGAATAGTTCTAACTTCAGAAAACAAAACAACAGCAAAACACAAAACCTCAATGAAATGAAATGTGAACAACTATTACTTTGCATGTTGAACTGCTGATCTGCAGAGTGAAGATCTGATGCACAAAACCATCCTATTTTTAAAACCACTAAAATGTAACTTTTGAAAACCTCTGGATAGTTTGTATATGGCATGTCCATTCCTAGATATATTTATGTCCATCTTGTCAGCAATAAGCCAGAAATAAACAAAATAGATTTGTCTATGAAGACAGTTTACAGACAGAAATGAAATAATGGAACAGAGATGTCATATATATCTATACCTTTTTTCTGTGATAAGTACATTGCATATTCATTTTTCAACTACATTTGCACTTTTAATAATCATCAAGAGACATAAGAAGTCCTGGAATGCTGTAATTGCTTCACACATGATGAAAAGTTAACTACATCTGCCTCCAAAGTCAGCATCCTTTATTCTACTATGACCAGAAAAGCTTCAGTTTCAAATGCTCAGTAGCAACATCAACGTTGTAACTAATACTTTTACAGTCCACATTGTTAGCTTCTGCAGATTTGAGAAGAGGCTGATATAGCTGAAACCCAACTTTGCCTGTACTGAAACACACCACCTTAATGCAAACCCCATCTGAACAGTCACAATCCTTTCAGATGCAACTGAAACTCCAGTTCACTGAAGTTTGGTTGGGATCCCCCTGACCTTTTTCTTAACTGCAGAATAGCTTTTGCCGAATAAATTTGCCAAACTGGTTTTAAAAAGGGACTTAATAGGCTTATTGAAGGGATCTTGTGGTGGGATGCTTGTGATGGAATGAGATCCAGCAGAACATGGATTCAGGACTGTCTTCCTATCTTCTGCTTCTAATTAGTTTTTACTCCATTGTTTAAAGAACAAGTCAGAAAAGGACATTGAAATGCCTCAGAAGAAAGATCTTCCTTTAGACTGCAAAGTGAAGCACTCAGAGGCTAGGAAATAACATTTACACTTATTGTTTACTCCTTATAATTACACTATGGATTTACACTATGCTATCGCCTTGACCCAAACTATATAACCACATAACATTTTTCCTGTGGAATCCAAGCCCCATTTAGTTCAGAGGATGGGCACACCAAAGGACAGTCTTAAACACTTTCCAACTTTCAGGTACCCTGATTTGTCAATTTAAGAATATATATATATTTTTTTTTTCCACCGAGCCCTACTTGAACTGAAACAGTCTGCAGTTAGGCTTTCCCACTTCCCATGTGATTGTGATCTGATAATTAATTCAGTAAACACCACAGCTATCATTCTAAGGGAAGTATTCTAGTATTTCTCACAATGAACTCAGACACAACTTACAGATAAAAGACACCAAACACATGCTGAAAATAATGAAATTTTATTTAATGTTTGAAAATAGCGTTCTGTTTTAAATTTGAGTACATAATGCAGAGAAAAAAAAAAAAGGAGCAGCATAGTGACAAGCCAATGCCAATCTGTTCAAGAAGAGCTGATCTGAAGCCATTCCTCTCACAACTGGAAAAGAATCAGAACTATTTCAGATGGCTTTGACTGTGGCCAGTCTTGGTTTTAGAGATGAGTTGAAATTCTGCTCCATAGGAGGGATTTTCTTGTTGTTTCGCTGGTCCCTAACCAGGACCAGATTTTCACTGGTTTAGCAATGTCTGTAAGCAATGGAAGGAGCACACAAAGTGATATCGGTCTCCCAAGAAATGCACTACTGCAACTTGATCCAAGTGAGAAGCTTAATATTCTGAAATATGGGAAAGAGATTGTGACAGAGCCTGTCAAGGGTTTCCTACTGCCAGGCAGAGAGTTGCCAATTAAATCATTTTGGATGTATTTGTTCGTCTTATAAGCTTTACAGCTTACCCTTTCCTTCCATGAACTGTGCCTACAAAATGTCACCACACATAACAAACCAAGAGATTGTAAACAGCAAACATAGGAAGATGCTTCTTTTAGCTCTTTTACTTTTCTTAGCTTCTTTTACCACTCCATCATGTGACTGAGAAAACAGAAGGTCAATGCACCTGGGCTACTCTGGACCAATTCTAAACTACACAGCCCATACAAGACAACACCCAGAGAATATGCTCAAATTTGAACCAGAGTAACCTATCTCAGCCATGGAGCACACCAAGACATACAGTCCTCCAGGCAAGCAAAGATTTTTCTTTAGTGGCTAACACTCATGTGCTTACAAAAAAGGTTAGACACCAGTGCAGGTCTCAAATCACTGATTTCATATGCTTTTAGAAAAAAATCAATATACCCAGTAGGCAAATATCTGCATTATCTGCTAATTTCATCTTCTGATTGGTTCTTCATCTATCATCATGCACTGGTGACAGCAGTACACAAACTTCAAAGGATCAAAGAAAACTGTGACAAATGCTACTTTCAAGGACACTTCCCATCAGGTACAAATGGGTAAAAATTCTGGTGGCTGCTGTCCACTTTGCTGGAGAATTCCACAGTCCCCGCTGCCGATTGATGACATGTGCTACGTGACAGCTGCAAGCCTGCCTTCAGAAGTAATGAGTAACGATTGATCTATTTGTAATAAACTAATTGGAAACAGCAACACTGGGAAATGAGAAGCAAGCCAATCAAAAGCACATACTTTGTGGTTCTCCCACTCAAACTCAAATTATTCCACACTGCTCTTCAGTAGCAATATACACTGCTGTATGACAGACAAACTCCTTTGGCTATGAGGACCTCTTATATGCACATCTTATATGCACCTTCATATGAGCTACAAGGAGTAAGACAACTGGGCTCAGATTCCATTACTCCTACATTACCGTTGCCTTTTATATTTTCAACATCATAACTTCATTTCCGTAAGATCATTTACACCTCCAGGATGTTCTTCCCAAAGCCCTCCATTTCCTTCCATTTCACCTTTCCTGTCCCTCTCTCTCCTCATCACACAAAAAAGCAGTCACAGTGCCAACATACAGCCTCTGGCATGTGACAGCTTCCTCTTGCTGCCAAGCTATTGCACCCACTTAATTCTGAGGCAAAAACGTACTTTCCTAAGACTTCACTTATATGCAGTCTTTCAAATGACCCCAAAGCACATTAGTTCTTATGACATTATTTCACATACCTCATGAGTCACATGGGAAAAAAAAAAAAGAAAATTCAGTACTTAACCACAAAAAGACGACTGATCAATAGATCAGATGGAAACAAGCAAAAAAATTTCTCTTAAAACTAGTTAGTTAGGTAGGTTCTGTTGTAAAAGTATCAGTGACTCATGAAGCTTCATTGAGCATCAATTTACAAGAATTTCTCAAAATTAAGCACTGCTAAACATTTATAGCTTCTATATACCTTATCATACTGATGGTGAAGAACAGTTCGGATCAGTAAACTGAGGTGCTCTCAAATATCTAGGTGGTCCCTAAAAGATGGAATACTGACTTGCCTAGCTGTTATGTATGTCCATTGAAACAAGAAAACCCCCACAGCTGTTTAGGAACCCTGGAACAGAAGTGAGTGACAGAAAAATGGGGACTGGCATAATCAAGAGGGTCCCTCCACAATCAATGGGATCGATACTCTTGATGCTGGAAGTCCTTAAGTGAAGCCAGTTGGTCAGATAAACGACCCTCAGGAAGGCTAGGAAAGCAAAGTTGCTATTCAGTTGGAACCAAGAACTCCACGCTCACTTCAGAGTGGGTGAGGCTCCTTACATATAAAGCTCTGAAATTAAGCAAATATAATTCATTGGTTTTGTAGCTTCCAGGCATAGAATTTGAGTGCACTTGTTGTTAAATAAATACAGACACCAAGTTCAAGACAAACTACCACAAAACTGTTAGATTGTTTATTCTCCTGAATTATGCATTACCTTTGCTCAGTATGCAATTTCTCTAACGCAAGTACCCTGCAAAGCCTTAAATTCCAGCATGTCTATATGCCATATGGGCAAGCTTCTCCAACCGTCTGCTCCTCATGGAAATTCTATTTGTTTTCCTATTGATTTTATTATGTTTAACAGCATACTAAATCATTCCTAAGGTTGACAAGTTTCTGGAAAATTGATATATGCTGTCTAAAACTGCCTGGGGCAAGAATAAAACCAAAACAAATGACTTCTTTTAAACTCTTGATTTGCATTGCTACAGCCCAGCACACAAGTGGCATCTTGTTTGGTAGAATTCTTCTTCTTCTTTGTGTAACATCTGAAGTACAGAAAATCTTTAGAAGCTCTTCTTATGGTTCTGTATATCACAGGAAGGAGATTGCAAAGTTCCAATATTTGAGAGAGGGAGGAACTACAAAGATTAGATTGACAGCTAAGATCAATAGGCTGGTTTCTTTTTTGGAGAGGTGGAACAGTGGGTAGACAACTTGGAATCTTCAGCTTAAAGCAGAAGTAAAATTGTGTTTAATTCTTCACCTGAGAAGCTGTACTTTGAAGCCTTTAAGTAAGATCAGGATGAAGCAGTGATTTTTTGTTTGTCTTAAATCCTGGGGCCATCACCAGTGGGCATTACAGAAATTTGCTTTAAAGACTGGACTGCATGGGGAAGATAACTTTTTATCTCAAATGGAAGAAAGCAACCAGCAAGTAATTTTTTTCCTTGGGTCAGAAACTAAAGGTGAAAACAAATGCAAAAATACACAGTCTTTTTGCATTGCTGTAAAATGCTTGAAAGCCACAAGAATTCAAGCAGAAAACTGATTGAGGAGATAGAATTTTAAAATTACCAAACATTAAGATCTGAACAAAAGCTGGGAAGGGCGATAGAAACACATATTCATCCTTGTTAAGACTCTCATTAAGATTTTATAAAGGCTGTGTTCTGGTAAAAACATTTAATTTTTTTTTTGTGATAAGCAGTTAATATATTCAATTAGATGCTAAATGACTGGATTAAATTTGCAGAGCTGCAGACACTTAAGATGTTAATAGTCAAAGAGCCCATTCTGATGTTATTCAAAAACTCAAAGAGACACAATGTTTTCCAATAGTCTCTGTGATGCCACAGAATTAGCTTCTGAGACCTAAGCAGCAGCCAGACCTCATGAGCTAGGCACTCCTAGCAGGAAACAATGAGCACTCTTATTAAAACAGAAATCTAGAAAAGCTTTGCAAACATCTATAGATAGCAGAAAGTTTATTATGGAGAATCACACCTTTGTGAGTAGACTGGGTGAAGACCAATACTGAAAAATTGTTCTTAACTCAGAAAAATAAATTCTCACAGACAGAAAAATTTATGTCAGATGAAAGAAGTCCAAGACAGACTAATACAACTATCTTATAAAATCAGGATGTGGGGTGTAGAAGTCCAGTATTAAAGCTGAGGAAAGAGCATACAGTTCAGAAGACCAAAAAATAATTTATTTTTGGATTACCGTCTTTTCAGTGTTACACCACTGAAGTGTCTAACAGCATCAATTAGGAGTTAATTTAGACTTCTACAGAAAATACACACAAATCTGCACACATATATAGGTCAATGTAATAAATTTAACACATACTTCTGGTTAATATGCCTGCCTTCTACTTACTCATATTTTCATAGATCTGCTCTGGTATTTCAGAGCTTTGACAGCTTTCTAAATAAATAAAATTCCATCAAATCCAGTTCTTGTATGTAAAGCTAACTGCCAGAAAACCTGGTCTTCCTCAGTCATCTTGTATCTTATTGGACCAGATACTGACAACTATTAGAACTTGGAAGTTAATTCTACATAAAACACTTTTAGATCCAGCACACTAAGAAAAGTTGGCCAGAAATGTTTTTATTTTGTACAAGTATAGAACAACATAAAAGTCTTTTGACATCTTTGAGCAACGGTTCTTAAACCCAAGATATATTCCAGTGTGTTGATCAATATCAGAACTGCACAAGCAATAATAAGAAAACAGACCTCCTAATAATGCTGCTGAAATAAAGCAGAATATTTCTGAACCACCAATAGTATTAGAAGATGCTCTTTTCTTCAGTCTACTTTTGAATTGATGTCATCACCAACTAACTTAATAAGATCACTTTTTTTCTACAACTAGGTACTCTCTTTCATAGTCTTTTTCAGAAAACAGGCAAACTAAATCACTGTTTTTGAAGGGGAGCAGTAGATGTCTGCTAGTGCAGTACTAACCTACGATTGAGACAGCAAATCTTACACAGACAGAACAGGTAAGAGATGTGTCTGATAGCGCACTGGAATTTCATTTGCTCTGCAGGCAAAATAACAAGGTTTCTTGGAGGTAATCCAATAAACTGTTCTAGCAATTATTAACAGAAAGGATTCAAGAAATGGGGAAAAACTGTTAGGTTAAAAAAAAAAGTTTCAAAACTGATTCACTTTCCACATTCTCATTAAATGTCTGAATCTCTAGAACATTGCTAACATAACATTTTAAATGGAGACTCAACCATAAAAAAGCCTCTCTCATAAAACACGAATAAGATCCAGTGTTATCCTTAATCGAGGAATATCAACATTAAGCACTTTAACTTCCACTCTTTCTCCAGGACCTAACCCAAGGCTTCTTCTCTTCTTCACTTTAGAAAGTTTAGCTTCTGTTATGTTTCGCACTGGAATCAAACCTGCTTTTCCCACACCAATATCAACAAAAACTCCAAATGGTGTTGCATTTTCAACTTTTCCAGTCAGAACAGTACCAACACTTAAGTCTTCAAAGCAGACTATGCTTCTCTTGAAGTCGGGTTTATCAAAATCTGTTGTAAGAAACAAGAAACAAAAATAAGACACTGGAGAAAAAGTGCATTATTTTCTAAGGGTTGTTTCTGGTTAATTGTTTCTAATTAAGAAGTCATTTCAAAGTAGATCTAAGGCATCAAATACAGCTTCATTACATTTTAAAATAAAGACCCATTAAAATAAAGCTGCAGATCAGACTCCAATTGAATACAGAAGCTTGTTATGGCATCAACAGGCTTTGAATGACATCAAAGTTTCCACAGAAGGAACGTACCTAACTGCTCAAGACCAAATTAGTCAATTCTCCTTCACATTCTACTACGCAGTAGCACTTCAAACAAAAAAAAGCAACTTGACAGCCACTCAGGACAACAAGCATAAGAATCAGAGGAAAGATGAAGACCTTTTTAATGTTTGCAATTCCTTGGTTTTTTTTTTTTTCCATCCTGGCAGATTCATCACAGTCATCAGATTGGTTGTTTGACTTTAACATTACAAAGAATTTCTTGCAAAAAATGCCTTGTAACACATTGTGCAGAAAACGATTTTTAGAATATGATAAGATGTTCTGTCTTTTCCCTTTCCTCCCAAAATTCTTGCAATTTTCCTTTGTACTAAAGCAATCCCAGAAAAATAAGCAACACTTAAGAGGATATAGAGTAGAACTTTGTAATTCTCTTATGACACATCTCTACTGTTGGGAGAAACAGTGGAATCGAATCTCAAATCGAGACTGTTTTTTGAATAAGGGTAGAGTACAAACCATTCAGTCTGCCTGATCCCTGTTAGATGTGATCTACTTCTTCACTGACTAGTGGGGTTGTAAAGACAGATAATTATGGCTATCCAAGGATTACTAGGAGGCCTACAATGACTAAGACCTGCCATCAGCCAGTGAACATCACCCACCCTGTGCTTGAGATTCCATAGTCAGAACAAGATTTTCATCCAACAACAAAATTTAACCACTTCTGGATGTTACTGCGCTGTTACAAGCAGAGCCCCAGTCACAGATTCTTTCTACAGTAATATTGAATGTCCAGGAGCAGCACAGGATTAGTATTTCCACTGAAGATTCTCTTTTGCTTTAACATCTTCATGTTAATACTCTATCCTATTGTAACTTAAATTCAGATGTGAGAACACCAGAACAAATGGAGACATAAAATATTCATTTTCAAGATCACTAGTGGGAAGTATTTCTAAAATTTGCAAGGAAACTTCATGAATCAAAAAAAAAAAAGTGGACAAAACCATTATCTTTTTAAGCATAAGTTTATTATTTGTTATTACAAGCCTGCATCTTTGCTATCTACCTTTAACTTTGTTATCTCTTGCCATCGTAAGTTTTATCAAACAACAGCATCTCCAGATGTTTTATTTCATTGCCTACCTCATCTTTCTTTCCTCACCACCTCAAACTACTCAGCACTACCACAAAGTTTTAACCAAAGATACGTTATGAGCTGTGTGCTCCAATTACACTTGTTTCCAGGAACTAGTGCAATAAAAGCAGAACTACATACTACCACACTACTGCTCCACAGACCTTTATTACTGTTTCAGCTTGGTCTCAGCAGTCTTCCCATCACAGAAAGTCAATATAGATTTAATCAGTATAGAGTCAACATATTGAAACTATTTCATTTGTTAACAGCCATACAACTCTCCTTCCTATGGCTGAAAAGGCCATGATTTAAGACAGGATTCACACTCCTTACTTACTGATCTGGAAAAAAACATCTGACTACGATACAGTCTTTACTCTGTCTGAAGAAAGAGAGTTACACATTCATGAAAATCTACCACTTTAGAAGAAGAAAACACGCTGGTTTAAAACTGGATAGATAAACAACTGAACTGAGATTACAGCCTTGAGAGCAAGGGTTTACCTGTTCGAATGTCGAAGCCTTCAGGCTGAGTCAGACCATCAATGATAAGCTCCAACGTGTGCACTGTTGTATTTAAACTTTTAGCTGTCCCTTCCAGTCCTTCCTTTTGAATGACTGCATTTACTTTTTGCTGCATATCTGATTTTCCTATGTCATTTGGGTTTCCTCCAATGAAGGATAAAAACCTGGGAAATTCAAAGAAAGATGCAGAGAGGTATGGAGCATCCTTTGGTGTGAACTGAACTTACACAACACAAACATCCCCATCTTTCATTATTGTTGCATACGTGGACACACTGTAGACTACGAGAAATTTTGAGTGACAACTAATATGGCTAAAAAGGAATGCTTAAAGAAAAAGCCTTGATCTGAGAGCAATTGGTGAAAAAAAAGGTAAAAAAATCCCAGGATACTTACTGAAATTTTAGTTCTATAATGTTGGCACACATGCTGACAAGCACAGAATCAATGTCAAAAACATACATGCAGACCCTACTCATTTTCAGCAGTGATACCATAAGACAATGCTTATTTTTTACTTCATAAACGTTCTTATTTTGGCAAAGAACTTAAACATGGAAAACAAGTCTTTAATATATATAAACCAAATAAATCACGCAGCTCATACAAACTGAGTTATACTGAACTAAATTTAGCAGTTTGTCATTTTCTCAGCAGACACTTCAATTATCTGTCCTGGCCCCCCACTCTGCAACTCAAAGCTCCATGAATAAGTCTTATCCATCCTGCTGTATCACGCCCCTTGTTGTTGGAGGGATGTGAATGTTTTTGGCACGTTCTCCACAGGATCATAAAAACATAGAATCGTTTGAGTCAGAAGGGACCTTTAAAGGTCATCCAGTCCACCTCCCCTGCAATGAGCAGGGGCATATACAGCTAGACCATGTTGCTCAGAGCCTGGTCCAGCCTGGCCTTGAATGTCTCCAGGGATGAGGCATCCACCATCTCTCTGGACAGGAGAGGGGTAGAATCATTTTTCCTGTCCTCTAGACTCTTGAATGTTCCCCTCACGAATTCCTAAAAAAGCTCCGTCCTTCCTATTATTATCCTACATCATAACAGGTGCAAAATATGATGTGGAAAAGTGTTGATCAGAAGGTTCATGCCCTGCACTTGGGAGTGGTTGGAGACATTTCAGCCCCAAAAGAAACAAAGCCTCCTTGTATTTAGCCTCCTTTACCTTCTCAAGAATACTTGCTGTGCTTTATCCAAAACCTGAGGCTAACATCGCTTTTGGCAGGAAATTATATCCTTTTATTTATTTATCCAAGGAACTTAACTGACAGCATTTCAGGCGGTAACTCATTAAATGTCATATGCACTGAAATATGTTAAATTTATTTTTAAGCAAGCATAAATTGAAGGAACGTAATTAATGTAGTATCACATTTTCAGTAAATCACCAAGTTCATCTTTGAGCACAAGGGCAAATCTTCTCTCCAAAAACACTGATTTCACCAATAGGAATACAGCAGTCTAAAACTGGCTGTCAAGACTTTCACTCCTTTACTGAATTCAAGTGCAACCAGAGTGATTTAAGTGTACTGTTAGCAGAAACACCTACACTTGCATTTAACAGCGATAGATACCATTTTTCACATTAATTTTTCCAATGTATACAGATCTTCCATGTGGCTGTATACAAAGAAAAAATGAAAAAATTAACAAGGATCCAGTGGATGAGACTCTTCTCCGGTCTCGCTGAACTTTAAATGACCAGATTTCAGCTTTGACATCACAATTACTTTTTGAAGTACATTGAGGCAGCTTGGAAAAAAGTTATTATTAAATGATTTTGTATCTGGTTTGATATGAAAAATAATTTTTTATTTTCTGTACACTAACAAACACTACCATGTAAATATTTTTCTAATCAGAGCCTAAATACAAAAATATCAGATTGTTTATGAAAACATCTTCTGTCAATCATAAAAGAACATGAAAGCAGTAATGCTGGAAACGTGCGTAGGTCCAGGCGAGGCGTTCTTCACAAAGCTACTCAGAGCTGCTGACTGCTACTGTTGATAGATGGACAATGCCACCCACCCCAGCACGCTAGTGACAGGCGGCAGCTGTCTGAGCTGTGAGTGACGTGCCAGATGTAGCATGACAGACCCTACCAGCCTCATGACTCAACCTTCTAAATAATGTATGCTTTACCCAGCGCTCCCATAAACAAGTTTGCTGACATTCATGTACTTGGCTTTATTTCACTTCAAATGGACACGCAGCGTGAGTACCTCCAAGTAACATTTTTTCATCATTAGAATTTCACGAGTGTGTTCATGCTGTAAATTGGTAACAGGGTTGGTTTCACTGTTACTAAGTGCAACCACATGAACCAATGTGTAAAACACTTTACGTGCAAAAGTTTCAAATGTGTGGATAATGCAATCAGAATGCACTGCATTACGTGCAGACTGCTGGAAAGGAAACCCACACAAAACAGGACACAGCCCAGGTGCCCGATCCCTCAATTACTATTCCTGAAAGCTATTTTGTCTCTCCTAATCCTACCCCTTCTTCCCCACTCCCAAGCAAGTATTTCTCTGATATTACAAAGAATTTCCCATTTAGGCAAGAACGGTGTCTTTGGGCCCCTGGTTATCAGTTGCAGTTATTTAAATAACTTGTTAACATGTTTACTGCTCAGAATAAAATTCTGGCTCCAGCCAAAAGATGTTCAAGTATGTGCCCAGCTCTAAGCACATAAGAATTCCCACTGCCCTCAACCAAATCATTCAAATTCAGCATTTGTTTAAGATTTCAGAATTACAAGCTATATATAGGCATAACAGAACACTGTAACAAGGCCAATGTGCACGCATACATATACACACACACATCTTTAATACTAGCAACATAGTTTTATTTTGGAAATTCTCATCTTTTTCAGTTTTAGTAAGAAGAACTACGTACTAAAATATTTCCAGTTAAAAGTAATTTCTTATGGATTACAGATAAATTTTTTAAAAACATTGTTGAATCTAGTTATAAGTTTAATGTACCATTTTCACTCAAGTACAGCTTGAGGGCACAGACTATAAATCAATATTAAGCACAAATCTTTGGCTGAACACTGGTGCATTATATTGATAATTTCTATCTTTAAATGTCATTGTTATGAACAAAATTTTAAAAAATTAATTATGAAAAAATTTTAAAAAAGCAACTCAACAACTTCCTTAGAGAGCTATTTAAGGTCAGAAAAAAGGATATAGTTAGCAACAAGTAAGATTGTGATATGGCTACAGGGGAAAAAAGAGGTTTCCCTTAATTTCCTTATTTTGATCTTAGTAATGGTAAACCATCTCCCTACAATCTCTGAAAAAAATCTCACCCAATTTGCAAATGACAGTTGCATAACAACAGGAACATGAATTATCTGTGTAAAAATGTAAGCTCTTCAAGTATTTTCCCGGCTACATAAGTGAACTAAATTACATGCTGCAGTAGTTCAAGTGCTATGTTTATCTACCAGAAAGATAAAACCTAAAGAAAAGTTAACAAAAATGGAAATGTGAAAGACAAGATGTTTTTTCAGAAGTGAGGTCATTCTTATAAGATATACTATCCCTACTTCCTCAAATGTTGAGTGTGAGCGTATGGTGAGCTTTCTGTTCAAGGAACATCAAATCAGATAAAAGCTGCAAGTCTCTTAGGAAAGTCTCTCAAAACAGAATGAGATTTAGCTATTTTAAAGATTTAGAGTTTTGGAGTTCTGAGATATAGATGAAAAGAACCCTTCACAATCACATTATTTGAAAATGCAATTGTTTGCAGTCTTATAGGACCTGCAGAGAATGGTCATGGCTAAAACACTGATGTTTTTTATTTAATACATAATTTCATCCATCTTACCCAGATAAAGAAAGAAAAGTAGCATAAATGTAACAAATAAGCACATCATGTTCACTTAACATACACATCTGCACAAAATTATAGCGTAGCCTTTGCAATGCTTAAAAGACAATGCAAATTTCAGTGGAATGCAAATACAGCCAAAAAAGAGTAAAATGGTAATATACCAAGGGAAATCTTCAGAAAAATTTTAAGACGTTACTTCAGGACACCCTTCTCTCCCCCCTCCCAACCTCCCCCCAAAAATGCTTCTTACAATATGCAGGAGTTCTAAAGCTTTGCAATGGTTTTAGTCACAGTCGTTCTGTTTTATGTAATCATTTCCAGCAACACGACTTAAGAGCTGGGAGTACTGGATTCATTACGTTAAAGCAACACGATATGCCATTACATCTTGTCACAGTGCACACATGAATTAATGGTAATGCAACATAATCGCTCCGAAAACAAAACAACTTTGCATTAGCATTTGCTTTGTTAAGTAAAATGTACATTCGTGACAGTAGCAAACTTAAATTATGCAGGCGTTTATGTTTTAGTAATGTTTTGAAATGCAAAAGCGTTATTTGTATAATGCAGATGTTGACTGTTCTTGTTTCCACTAGTCATGCGGGTCCTCAATATTTCAACTAGCGATGTGGATTATAAATCAAACAGTATCTGTGCATTACTCTTTGTAATTACATAGTTGCTGGACACAAAGTTAAGGTTTCAAATGTATTTAGAACTACTTATATGGTTCAGTCAGATAAGGATATTTAAGCAGTGTTTTTCCTCAAATGCATAATTTATTAACATAATATATTATCTGAGTGCATGCAGAAGACTACAAAGCACTCAGTTTGCAACATTTTGAAAGGATGCATCAAGGAACAATGAGCTTCTAACTGAGAAGAAATTCAGACACTGTTAGACTGCAGCATAGACATTTTGCAACAATGCTGTCAGGCATGCCGTTAGTCGTTTTCGTAACTACCAGTAAATCACATAACTGAAGTGTCACCCAAGATACAAAACAGTGAAATACTATTAGTTATCTACAAAGAATCAGAACTAGGTAAATTAGGTCATTCCATTAAAAGTTCAGAATTTTTTCTTCACAACTTTTTTTTTTTCAATCCAAACAGCAGCCGGTTGTTTATGCTAAAACCCCAAAACTTTCAACAAATGAAAAAAACACCACTTGATTTATGTGTCTAGTATTCATGGCATAACTGAAGGACAATTCTAGTCTAGTAGTTATGTAGCTAGTATTTATAGCATAAACAGAGGACAATTCTTTGTTATTTCCTAGTTCTTCTGATCATTCTTGATACCTGCATATTTTAATCGTATGATGGCAATTAGCATCGGAAGCCTTTTCAGCTTTTTTATTTATTGAGGAGATATTTCAAAAATATGTCCTCAAAAATCCAGCTACTAACTTAATAGACCTGCAAATGAGCTGGTGTTCCGAAGTGATGAATATGAATATTTACTGGACTTAATGGCCCTACATCTGCAAGTGTTCTTAATTATGGTTTGCCGTTGGAAATAGCCAAAAGGATTCATTAGTTTACTGAAATTAAAGTTTCTCCAGCTTTCTTAAAATAAAAGTGTCTAAGGACTGGTTTTTTTTTTAGTGAAGTCTAATGACTACTAAAAAAATAGCAAAGGAAATAGTGAAAAAAAGCATTATTTTGCACAATAAATAGCTTGAATGCACAGTGTGCACCAAGTACATTCCAACTGAAGTAGACAAGAGATGCTTCTGATGATTTTGAAGTAAAGCACATTTACAGAACATTATTAAATTAGACATGTAAGTTTGTTTCCATTGCTCAGACACCGCACCAAGTAACCGAACTATTATATCCCTGATTTCTATTCTCCTTAAGCACTGCCTCAGATGCTCACTGAGGAAATGGGGACCGGAGAGAAGCCAGCCAGCCAGCCAGGGAGCTGGAAACGCTCTAAAAGGACAAGCATGCCATTGCATAATGGACTGAAGAGGAAAACCTATCTTTTGTTGGTCTCTCTTCAGTCAGTAGTATTTCTTCTGCATTTTCCTCAGTGACAGCAGCTGTCTTCAAAACTAGCAAGTGCAGCTACTTGGTGCAAGTTTCCAACAAGCAGAGATGCAACCAATTACCTGCTGAATCCACCCATGTACCAAAGTGGCATAAACACCAGAAGTGTTTGAAAACTGATCAATCCATCTACAATGAAATCTAAATCGTTATCAACACGATGCTCATTTCAGCAAAGCATTTAACTTCAAACATTTATTTGGGTGAAGAATAAACATATGAATAAGTGTTTTGCTGAATACTCTAGGAATTTTGAAGTCCTTTTGGGATATTAACAAGCATTATCAATACACAAATGTAAAGCAAGACTGCTCTGTCTGTCCAAACCTCTTGGGGCAGAATCATCCACAGTGAGCAGTACTGTCTCCTACCAGGGAAGGTCCCTAAGTGGCAGTCAGTCAAGGAAGACTCTCACCTGTGTCACGCTAAATCACGATTTTAGTTCTGTTACAAACATTGGTAAAACATTTCTAAGTCAGAGTGACTGAAATACAACCTGTCTGCCAGATGCTTCGATATGTGAGCCACAAATACGCATTCTGCTTGCCAACCTTTAGCAGAGAGTATTTTTATGAGATTTAAATAAAATCAGTAAATGGTAAGGTTCAGTCATATGAAACCAACTGCACCCAGCAGACTGATACAACAAAGGAGTAACATTGCCTTTTCTTTCCAGAGTTTTGGTTTATAAGCATAACCTGGTTGTAACTTCTTGGGACTTCCTAAATGTTTCCTCAGTTTTTCTAGCAGTTCTTTTACAATATGTACCAAGAAACTGGATATGTTCTACACATTGTATTAATTGCATGTAGAAGATTCTGCCACTACAAACTGGTTTTCACATACAGATTTTTCAGAAACTTAAAACACAGCTCTGCTTTGCAGGAAAAAATGCTGCCTACAAAGTACTTTAAAAGACATTTTTTTCTTTAACATTTAGGAAATTATGATTCATAGTACTTAGAGGTGTTTGTAAGCTTGATCACTGCACACGACAAAGCCAAGTTTTGACAGTGTGGAAACCATAGCAAAAATGTTTTGGTCATCTTCAGAGTGTTATATCACCAGTAGGATGTTTTCCAGTTATTTTATAGAAAACGTACAGATTTGAAGTTGTCTAAGTGCCATAAATCAATCACACCAGCACCATTTGTGCCACTGTAGTAAAGATTACATCAGTGTTTCCATTATAAAAAAAAAAAAACACCCTATTTTTCAGGGGTTTCTAATTCAGCCATAAAAATTGGCTCCAGCCTACAGCTTGGCAACCAAAGTCACCACTTGGGAGCAATTCTTTTAACCATTTTTTTTTTTTAAATGGCTTGGCCTTTCAAGCTACAAAATACTTCTGAAAAAGAAAATTAGTGGTTTCAAATTTTGGTGAACTTCTATCCCTCAAAAACATTGTTTTAAAAACTGATAATTTTGTGTGTCATAAATCTATAATGTGGACTACTGCCTTTGGTAATTTGGAGAGAAGCAGTGTATAAAAATTACTGGCTTATTGTTTTAAAATAAATGCAATTTCCCATGAAAACTTTTAATCCAATAAAACTTTGATGAAAGCCTTTCCCGTGGCAAAATGTGGCAGACATGGCATGAGGAAGTCGTTATGATTCATTTATGCAACATCTATTCTATCCATTTTGATTTCTGTGGTAACAGATACTGTATTCTGATGCCTTGAATCAAATCTGTCCATCAGATTAATTATAAGCATTCTGCCTTCTGTGAGCACAGATCCACCTGTGAGCACGACGTGGTGACTGACAAAGTTGTGTATACAACAAAAAAGAAAATGACACTTTAGCTCTGTTTCTTTACTGCTTTTAATTTGAAATGTATTTTGTTTAAAAATGTTTGTATTAAGTTCTGATTCTAATCCACTTCTAACAGTCTCAATGATTCCCACAAACATTAGATTTAAGCTAGGTTTTAAACCATAGCAGAGTTTGTTTAGTACTAACATTTTAAAGCATCCTTCAGAAGTTTGTTTTCTGTTTGTTTCGTTTTTTTTTGAAAAGTCATCTTAAACACATAATCATTACTAAGTTAGAGCATTAGTTGCTTGAGGGCCTGATAGGAGAACATCTGGCTCATACTTGGACCTTATGTCATCAGTGTCCATTTTTTATACTATACTGCTTATTTTTTGTCAGTTTGCTGCACAGATTTTTTTAATTATTATTATTTTTTCCTTCAAAGAGCTATTTGCAAGAAAAAAATATTAGGAATATTTTCCCCCAACCTTCCCCATGATTTTGTGATATCAAGCTACTCCAGGTTACTGCCTTCATATTTAATGAACTTTCAAGGAAAAAATAACATTGAATATAGAGTGCATTCATAGAAAACACTTTGAGACTTTATTTAAATGTAAGAAGTAAGATAACAGAACAAGTCCAAAGGAAACAGAAAAGACTGATTCTGTTACAGGAACAGATGCTATGCTTATTATTTAAGGTGTTCCATTAACAAACTTTATTATGTTTTTATACTTGTTTGAGTATCAGCTGACATTCCTCTGCATAAAGAAACTTTATGGTACAATACCTACAACAAGCACTTGGATCTAAGTATTTCACCTGAAAATTCAGCCTAGGGAGGCAAAATGTTTGGTGAGAAACAAAGAGCAGACAATGGCACAGCTGGAAACTTACTCTCAAGTAACCGCATTAAACAAAGAGAAATGACATGAAACATAGCATTGGTCTGTAGCCACATCATACTTCTCTAATGGCTTTGCAACTCTCAAAGTCCAATGAGTTTGACCGTAAGCTCATTTTATGAAAATCCAAGGTATCCGTAAGCACTGTTGGCAGTGCAACAAGTGTCAACTCCCCCCTCTGAATCATGCAGAAGTCTGTGACTACAACCACCTACCAAAAACGTCTCCAGAATTTCAATTGCATATGAATATCTGAACTACCCCAAGCAGAAATACTACCAGTCACTATTTCATATATCAAATAACCTGTGTTCACAATTCTTTGTTTTCTGATCAGCTTTTGTGATGGCACAGTATGTAGACAGAAGCCTGTATTATTCTACCATTAACCGCCTACACTCTTCTGCTCTCTGAAGCAGTCTTTTCACATCAACCAACCCTTAATTGAAGTTGGTAACGCTATGAATGCTTTCATTGATTATACTACTGCACTAGAGCTGGAAAGCCAAACAGACTCCTGACCAAAATATCCCGACTACTCGATATCTAAATTGAAAGAAATACAATATGGAAAACCAGCATTAATATTTGCTTATTTATTTATCTACATTGACTCACTCTGAATAATCTACAGTAGGGATGACTAAGCTTTCTGACCCTCTAAATCCTAAATGTAGGATCATAGACATCAGGATCTTGCCTAATTTTTTAATTTTTTATTTCATTTTTTCACCTGTGCATAGAGCAGAGAACCAGTAACAAATGGTGATGCATTAGGAAAAGGGAAAGGCTGAAGCAAAGAAACCAAAGTTACCTATGCAATGCACAAGGAGTAGGCACGCTAGCAATCAATCTCCTACTGGCCCTAGAATCAGGCCCAAAGAAGAAGGAAATGTGGCATGGAAAGGACAGAAACAAAAGTGCACTGCATGTCCAGCAGAAGGAAAGAATGTGCACCTATGTACAGGAAGTTGAATTTGTAATTACCTCTACTAGACAGCTAACAAAGCACGCACTGTAGGGAGGATGTCCTAAAAATACAAGGTCCTGTAAGATTTTTTTTTTTTTTTTTAAGAAACAAACTTCATGAATTCAGAAATTCGGCACCTCTCTTTGAGGCTTAGAGATTGTTTTGTTATAAATAGGTAGCGCAACCATGTTTCTCCAGGAGTAATATTCTCAGAGATCACGAGAACCCTAAAGCATCTAACTGCTGATGAAATTATCTGCAGCACGTCTTAAGAAAAGAACCTGTTCACTGCAAATCACTTATAAAAATAAATACATGCAGGTATATAGTAGGAAATAATGTTTTCTCAAGAGGACAAGCCGAGTCTAATTTCAACCAGGACTGATGATAGAAAAGATCAAATCTTACACTAGCATTCACCAGCTGCAGCACCTCCCTAAAGAGAGGTGCACATGGATTCCTAATTACCTTTTTGTGACCTGCACAGAAAACATTCTCTCCTTTTAGCCAAAGGTCACATACTAAAACCACCATGGCACTCATGTATTTGGGAACTTAATATAGACATCTTAATAAGATCTCGAAACAGCAGTATTTAATTGTAAAGCCTCCTAATAACGAGGCATGCTCACATATGTCTATGCACTTGTGTGCACAAACACATGCATAAACAAACTTTGGTGGTTAAAATTCACTGAGCAGGAAGTTTGTTTGGCACATGCTGAATACAAGCAACAGAATAAAAGCAGTTGTTAACGATGCAGAAGTATTAAACACTGACTGAAAATCTGCATAGGACTTCAATGACATTATTTTTCACTTAAGGCCTTGAGCAAACACATAAAGCACAATCAATAAAAAACATAAGGTGAATTAGAAATTTTCTAATCATTTGCTCAGAAGATACAATGAGCTAGTACACCATATTCCAGTGTTTCAAAATAATCCACATAGCTTCTCTGAAATTAGGCTTCTTACTAACAAATTTGATGTGTACGCTGTTTTGCTGCTGGCCGGTTTCTGGTCTCAGAAGTATCTAAGTGCCTCAAGTTCCACCAAATTCAGTAGAATATCTTGCTACCTGACTGTTCAAAGACACCAGCTAGCATTTTTCAGTATCGATGTAAAATTCAGCAATGAACTGGGTCACACCCAGCTGTAGAAGCATTTGCTGAAGGGAAACGTTTTCTCCTAATGAAATCAATGGTATTGCCGGGGAAATATAAATGCATGAACAAAAAATGAGAAGTATTCATTCCTACACGAAAAAAGTTATGCCTCAAAAATCTTTTACGTAACATATAGGGACAAGACTGAAGACAAAAGTCAGTTTTCAGTCATTGCTGGAAGAAATGATTGGTTTCCACACTTTGTGAATCAGAACTCCTAACACTAATATGTGGCTTAAAAGTTGCCAAACAGAAGGAAATAGAGAAAAGTGGTCTCAGTAAGGGAGCAAGAGGTAATATTAAGTCAGAATAATGGGAGAAACATGGCAGGTTAGAAAGTTCACCAATTTCCTTATTGAAAAACAAGTATGTGAAAACTAAAAAGCAAAGAAAAAAGTTAAACTAAAAACTTGAATGCAAATCATTCACCTGTAAAGAACTTCTTAAGCATGCCTCTTTCTTGAATAAAAAGGAGAAAGCATTGATGTCATACAAATGTTCCTATCTCAAAAGACTGAGGAGGCTGTTACCAGGAAAAAAAAAGTCATAGTAATTTTCCCTTCTTAACATTGACAGTGTTGATGGTTCAAAAACTTTCCCACTGCTTACCTCATTGCAATGTTGTAAGACTCTGGATGGATACAAGTTTGGTCCAAGGGATTAGGCTGGTATGAGGCACTTGGTGTTGGTTTGCTCTTCTTTTTACCTTGTTTCTCATTGGTGACTTGTGTACCTGCTTTAGTCAAAAGTGCATGACTTCCAAGTTGAGCTTTCTTATTACTGTCAGAAATCAAAAATGGGCATGTCATTCTAATTGAACAAGATCCTAGCACAGTGCTTACACAATAAAAAAAAAAAAAAAATGCAATCAGACTTCTTTTTCCAATGCTCATTCTCAATAAAAAGTACAACACCCTTAAATGGTAATTGTGGGTGAAACTTCACAACATAACCACAGCATAGAAACATATCATACTGACGTATACAAAAATTCATTTAAAATAGAAGTAAACAGACTGTGCTTCACTGAAAATTCTTTGCAACGCCAAGATTACAAAGAAAGTAACAAATGAAGCAAAGCATATGATTTATAATGCTAAAACAAAGCACTTCCTAAAACTGAGAAAGTGAAAGTGCTGACAGTGTAAAATGCCTCACTACACTTCAATTTGCAAACTGGAAAGTATCTTCTGTCCATAAAATGGGGCCAACTGTGTTTATCTACTTGATAAAGATTGTGTGAGGATACTTCCATAATACATTGTCAGCTCTTACATTACCTCATTTAAGAGAAAAGAATACAATTAGAAAAAATTAAAACAAAATATCCTACTCACACTGTCTTTACACAAGCAAACTGCAGAACAAAGTAAGCCTCAATGCTTAAGCGGTACAAGTCCTTACATAGCATTACTTCACTTCCTATACTTAACTTTCAGAAAAAGTCTACTCATACGTGGGTCGAGTCTGAATATGAAAAATATCAAATATAAAGAACTTAAAATTTGCTTAAAACAGTAAAACCCCACAGGTCAAACCCACCACTATTTCAGAATTCAGAAACCATTATCAGAAAGATAAATGCCGTGTTCTGCGCCTGGGATGGAGTGATGTCAATCACAAGCATGAATTGGGAGACAAATGGCTGGAAAGCAGCTCTGCAGAAAGGGATCTGGGGGTGCTGGCTGATAGCAGGCACACCATGAGCCAGCAGAGTGCCCTGGCAGCCAAGAGGGCAAATCACATCATGGGGTGCACTAAAAACACCATAGCTGGCCAGTCAAAAGAGGTGATCCTCCCTCTATACCTAGGGCTGATGTGGCCTCACCGAGTCTTGTGCACAGTTCTGGGATCCACAACATAAAAAGGATGTTAAGATTCTTGAAAGCATCCATAGGAGGGTAACAAAGCTGGCAGAAGGGCTGGAAGGGATGTCCTGTGAGGAGAGGACAACACTAGGGCTGTCCACTCTGGAGAAAGGAGGCCAAGAGGCCACCTCAGCCCTCTCTGCAACTCCCTGAAGAGGCGAAGTGGAGGGAGGTGCTGCTCTCTGCTCCTGGGAACTGATGGCAGGATGCAAATGGCACAAAGCTGTGGCAAGGGAGGCTTATACTGGACATTAAGAAACATTTCTTTACCATGAAGGTGGTCACACACTGGAACAGGCTTCATAGAGAAATGTTCCATGTCTGTCAGTGTTCAAGAGGCATTTGGATAATGCCGTCTGTAACATGCTTTAACTTTTGGTTAGCCCTGAAGTGCTCACGCAATTGGACTTGATGACTGTTGCAAGTCCTTCTCAACTAAACTATTCTATTCTGGTTTTGCAGAAGTGTCTTAATACAGCCTTCCTTAAAACAGTGAATACGATACTGACTCCTAGTCATTTAGATTCAGTTAGCATTTGAGTTGGGCTGTTTTTCTTTAACTGTCTGGATAATAAAGGTTCCAAGATCACAGACAGACCCATGGACAGATTGCCCACAATGGCAAGAGGACTATATGTGTACAACAATGCTGCAACAGAAGAGAGGAAAGAAAAAGACCTATCTTTCTGGGTGTACTATATGTACAACAACCAGACTTCTACCTTTAAAATTTTCTGTAATTTAAAAAATAAAAAAATAAAAGCTAAAGTAATGTAAAGTGAAGCCATCAAATGGCTTCTACTAGCAATAGTTCCTCTATCTCCTTTGTTTTGTTTGTTCGTTTCCTAAATCACAAGTGCTTTCTGCTTTTGCAGAATAAAACAGAACACAATGAAGGACTCACAACCAGCACTCATACTTCAGGCTCTATTTCTACATGGAATGTAGGTAAAAACATAGGCTTAACCTCCTCTTTCAATATCAATACTTTAAATAACCACCGACTGTTTGTTAACTTGCAAGTACGAAGTACAAAAACTAATTCACACAGCACTCTATAGCCATCATTAGAGAGGATGAAAAAATCTTCCAAAAGTCAATTTCAAGAACTTTTCATCTTGCCACCCTGGCCCATAAGAACTGTTGTGGAGGCGATGCTTTTAGAGCTTTATTTTGGCCTCAAACTCTGAAGCTGTAGCAGATTTTTCAGGTTATACAGCGTTCTCAAGTTTTATGGAATCTGACTAGCATCAGAACTGTGCTCCAGAAAGGAAAACAAAACAGTTGTTAAATATTTCATCAATGAACTTCAGGGAAAAAAAAAAAAATTCCATTGGCCTTCTCTTCTGTCTGTATTGCAGCAGTCACTAAGAAGAGATCTGTACAACGCAAGGCCTATCGATCATCTACAGCCTTGAAAGCAATTTCTTTGGTCTTCTGGTGATTAGTGTGCACCATTTGGCCTGCAGCATGTGCCTCCCTGCCAGATGGGCAATCAATCTGTATCCCTTCCACCCGGGCAGTATGCCAGTCCTAATGTGCCTACCTCCTGCCTGGAAGTTACGAATGTTCTGTTTGGATAGCAGCAACTGGGAATACAGTATTGCTTTTGAGCATTGCGTTGGCAAAAAAATAACACGTGCTTCCCAGGCAAATATTTTTTTGAGAAGAGTCAGCAGCAGAAGGGTGAGGATGGTGCTACTACTGTGCTCTTTCTTAGTTCTTTACATTGGATAGAGAAATGGGAAAGATAGGAGAAGGAGAAGAGAAATTGTCCTACAATGGGCATTTTCAGTTATGGAAAGGAAGTAATTTAGGTGAAGAGGAGAAGCAGAATGAATGGTTGCAAGAGGAAAAGGTTTGGTACGGAAACAGGAAGTGAGATGCCAGGGAAAAGGATTACTCACAGTGTTGACATACTGGAGCTAGAAAAGGGCTTCTTACATATTTGAGAAAGTAGGCAGTCAAACCATGCTTGCTAGGCACAGGAGTATAACAAATAAAGCTTAGTCCAGACAGCTGAGTTAACTTTCTCTCTCTGGGTACTGGAATTGAAACTCTCCAATAATCCACTATAGTTTACTACCAATGTGTTCTGCAGAGTATCAATCTTCACCACACTAAAATGGATTTAACAATCTCTAAGTTAAATATGAAGTACCAGCCTGTAAGGTTTTAATACCTCATAGATAATGACACTGCCACATGTCAAATTTCTTCTGTTGATTCAGTTGAAGAATTTCCAATTAAACCTGTATTACAGAAACTTCAACTTCGAGAACTAGTCTAATAAACCATGATGATGCAGCGCAAGAGCTAAGTTCAACATAGAGGAGTTAATTTGTTAAGATATTTCTTTCAGAGGGCAAAGGCCTAGTATTCCTCATGTCTCAAGCCTGAATACAAAACAGAAGGTGAAGATGTCTTCTCATACCATTTTGGATAATTTTGTCAAGATAGCCAACATCATTATTACCTGCAGAAAGTCTTTATATAGTCTTGATTGAATCTGATGAAGCCAGCGCACTGTTGGAAAGTTTTGGGGCCAAGACCTTTAACTTCCTTGAGCTGTTCTCGATTTATAAACGGTCCATTCTTCTCTCGCCATTCAATTATATTTCTAGCCCTGGTGGTATTCAATCCTGCAATATGCCTGAGAGTAAAGTTTACAAAATACATTATCATTGAATAGTCATTAATACAAGTCCTATCCACTAAAAGTACACACATTACTGCAGAAAATTTGGTTTAAAAAACGTACAAAAATTAAACAGCTAAGAATTTTGTAAATAAACTTGCTGACCAAAGGCACAGTCTGAAAAAGGATCTCTTCTCTGAATTCTGTGGAAGGAATCCTCTCAAGCCAACAAAACTTGGTATAGCAATATGGTTCTGCACATACCTAACTAGCAAGCCAAGGACATGTAATTTATGATCTGTGGGCTATTTCTGTAATACCAATTCAATTTGTCATGTCTTATGGCCTGCCCCCAGCTGCCCTCGTCAGGAAACAACGTGGGAGGAGGGTTCAGGACAGATAAACTGCTCCTGTGAGAATAGTCCCCTCAGCTATTATCTTCCAATGATACCGCAACACCTTGCCCCAACATGAAGGACTGGCGTCTGCTACCCAGAAAAAGGGTGGCTGGGAGCAGTTTGCCTTCCTCACACAGTTTAACAGATCCACACAGCTTATTCCTTTTCTCTCAGCTGCTCTTGAGATAAAAGAGCAGCTGGGAACAGGCTGCATGAGCTGTTCTGAGGGCAGCTTAGATCTGGCAAAGAACTTACCTGTGAAGAGCAACTGCAATAAGCCAAGTTCCTTCAGGAAGCAGTGGGTTTGTTGCACATTTTCTGTATGTATGTACACTCAAAGTTGTACTTGGAGTACAACTATTACAGAAAGAGGGAAAAGCGCTGTGTTAGACATTTACTCCTGGCACTAGAGAAGGAAATATCACCCATATGGCTCCAAATATCAGATGCAATTGCTTTAAGAGACCTGTTTGTGGAATGGTACTGATTCTAGAAAAAATAAATCCAGCAGGAATAGTTGAAATCAGGAATGAGAAAAAAAATCCATTATTCTCATCCTCAAGCAAAAGTTTAAAAATAATCTTGATGAAGTTGATGAAAACTGAGACACATCTTTAACCACAGACAAAACATTAATCATTAGGTACAGAATTTTTCTCCAAAAAAATTCATAGAAACATTCTGAAATAAAGTTTATTTACACTGACAAAGGCACATGATAACCTTAAGTCTTTCAAGTAAGACACTCAGCAGTAATGCAGGTGATGTAATGTTGTTGCTCCTTCCAAGTGCAGCATACAGCAACAACTATATATTTGATGCATAGGAAAGCACGACCAGAAAGTTCTGTACATTCTAGCAAGGGTGACAATTTCATACAGTGTACATCTACAGGAAATTTAGATCACATTTACACAGAATGTCAGAATCAAAGGATCAAGTCAAGGATCAAATTATATCCAGAACTTGAAGTAGTGCATATGCTTGTGAAGCAAGGCTAATTAGTCCAGACAAAGTATTTAGCCAACATGGTTATCACCTACAGCCATGACTGAACAGTGTCACTGCACACCACTGGGCAGTTCAGTAGAGACACAGCAGCACCCCAGGCTGGTGCCCTCGGCTGAACTGCACAACATTCATGTACTCTTCTGAAGGCTGAGAGTGTTCACACATCACGCTTGTGAGGGTGGGGTTTTACTTGTGGAAAGCTAGTCACCCTAATTTGCCAATAGGTACTGCTTTCTTTCTTACTAAGAGCTTATCTAAATCTGAAAGAAGGGGAGACAGAAGGGAAGTGAGGACCCAGGCTGAGAATTAGACACACACACAGAAAATGAATATGAATGCATAAAAACAACAAGACAAAAAATAAAATAGGAGAGCCTCTTCAAAATAAGGGAAGAGAACATTTTCAGGAAGAAAATAAGAGCTTAAAAACAGAGATAGAGCTAGCAAGGATACGTTTTTTCCAACTTTTACCTAACACAATTGTCACTACCAATATTACGGACATGCTTTTTCTTCCCTTCCTACAAGAGGATGACAGCAAGGCTGCATTCTTCTGAGAGGCTGTTCAGCTAAATGATTCTGAACACTAGACATTCAAGAGAGAATGAGACTAATTTCTAACCAAGATAAATAAAAGCCAGAACATTTTTCCAAATAAATATGGAATAATAACTTTTAAAAAATGCAGAGAAAAAAAAGGGATGCATTTTTCAAAAACTCCCCCTTAAATCCTTCGCTTTCTCCTTTCCCCACCAGACTTTTACAGCCTGCTCCACTTAGTACCTATAAAAATACCTTCAAAGAGACAGAAAGTACATTTGAAAAATCCTTTCTTACTGCAAAAATACAAATCGAATATATAAAAGTATTTCTAAATTGCATCGTTGGTTCAAAATTTTTTAATCTGCTTTCCTCCAAGGAATAGTTTTACCTTGGAGAATCACACATACCCTTAAAAACTGAATCCCAATGACAGTCAAATACTGTCTTACTGTGTCATTTTCATGTAATTGGAAGTTTAACACAAGAGCCATTTGCTCCAGCTGAGTTTGAGTCAGATGGCAGACTAAACAGAGACTCTGTGATCCACAGCCATGTAATTACTGGTACAGGCAAATGTTTGACTCACCTTAATAGTATTTCTGAGCAGATGTTAATATCAACTCCTACAAAGCTGACACACTCTTCAACCACACTGTCCAGAGTTGCTTTGAGCAAAGTCTGCGATACATCATGCTGAGAAACAGAAATGGAGATATCAGGTTACTGAAATATTGAAGCACAGTATTGTTTAAAGTTCTTACTTACGTACCATTAATAAAATATTGCTGGAACTTATCAATATCTTGTGTGAGGGTGCCTGTTTAAACCAAACAGTAGAATGCATTTTTTTAATGCCTTCAATGTCTTTTTGCCACACTTCTGTCATAACAAAAATCCCTAGAATGTCACTCTTCACATCAGATTTTGTCTTGTTTAATAACTATTTCTCTGAATTACATAAAAAACAAAATGACATTAAACACATAATGCTTTCATAAAAGGAGTAATGCTTTTGTTCATCTAATATCTTTAATCTGACAGTTATTTATGTATGACATCACTTGAAGTTATTAAAAATAAGCCGTATTTTCAAAATAAGGTAGTTAGAGCAAAGATCACAAATGCTGTTATTTTCCACCTGCACACGTTTGTGAAATTGTCGAGTTTACTAGCATCACACTATGGTACAGTTATTTACTAGACGAACAAACTAGATATTGTATAAGGGTGGACAATACATAAGGTATGTATCAACCCTGCAGCAATGAAACGTTTCAGATTTTGAACAGATTCCTAGGGAGATTGGCAGGTCCTTGACAGAAGCACCAGTAATGGAAATTCTTCCACTTTTTCCATTATTGTTCATAGCATTTTCCCTTTTTTTCCCCCTAAAAGAAAATCAGTCACACTTGTCAAAGATAAAAGTTCTGAAGCTCTAAGATTTCTTCCCCTTCACAGTATAGGCATACCTCAATCTATAACTTTTACTTCCCCACACAAGCCCATCAGCGCTCAGAAGTCTGACCTGGAGGGAGAAGCCTCTCTAAATGCAAGAGCTAATTCAATCACTATGTCGGCTTAGCTTCAGGGCTCCTATACGTCACTCATGTAAATCTGGGTTGATCTGTTGTGGTTTTGTGATGCATTCATTTAGGACACCAAGCTGGATTCAAGCCAAGGCACCAAACACTTCATCCACTACTTTGTTTAAATCTTCTGAAGCCATTCAGATATTTTAAAGTTTTCATAATTAAATTTAACATGCCAACAGCATCAACTTCTATTTGCTAATATTGGTAGTTAATAAAAGAGTGATTTGTTAATACCTAAAACAATCCTAAAACTTATGCCAACGTATTTCTTAGCCCCCTCATTTCATGTAATGCTAATACGATATATTTCATTATGACAAAATGCAAACAATTTGGCAAAAAAAAAAAAAAAGATATTCAACTGTTATTTCGTTTGCAAGAAACGCCTGCTCCTAACAAGGAATTTTCAGGTCTCTCAAAAATGACTTGCATCTTTTAACTTTATTGGTGCTCAACAGTCACCATTAAAAACAAACAAATATAAAGCAAGCAAACAAACAAGACAGAGCAAGATGTGCATGAGTTCTTTATTACCAACACACACCAGACATAGCACCCGGAACACACTTCGCAGCACGTATGCAAAGGTATGGATGAAGAAAAAGCTAAAGGGTAAATGTGACAGATCAAGATAAACGTAAGACAGTGGGGCTATTTTAGTAAACAATTCTCAAAGCTACCAATACCTCCCAGATGTAACATATATTCAAGCTAGAGAACAGTCAAGCTGCACATGCTAGAACACTTTCCAGCCAATAAATCTGCCTCCCAAGCCCATCACAGTTTCCTTTGCTACTACAGAGAAATTTCCATATCCCTCTTTACACTGATACAAAGCAAAGGGAAGTGTTATGAATTCGGCTTCTGAAAGTAGTTAACAGCATTACTTTATTACCCCAATATCATTGTCAAGACTTCCTAGGTTACACTTTAGAAAGGTTTAACGTGCAGTGCATTTTCCAGTCTTCTAGAAAATTTACTTACCTTCTCCAGTATCCAAGATTTGATATTATATACTTCTATGCACTATTTATATGCACTGGGGTGATATCAGATTATTCAGACCCTACCAGAAGCACACACAGTCCATGCTACTCACTTGCTCCAAATAAAAATAGCAACCCTCTTAACTGCTACATTAAATGCATCAGAATTAAACCGGTACAAAATTAAAATAGAGTTCAACATGCAAGGTTACTTTCAAAGTGCATTTACACAGAATTTTATGCTGCACTGCCTCCAACAACTTATCTTTTTTTGTTTTATTTTAGTGTTTTGCTGTTTCTTTTATTTTGTTTGGTTTTTCTTTGAAGGAAGACAACTATAGAAAGTAATCTGCCTTTAGAAATATCAGGCACTGTAACCATATTTTAGTATTTAGTTTTTTAAGGAATTATCAGCAAGGATTTGTTGCCTTGCTCAGTTTCAAGAGCTATGTGCACTCACTGGAAATAACTAACGCTACTAAAAACCTTGAGGTGGTGCTACAACACTAATCGAAAGCCATTTGTCAGAAACTTCTAGTACTCAAAAGGAAGACAGGAAATCAAACAACCTCTCAGCTAAGAGATCTCTAGCAATATAGTCCCTGTAAAAATGCATGTGTTGTTAGCACCACGAATTTATGAAGTAAAAGAACCACTGTTAGCATGTAGCCTGGAGGCTGTACTGCATCTGTGCGAGAATGGATGGTAGATCCTGACTTCACCTGACCAAACTCTCAAAATACCAGACTACTAGAGTTAGACTAGAACAGCCCTAACCTGCAGCTTTTAGTAAATTAGAGCTCTAAGCTCTAATCTAATCTTCTCAACCTAAAAAACTCAAGCAAACAAATACTAAAACAATGCACCATAACCCTTTCCAAAACTGCTATAAAATTGTAATTTCAGAAAATACTTTAGGATTGTGTTTTGTATGAAAGACACAGTTTATAAATATATATGTGTGTGTGTGTGTGTTTTGCAGTAGAACTTTAAAGTTGCTATTTAGGAAAATTAGTAGAAATCAACATGACCAGCCCACACATCACTATTACTTTACAATGCCCAGGAGCCGAGCCAGCCACCTTCCACAGCCCAGTTGGAAAGGAATCAGCTGTTCCCCAGAGCCCAAAGGCTCAGCACAGACATGACCTAATGTTGCTGCCCACGAAGTAGTGGGGAGGGGAAGAGCTCACGAGCCCGAGCAGCAGGCATCAGGGTATGGACTCAGGCCAGGTGGAACAGTAGGGTAACACAGCCAACAGTTTTGATCAAATTATACCTCACTTGTCCTTTGAATCCAAAAGTCAACTTTCAAAGAAGTAAAGTAGTAAAGGCACTTTTTTTTCCCCCTAAGTAAGTTCTGGAACACTTCTAACACCTCATAAAACATTATTTTGTTGGTATCTACCCTTAACTTCTGTATCCATTAATTTTAATATTGCCATGTGAGACTAGCCAACATTGCCCTTGAAAACATACTTACTTTCTCTAAAAAGAGGTATAACCTTGGAGCCTGAATGACATTTACTGAATGAGAAATTAGGTGGGACAACTTATTCTAAGTTCAGAACTATATCATGTTATGGAACCAACCCATGGAAACACGTATTGATTAAAATTATAAAAAGGGAAAAATATTCTGTGCTAGTGCTGTGATCCACATACAATCAGTTTCACTTCCAACGCTTGTGAAACCAAAAAGTAAAATACAGTCAGGACAAGCTCTTAAGTACAGCAGGACTAATGCAATGAAAATAGTCTAATGATGAGTACTTGTCATGGGCAGAATTGGAAAAAATTAAGAGTACCTAAAATGTCAGGTGGAAATATTGGGAAGCTCAGACTAAGATTTTAATTTCTAGCATCGTCTGGAAAACCCCTTTCACTTAGACTCTAAGAAAACAAGTTTATTCCTCTGATGTTTGATAAAAGGACTTAACTTCAAGAATTTCTTTTGAAGATTGTTTGTGGTTTCTTCAAATGTTATATTGTTATAGGCTATATTGTTATCCTATGCACTTAACTCTGACTCATTTCTTGTTTTCAAAAATCTGAGTTCTGTTTATTTTAATGGTATATTACTATTACTGAAAAACCCAAGAGAAATGGATTTATGTTTTCAAAGAAAATGATAAAAACAAAAACAATGTCAGATTCAACATTGAAAAAGAAAATAAAAATGCACACTTGGTCATGTAAATGCTTCAGGTCACTTGCAAGTTGCTGAGATTCATCTTATATTTACTTGTATTTTATTGTACTATACTACTGAAGAGCTGGGGAAGGGGCATGAAGAATTTCGCTGCACACAGGGGATGGCATCCCATCCCATTGTGACAAAACCCCTCGTTACAGAAATAATTTCTTCTGCAACTATAGATCTTTTGAGCTATAGGATACAGCTGTTCCTATCACTGGTGGCTTGTCTTGGACACACACCAGCACCAGGCTGAGTAAGCCACATAAATCATCATTTTGAATATATATAGCTTTGCCCTACTTATTTTACTGTAAGATTTTTCAGGGGAAGATTCTCTTTGCAAAAATGGTTCCTGTCCTGTGTTAAGCCCTGGTAAGAAATTGTGAAAAGATCATTAGCTACCTGTGAATTCCCAGAATACTGAAGAGTCCTCTACAACCACTGGGGACAGTACAGAATTATTATTTTTCATTATATTTTTACACAATATTATATAATTATATACAATATAAAAATACATTGTATATGATTATATATACAGTATTATCATATGTTATAGATATCGTATTATATTTACTTCTATTATATCCCAGAATTCTAATATAAGCAGATTCTCAAGCTCATTGGCTTTCTCAGCGTTAACGTACGCACACTTAGCAACTGCTATATCTGGGGATTAATATCAGTATTTATATGAGCAATGGCCAGAGAATTTATTTAAAAAAAAAAAAAAAATCACATATCCATTCTCTCATTAGAAAAAAAGTATTTATGCCAAACAATGACATTCAGCAGTTTTCTAATCTCGTACCAACATAATTAGTTATGACCTGAATAAGTAAAATGAAATATTTTTATCTAATGTGAAAACATTCACGAGACCCTTAGTTGAAGAACTTTTAGGTAGCTGACATTCCCTCTCACTTCTTTTTTTTAAGCAGATCTGTTCAAATTCAACATCCTTAGAGAACATTTTCAAATCCTGCTCTTCAGTTCTCTCTCTCTTCTCTATTTGGCTCCTCCTTTACTTTCACTGAGCTCTCCTCCTCGTCTCCAACCCCTTCAATGCATAGCTCAAGGCAAAAATACTCTAGGAATGAAACAAAATGCAAGACACTGTTCTGCAGAAAGCACAGCCCAACTCAAATAAAGCAAGCCTATTTTCTCTCCTTGCTAAAAAGTAGGCACTTGACTTTGATTGACAGGTGGCAGCACAAAAGAGTCAACCAAGGTAGTGTTTATTGAATGACCCATGAAAGACAAAGCTGACAGAAAATCAGGAAACATGAAAAAACAAGTTTGTTCAGTACCAGCATTTATGGATCCAACAGGCACAGTACATAAGCATCCACTGTGTCATTCACATCTTTGATAACTGAAACCAATTTCAGCACCAATTATTACATATGACAAAGTTACATTTAAAGCAAAGGTATAAATAATTGGTAAAAAAATTCTCTATGATGTAGTAAACTTGTGCCTTTCAAAATCTGCTCTGCACTAATATTAACAAACTTTGCATTAAAACATGTATTTAGTTCTTTTCCTATTATGCAGATAACACAAGAAAAACGTTTGCACATTGAAAATTGAAAAGTTGGCAGGACTGAATAATAAACTAACTGCACTAACCTTTCAGCACCAAAAATTTCCCCAGTGATAATTTTTTGAGTAAGCAAGAATATCAATATTTTTCTCGTTCTCAAAAAGCAGCAGCATTTCAGAACCACCATCACTGCTGACAGCACACGATCATTACTGATGAAGTACTCAGCATAACATAAAAAGCAAGAGATCAAATTAAACTAGATGAATGGTATAAACAATAGGAGTGCATATAAATTGAAATAGCAATTGACTACCCTTGCAATGTACATATATATATATATATATATATATTAAAAACAAAAAGTTCTCAGCAGGTAGAAGGGAAAAGCACAAAGAGCGCTTGAATTCCCAGTATTCCTGACAGGCACTGATCTGTGGCCTCACAACACTTTTATTCAGGGTACAAAAATTCCTTCAAAAGGCTCTTGCAAACATTAGAAGAATACAGTTTTTAAGTTAACTGTAAACACAAAATTATATAACATTTTTTAAAGTAACAAATTAATCAAACTTTCTTGGAACATAATTTTCATGTTTATTCCTAGTGGAAGATGTGACGATAAAAATAATCATTGCATTACTACTATTAACTTAAAGTTTACAAAGCTAAAGCTTTAAACTACTGAGTATATTTGTTGTGAATATACGTAATTCAGTGACAGAGATACATGCTGCATCACAAAAATTGATCTCTTTCCCTTCCAAAAATCTTTTTTTCATTTTTTAAAAATTTTTTATAATGTATTTAAAGTCTGATCAAGTATAGTTTTTCAGAAGGTTAAGAAATCATAAAGTATTAAAAAAAAAAGGGTATTAGCAAACATAAGCTTTATGGTTTTGAAACTATAATTTAAAAAACATATATATTAATTTTAATTATAAAAACTTTTAATTAAAAACTTTTATAGAGTTCTACAAAACTTTATAAAACTTTTAATTATAAAAATTATTATTCGAAGAGGCAACTGTACTGCCTTTCAGGATTGCCTCAGGTTTGTTTTTGCTGAAGTGTAAAAGAAAGGGAGACAGGAGTTTTCTATTAGTACAAACTTTTACAACTGCAAGCTGAGAGACTTGTATATCATCGAGCTAGAAAGGAATTAAAACTACTTCTGATTTAGTATCACTCATGTCCACCTGCCGGTATTTGCAAAAGTACACCCCTACTCAACGATGAGCAGAGCAATACAGAATCAAGCCTGCTCCATTGAAGTCACTGGCTGATGCTGCACTGTATTTATTAAGGGCATCAACCACCAAATCAGAAAGGTATATTCAATGTGTGGCTGCTTTATCACTTACACTACAAGAATCCAGAATTTTTGAATATGAAAAAAGTCTTAATTATTGTATGCTCATTTTTGTAAAGAATTTGTATTTTAAGAACATTGAAAGTTGTTCTTCTAAATAACTTCAATGGAAGCATGAAGCTTGTGACTTTTCATTACACAAGGCAGAAATTGCTCTATCAGAAATTAGACAACAGAGACTCCTTCATTCAGCTATGACCAAACTTCACCTTCTGTAATACACAAAGGTTGGCAAGAAAGCTCAAGTGCAAGTCTTACAGTGACGTCTGCTGCCTGGCCAGGCTGACACAAGGAGCAGAGGCTACCCAAATTATGGCAAGACAAGCAAGACAGCCAGGCCTGGCAAGTTAAACCAAGTAAGTTCTACCTTCCATTGCAAAGGAAGGATCTATGTGCATTCTCATAAACATTAAAAGTAATTTTAAATTCTCCCAAACTTTCAGGGAGGGAAAATAGGTAGGTGGTACTATGGAGATATCAAGTGATGACTTTGGGTTTTGGTATACCAACCCAGACTGCTTTGACCTGTAGCTGATAGAATTTGGGGGAGATATTGTTTACAGTATCAGTTCTGGTTTTTCTGGCATATCACTAAAATGTAACAGCAATAACCTCCCCTGCCAGACACATATGCAAAAACATCGCAGAACTTTTCACTTTCTTTCACCTACTTAGTTGAAGGTACTTGAGAACAGTCCCAGTTTTACAATTGACAAACCAAAAGCATAAGAATTCAGTAATTTCTCTTAAACCATGTAGGAAGTCAATGAAATGTAGTCAATGAGGACTCAATTCCTCATTTCCTGTCTGCAACCTGAGTATCATTACCCAATAGCATACATCTTATACTCCCAAAATTTTATTACATTCATGCACTGATCATTATGTTCTCTAATTGCACAGTCCAGGGGCAGCTTACAAATGTTTTTTGCATCCTTGTTTTGAGTTGTGGCATGCATCAACGGGAAACAACTATTTTAAAAAAAGCTTTAAATATTATCAATTTCAGGAAACAATAATCATTTCTTTTTAAGAAATTGTCTCAGTTATCACAGTTGGAGAGATAAAAGTGCTGCAACTGAATCCATTATATTCTGGGTCCATAGGTTGGGCTTATATGCCACCATAGGCTTATATGCAACCTAACCATGTTGGGCTTACATGCCCAACCTAGTGGTCAGAATTAGGCTGTCCCCTTCTGTGAAATTTTTTCAGATAGGTATCAAGATTTAGATGCAACTAGGTTATATCAATTAGACTAAAGATTAAAGGTCTGAATGAGAAGTTGGAAAAGAAACCTATTTAACAGCAATTTAGTTAAACCACACGAGTGTGAATATACAACTCCAAAAGTTGATCCCAAGCTCTCCCAATGCTACCTGTCTGCTGGAATCATCAACAAGACCACCTTGCATGCATAAGCAAATAGGATGAATAGCTCCAAAATTTTCTTAGTTTTATTCTTAAGATACTGATTTTGTAAAACACAGGTAGAAAAATTAAAAATAGTCTGTACATTTTTTTTCCCCTTAAGACGGAATTTATGAGAAGTAGATTTTTATCATTGCATGTATGCTTCTAAAAGAGAACTGGAAACCAGCATCCAAACGGTTCAAGTTATATACAGACTAATTACTCTTTCATGTGCTCAGCAGTTTATTTAAAAACAACTTATTTTCATTAAGTGGGAAAAAAAGTGAGAAGCTGGTGTGAAATTCAACAGATAGCTGAACATACACAGGCTATGTAGGTCCCTGGTTTTATTTATTTTGAAGTGCTATGAAGAGGCCAAAAGATAATTTGCAGAAGTCTGTATTGCAGTTACCATCCTTTCCAAGGCGAAAAGGTAACTAGTAATTATGGAATCACCATTCCTATGTCTTTAGTTCCAAGTCTCAAGGATATATCAATGTATAGTAGAAATGTGAAAGAATATAGTTCACAACAGAAACATGGACTTACGACGGTTTTCATTTCCTCCAAGGCATATTTATTAGAAAAATGTGTGACTGCGTGATAGGTGACTTGTTAATAAACTAAAAAACAACAACATACAAAACCAAAAGCTGTCACAATATATTAACACCTAGTCAGTGGCCTTAAATCTATGTGCCCCTGTATCTTCCTTTTCTCCAGGAGAGACATGAAAAAGGCCCATGTTCCTCTAAAGCCTGAGCTCAGAGTTGTATTTTACCTGGCACAATGAAATAACTGTAGTTTGCTATCAAACCAGACAAACCATGAATCGCACACACGCTTTCTCCAAAGGCAAACCACCTTTAATATATCTTATTTACCACTTTGCTAAAACAGCAAATGATGAGCTTTCAAGATAGCAAATGCACTTAGCATTCCAGATGTGAAAAATTCAACTCACATTTTGTGACTGGAGGAAAAAAGAAGAGGCATAACAACCCGCTTATGAAAAAAAACCCACCAAAACTATTCTAAACAATCTCTCTAAAAATCAGGCTGCAGACATTCAAAGAAATAGAAACCTTAGCTCTTAGCTGACTTCTTCCCAAAGCCCTTAAAAATTAAACTCCACAACACATTAAGATATGCCATTTACCTGGAACACTCGCTTTTCAGAGAAGATTATGAAAGAAGCACAGTGGCTTAGTAAATAGAGCTGGGAAATTATATAGTTCCTAGTAACAACAGATCAGATATCAGGATGCGATAAAAAAGAAAGACAGTCTAATGATGTGTGCACAGAGGGAAGGAATGCTATGAAAATAAAGAGCACAGGCATCCTATTTTGCATGTACTTCAAGACAAATTCTGTGGCTGTTACCCCTCTTACCCACACTTAGAAGTACTTTCAGTAGAAGGCCTGTGTACTTTAACAGTGCTATTCAGAATAAAGTAATTCGAATATTTTAATTAATAACAGTAGATCATTCTGAAAGTAATGCCTATTTATTTTCATGGAAATTACTACAGATGCAAAGAGCATAATAACATTATTTGATAGAGCAAATTCTCAGCTACAAAGCACTATTTGTCAACATAGTCACTACCATAAGCTGTGCATTTTTGCCAGCAATGAACCAGAGCCTATATGCAGTGCTTGTAAACACCTGCACCAGTGGAGGTGACCAGTGACACTGTCACAGCTGCTGAAACGCATCACCCACCTCACTGTGCTCACTGTTTGGTCTCCAGAAACCACCCAGCAAACGTCAATGAATGTCAATGGGTGCCATTTTTTCTGCATGGAGGAATTCAGTGCCACTCCTTTGCTTCATCCACACTTCCATGTCAGATGCCACTGTGTCAGAGTGCCCCTCTGCTGCCGTCTGTCACATGGCAACAAAATGGAACAGAATATTGGTGGGAAGGTTCCACTGCTACTGTCATACCACCAACATTCACCTCTGATGTCATGGGGCAACATAAAATAGGAGGCATTACTTTTAGAGCAGTCCTTGTAGATGAAGGAGCACAGATAATTAACAGAAATCTATGGCTAAAATAGATTTACTTCAGATCTCCACGATATTATTTCATCAAAGCATACATATATATAACATTGATGCAACACGGCTTTATTATACCACTGCAGAGAGTTGCATTTACAGAGACAGAAGACAGGATGGGAATCCTGCCAGCTTACACTTTGTGAGAAGACAGGATTAGTATCTGTCCTCTGAGTAGTTAAGAGAACAGCTTTTCTTGGAAAAACGAGTTTAGTACTATTACGCATAGATGCAGTCAACAGTGCTGTAAAGACTATCTACAGCACAATGATCTGAAAAACGTAGTGCATTAGAAAAACAGATGGAGAGAGGCAGAACAGGACTGAGGAAGACTCCACGAAGATGCGATTCCAAAACCACTTTTTATTTGCCAGTTAACCATATGTGGTAAACAAGATTATCTGACCATGCAGAGGAAAGAATCAACAAAAGCTACGTACGAAGATTGAGATCTGTTTAGCAATCCAGTCGTAAGGCTTACAAGCTGTCTGCCAGCAAGCTCTGCTGCAGCCAGACCAAAGCTGGGCTTGCCTTCAATCTGAACTCTCCAGTTATTGTACTCTTCTACTCAGGGTAACAGATATTTGAAATATGTAATGAAGGTTACAAAAAAGACTCATCATAGCCATATACACTAAGAGAACACTTAGAACTGAATTTGATGACCCTTCACAGTGTGACATCATCTTTGTTCTCCTCGTCAATGGAAAGTGGAATTTTTTCTCATCTATGGAAAGCACTTATGAACAGCAGCATCTGAAATTCCAGTTGGTTATTACCTAGCAAACCTTAGGTATTTTAAAACTGTAGTGAAAACTGAAGAAAAATATTTGAGTAACTGTACCACTAAAATTTTCCTTTTTATTATTCTTTTTCAACAATTCCTTAACATTCTCTAGATTCTCTACATCTCTTTTCACTGGACACTGCAAAAGAGAACAGAACAATGTATCTTTTAGCAGGGATAACTAATGCTGGAAGGGCTGCCACACATCACCTACATAGCAAAAACTTCTTGCAACACGCATGCAGCTTACTGCTGAACATGAAACTTACTAGTTTAAGGAAGGACAAAAGATTTATAAATAGTTAGAAAGATTCTGGACATGCAATTGCTGGACTGAGCAAAGAGGGAGTTACGACTTCTTCAAAGTAAATTTCAAAATCTTATATGTTGCTTGGCAGTAGGAGAACTTGTTTTACACTGTAAAGGAACAGTGAGAAGCAGCAGCACATTGGGCAGTCTCCCTTGATGTCTACATTCTCCTATGCATTTAAGTGAATAATGCTCATTTACAATTAAAAAAAATACTGCTTTCCTATAAAAAAACTAACACGGGGAACAGCATTTCAAAGTGGTAACCATCTTCCACTGTTTCCAAGAGGACAGTAGCCATTTACCTGTTCTTGTACTTGCTAGTGCAGTTCAAGGTCCTCACACTGTCCTCTGCATTCCACATAGTTTGGGTCGAACTTCACAACAGCTCAACTTTCCTTTGAAATGCTGCCACGCTTGGTCTGTTTAAGAATGAAACTTGCTTGGCCTTAGGGCTTGATAGAGTTAAAGGGCAAAATCCTGGCTTCATTTAAAGTCAGTGGGCAGTTTGCCATTTAATTCAATTGGTCTAGTATTTCACAGGGACCTTAAGGGTATACTGAAAAGCTTGTACCCATGTATCTTTCTTTTGCTTGGAGGAATAGCGGCAGCCTATATTATTTTCTAACAGTGAAGTCTGGGTGGTAGTTACAGGACACTTGCTTTTACTTTCAAAGCTCACACCAAGCTCAGAAGCATTCATACAAAATTATGATAAAACTGTAAATGTTGGTTCACTAATGCTACCGGCTTGAGTTGGCACTCCAACTGATTCTAAGTTTTAGAAATTACAGTACAGGCATCTGAGAAAACATTCATTTAGTCCAGATGACTTTAAAGAAAATGATCACAAAAATCACATTTGATTTCACAGCAGGAACACACATGGTATTTGATACTAACAAAAATGCGGCTGTTAGCAGTGCTGTACTGCAACTGACCTGGGAGATGTTCACAGAGACAGCGTACAGAGACATTTTAGATGTCCTTCATCTCACCATCCTAAACAAACTACAAGACATAACTAACAATTCACAGCAGTATTTACACCTTTATTTTTACTTTCAGAATTGTACTTCTAATGTACCTCTACCAACCTGAGAAAAGAGGTACAAACCTTCTAATGAATCGTGAGGGATTACGTATTTTGTTTAGATCCTGAAGACTTACCTGTTTGTATTTAACTTTTTCTCGTTGTTTATTCCAAGACTTTCTCCCTGACTCCACCTAGACACGTTCATAGCACCAAAGTATCTGGCTGCTGGTTAGAGGTTTGAATCAGCACATAATAAAGACCTCTTTGGCAAGGAAGATGAGATGGCCTACAGAACTCCGGAAGAAAAAACACACGTTCCTTAAGGAGTAATTACTAATATGTTGTTGGATGAGGACACCAATTACATCAATTTATGGCAGGTGGAAATCTATAGAAATTTTATAAAAAGTAATTAGCCATATAAGAGTAGAGGTAGTTCAGAAATTCTAACTATTGTGTTGCTGTTTTTTTTTCTAATATATATAAATCAATGATACTTTTACTCACCTGCTTATAAAACAAGATTCAAATATTCCCTCATACAAGTAATGCAAAATTACTCTTTCAGGACTGTACAGTTAAACTGTGGAAAAAACCCAAATATTAGCAACAGTAGACACTGGTGATGGATTCCAGGATGCATGGGTCTGTAGGCTTCCTTTTTTTTTTTTTTCCCCCAGTTCTTTTAAATAAATAGTCGTCTGTTTTAAAGTTAAAAATACTTCTCCACCTCTCAGCTAATGCATATGGGTATTTTTATATCCATCTTTAGAAGTTTGGTAATAAATGCAGAGGGTAACTGATTTTGCATAATGTCCCTTTTCCACTTTCAACATTTTGGCAGAATATTAAAGACCAACTTGGGAAAGATGGGAGAATAATGATGTTATGCACTGTTGTCTCAGTTTTCAACTGGAAATTAAGTTGGCAATCATTGTTCAGAAGATCTGTTAATACCATAAGCTTACCCTCACCCCCAAAACTTCAAAAATAAGTAGTAATAGAACCTGCAGATAGTCACTATTATCTCAACTCAGCCAGACTGTGGTACTTGCACAGTCATAAAACCATTTTCCATTTATTTGCATCATGTCAAATGAAAATATACACTTGAATTATGCAAGTACAACCTGGCAAAATATGATAGCTCAGGAAGAGGGAAAAAGAACGAGGATGCCAATTAACGCAGTTACTCACAGAAAAGATATGAGGATGAGTACCTATCAGGTCAGGTTCGAAAACATATCAGAAGCACCAGTGTTTAAAAAAAAAAAAAAAAAAAAAAGGAAAGAAAAAAGAAAAAGAAAACTTGCACTCTCTATGCTGAGTAGCACTATTAAATTCAGATGCAGGGTTCTGTTTAGGTTGGACAGGCCCCAACAGCAGAACAAAGTCAGTCTGTCTTAGTACCATAACCAAATTCTACAAGTTAACAGCTTTTCATGAAAAGCTGCCATTTCAAAATGTCAATCAAACCTGAATATAAGTGGGAACTCCTGCAGAAATAACCAGCTGCAGGTTTGAAAAACATTTTTCACTGAAAGTGGAAACACAAAAGATGTTTGAATGAGATCTCTTTTCATTCCTGTAACAGTAGACGGTCATTTTCACAACATCAAGGACAAAAACATAAGACAAAATTGCAAATAACATCTTGAAAGAACCATTTGCAGGGGTGATGAATGATTCAAGTTACAAATGACAGAATTATTGGCAAATGGAAACTCATTAATATGAAAAAGCTTCTCTTACAAGACTATAGCTTGACTCCACTTTTTTATAGCATCTGAAGGATTAGGTTGTACATAATTCTTTCAATCTATGTTTAATATTCACTTTCGCACCTTGAGGCAGCAGCTTACACCACGATGATCTAACTCGCAACAAAATCTGCATGTCTATGCTATTTTGTGTGTTTACTAAACAAAATAAACATTCTCAGTTAATCAAAATTCAAATTCTAACAGAATGAAGTTAAAATTTATAATCTATTCGCCGAAAGAAGAAGTTTTCTCATTCAGTTCTGTAAATCCAAATGCAAGTGTTGTTTACTCAATAAAACAAGGGGAAAATATTATTTACACAAGTGTAAACTGTAATGGAAAAGAAGCTTAGCAATAACACTTTGGAGGCATTCTCCTTTTTAAAGGATATAGCAAGAATAAAATTATTTTTTCCATTCTCCAAAAAATATGTACTGTCTCTGAATATTAATTTGCTACCTAAGTATCAGCTTAATTGTTTTTTTTTTTAATTCAATAGACTGAAGTAATCACTGATATATTTCACAAATCTCTACATTTGATCCTGGGAAATATATTCATCTAATAGGGAGCCCTGCTGAATACTTATACTGGTATTCCTGCCCTAAGAAAGGTAAGAACACCCACACTATAAAATCAGCATCCATTACACAGTTCTCAGCATAAACAAATAAATGAGTAAATTGCATGGTAGACGAACACCTCAGCAGGTCTCACAGTTTAGAGTATTAGTGTAGACATTCTGCTTTACACATCTTAGCTTCCTTCCCCACGTGACCATCACTGGCTACGATCATCAAGTGAATGGTATAATGTTAACTATTTTGAGTGATGCCACTACTCAAGTTATGCTTTTCACCAAAAGAAAAACACAATTATGAAGTGACATAAAATTCACAAATCGTAACAAGATAAAGTAGCACAGCTGTATTACATAATTCAGCATATAGAAATTGATGTTAGATGAGTAATGAAAGTTTGAAACTAACAGACACCATTCTTCAGCAGCATTCACCTAAAACTCAGATGCTACACAGCGTTACATTGAAACAGCTCATCACTACAGCCTCCCTGTACTGAGACATTAGTCACATCGTCTGCTTTCACACTACAGCACTGCTTTCTACAACATACCAATATTTTGTGATATCCCAAACCTTAATCTCCATATATCCAGCTGCATTTCTCCAGCTGCAGGTTGCGGCACAGCACCAAAGTTACCTGAGGATTTTCTCTTGCACTCAAGTTTCACTTCAGTAGAATCACAGCAGTAGTTTATCAGTAAGGCTTGCAAAAAGAAAACAAGAAATATAGGAAGATTTTTCATTGCTAGTTCTTATCAGTTTGTATCTCCAGCATTTGTTTTCAAGTAAGCTGGAGTACATGTCTGAAAAGTGAGGTTTCAGGGACAAATAATTAGCTGTATGAGTAGTCAAAGTGAGATCAACTCAGCCATATAACGTTGCTACCAAGCTATTTAAAAATTGAGACAAAAAAAAAAGGAAAGAAGGAGAGAAAAACTGTGCCAAACCTACTGCCTTAGCAAGCGGAGTACTTTCTGAACATTCTCAAAAGCATAAGGATTTCCTATTTACTTCAGGAAACAGCTTACAAGTCAAAACGTGCTGGAGGGGTTTTTTGTTTTGTTAGGAGCTGCCAATTGTTAGTCAAGATTACTATTCATTTTACAGGAGTGTTAAGAATGCAAATGGTTAACGGTAGTATAAACTATATACTTGGTTTAAGTTTGAATGTCTAAAACTATTACACACTGCATTCATCTGCATTCCCTGTTTATGGGAATGAAATATGTAGTCATTTGAAGTCCACAATATGTATACTGTGTTTGTAATAACTGCAGATTTTACAAGCACATTATTCTTTCCATTAGGATTAAAACCTCACCGAATAGCAATTTGTGAAAGAATTCTAGCAGGGCCCTGAGCCCAGAACTCTGACCTCTGATGAGATGCTTGGCAGCAACAAACTCTAGGTCTAAGCAAAACATCTGGTTTGAGTTAGACTTCCTGAAAAAATAGCCCCTGTACTGGGGAAACTGGTATTCACTCAGCTTTGTCTATACTTTGACTGACTTCAACACTGCAGCAGGAAAAAAAAAAAAGCTTCACCAGAATGCACGTCAATCACTGCAGACTTCTTGGTGGCCTCCAAAGAGTCAGGCACTTACGTTAAGAGACACTGTTCATGCTTCTTGGGCTTTTTCCTATTGTACTTCATAGCTCAATGTTTGTTTCAGAATTAGTGCCAACTCTGAATTATCTAATTCAAAACCACAGTCAAACTCAAAATATAAATTTTGCCTGAAATAGTTTCTGCAGATTTTTTTTAAAACAATAATTATTTTAATTTCATTTTTCTTGCAAATTTAGACAATCACTGTCATCATGAAATGAATGGGAATATTCCCAAAAGAAACACAAACTGCCAAGAAATTTTTAAGAACATCAACAGCTTTTGGTTGGCCCCCAAACCATTTTCTACACAACAATTTTTATATACATTTCATAGACAACAGTAACACAGAATGGTAAGAGTAGTAAGAATGTTGATACGCAGGAACAGGGTACACTGAGCCTATTCCTGCATGTGACCACCACAAGCTCCAGCAAGCAAGGATAAGGAAAGGATAGAGCTAGGAAAGGATAGAGCAGGTGCTTACTTCTCATATTCCTGGGATGGAAGGTGCATTGTATCACAGAATAGGTGAAAATGAAGAAATGAAGAACTCCTGCAAAAAGTTGCCCTTTGTTAAAAATGATGGCCTGTGCCGTGAACACAAACGTGAACAGCTCAGAGCAGTGGGTAGGATGCAACGTTCATAACACATGACTCAACGAGAAGTACAAGGCCAAATGCTGTTCACTACACTCACAGGAGATTTTATGTATTTAAATATCACAGTGAAGCCTTTTGAAACTAATTAAACCCTAATACCTAAGACCTGTTAAATTAACAGATACACAGGATGGCATCAATTGCCTTACATAGAAGTAAGAAACTCAAAATAATTGAATTTCAAAGAAACAGATGCATACTTTAATGGCGAGCTCGAACAACACATACACTGATGTTGCACAGCATGCGTGTACGCAAGAGATGTGTAATACTATTTTATACACACACGATGTTGCTATGTACAGATGAATTCACCTTCATTTGCACCCGTAATAGGACTTAATTCTATCAGTATAATTCTTTTCTGTATATTTTCTACTGCCTGCCTTGATAAAAACATGATTTGGTGAAAAAAGCATCTGAAAAAATATTTTCTTCCATCTGCTCTACTTTACACAAGTCTGCTACATTACTGTATATTGTCAATGTGCTCATAGTTTATTTTCTTCCTTTGATTGCTAATGCAATAATATTTTTATGCCTGATCTAGCAGTAACTCCACACTGGATTTAAATGTCAATTTTAACTTTCCACCTCCAAAATTCTAAATTAAACGCCACAGATACTGACCCCCTGCATTCAGGCAAAATGCAGCCACCAACCCACAAAGGGACATTTATAAAACAAGCCTCGCTTGTTTGAACTGCAACACTGCCGTCACTGGAGTTTCACCCGGGAGACATAAATAAATAAAAATAAACTGAAGTAATAAACACCATGTTTTATGGAGTTGCACATACACACAGAAGTCCTCCTGGCAAACTTTAAAGATCAGACTTAAAAGCTGACTCTCTCATTCCGGAAGACTCCTGGGCTGGGCTACTCAGGGGCCTGTCGGCGGGCCCAGCAGCTCGAGTGGCCCCGTTCCACCTCAGCACTGCAACACGGCCACCCTGTCACCAGGCCATGGCACGTGGCAAAACGGAGCAATGTTCCAAATTAAATCAGCTTAGAGATTGCCCGGTGCAGCGGGAGCAGTGAATCTCCAGCTAGAGTCTCCAGCAGCAGCATGCTTAAAAAAACTGCCTCTAGCCTAAAGCTCTGCAATACGTTATGTCCTGCAAACAGTTATGTCCTCTGAGGAGCTTAAGTTTTCAACTACTGATGGCATTCCAGTGGTCACTTTATTCACACGTCTTGAGTGAAACTGTTTATTTATTTTTCAGGAATAACTCACATTTGTCCATAGACTTTCAGATTTTGGAAGACTGAATATAATTTTAGAATCATCATCATCAGCTGGTTGACAGCAATAAAGACAACATTCACTTTAAATAACCCTGAATTATGCACAGTTGAGTAAATTCAAATTTGTTTTGATTTAAGGTCTTCCAAAGTTGAGGCCAACATGCTGAACAAAAATATTAAACTATCTATAACCCTGTGTCAACATATGATGCTACTGGGAATGGTAAGTGAATTAATTTTCCAAGGAAAATTAATTACTTATGACTTACAGTTGTAAAAGCAAACAACGTAACTCTGGATTAGGGCACATTTAATTTCTGTTTGGAGTAGTGATTAAATTAATTTCATATAATTCATGGTATGTAATGGAAAGCAGAACAAAGATGAAATCTTAGACAATGACTGACACAGAAAAAAGTGTATATTTATGTTCCTGATCCAAAAATAAAGGTCACAGATATTAATCACTGTCTAGCAAAACATGATTTTAGTTTCTAAAGCGATGATTTTTTTTTTCAAAACTGTTTGTTAAAAAAGTGTTATTAGCAAGATAAAATCTAAAAAGCGAGAAGCTAGAAAATAATCACAGCAATCTTGCATTTTATAATGTCTCAGTGGAAAAAAAAAGTACAATTTCCAGTGATACCAACTGAACGACACTAATGTAATGGGATTATTTTGAGGAACAGCAACATGAAGTTCATTGCACATTAATTTGAATTCATCTTAAATTATGGAAAAATTGAAGAATTTTATCACAGATGTAAACAAATACATACATTAGCACTGTAATACAGCTTAAACCTTAATTGTAGCATTTTTATCATTCACATTTTCTAATAAACAGTTAATGTGAAAAACAAATCCATAGTTCAATGAAACTATGAAAGAGTTCCTGCAGCATTCCATAATTTGATATTTGTTGAAACTAAGAAAAAAAAATTTAAGCATTTCAATATAAAACATACCAATTCTTACTTCATATGTCTATCACTAAAACCACACATTAACCACCAGTTTACAGGTTTAAATTCATCAGAATTAAATGCCACTTTTGGTCCTATTGAAAGCAAATATGAATTTATCACTGATTTCAGTTTTTTGGATATCAAATCAACAGCTGCTTTGCTATGAACTAAATTGGAATAATTCAAAGTATGATAATATTAGTATTTTCCTTGTGTGTCTAAGGAATGTGTTGTTAGTCCATGAAACCAAAACAACAGATGCAACACAACCAGTGCACAGCAAACAGTAACCATGGAATTCCACTAACAAATAATATTTACATTCAGGATGTTTAAGTAGACATGCACACATTCAAAGCAAGTGATTCACATATTGACTGCCACTTTTAGTTGTCTTTCACAGCAATAAGGAGATGCTTTCACTATAGTCATACTTTAGTCAATTTTATCATTATAATATTTACATTAAAATCTGACTAGAATTTATAAAGGATGAAATTACTTCACATAAAAGATTAACGTTTGGGCTCCAAACAGAAGCCCTATGAAAACAAATTTCACATAAGGGATATTGATAATGCCAAGAGTAATCTGTGACCCACTGGCTATTATTCTACTGTAGTATTTTTAAGAATGTTTTAAAAACTGTGAAGACATATGAAAATTTAAATCAAGGCTAGATGAAAAGAGCTAAACAATTATTCATCATTAAAATCATGCATTTTTACCTAAGGTTATTAAATACTTTAAATGTAAACAAAACTCAGTATCATCTCACACATTTAAGAAACTGTTCAATCAAGATACTTTTGACAGGTTTTATCGCCCTGTTTCTTTTCAATCTTTAGACAATTAAGTGTTTCCAAACTGATGCCCACTTGAGCCACATCGAGACGACTTGCCGTATCCCAGTCTTGCAACTCACATTTTGCTCCTCTTTCCACTTGGCTCCTGCATCAGAACAGCGTCTCACAGGAGTTTAAATCCACCCTGTTGGCTCATAACTCACCTAGTCTGTATTTGAACTTGCTCTGCCCAAGTACACTTGCGGAAAGGCAATTCAATCAAGCCTTGCACAGAGGGTATACCATACCTGAGGAATTTTGCCCAGGAGCTCATTCTGCTTCTTTTGTGGCACTAAACAACATTTACACCTATTTTGGGGTGAAACTATAGCACGTATAATTTTAATGAAATTAGAGTGCAAACCATGTGAGAAAGTTTTCACCAAGTCTGTTTTCATATGGTGACAAGGAACTTCCTAACAAGCGTCTGCTACCAGAATTGGTAATTAAGCAATCAGAAACAAACTGACAAGTGAGGACAAATCTGTCAAACAGCTGCTTCCTATCAGCAGGCTTAGATTATTCCACCTCCATATATCAACGTGAGTTCTGAAACTTTCCTACTTCTGTTAAAATCTCCAAAGCCCTACAAAAATACACATAGGCAGACACAATAATAAATAGCAGTGATTCAAGATGGGCATTATCAACATTAATGTCTAAAATTTACCTGTAGTTCAGGTTGCTTACAAGGGAACATCTCTGACAGTTTTCAAATGCTCTCGAGTATGCATTTTTGTGACAGCAGTGAAAAATAGATGCAGTCCATTGGCAGCTTCATGAGTGACATGTGCAGATGCAGTGATACTGCTGTGCTCTTACACTCTTCATAAATACACAAGCGCAATTTTACTTCATTTCCTTAAAGGGACAGTATCTCACCTCACTGAGCTAGCACATTCCCTAGGAGATGCCAGAAATTATAAAATTATAAATAACATAAATGCCATCATTTTTCTATACTCTTTCTTCTTTATAACCAGCCATGACAGACTATCTAATGATTACTGTGCTATTGCTGTGCTATTTGCCAGACAGAATAGGTAGCCGCAAGCTAAGAGACTGCCAAGTTACAGGATATAAAATATATCCAGCAGCCAGCAAAACTGTTGCTGAAGATTGGTTTTAATTATGCAAATCTGCCAAAGGTGTAACTTTTTAGAAAGGGATCTAGTTCACTGGGATGAGGACACATCAAAAAACCATTACAGAGTGCCTGCCTCTTCCTGACAAAACTGTCTGCAAGGATTTTCTTCCCATAGATATTAGATGGCTTAGTTCACAGGACTTTTCAAAATGAAAAGCACATTATTCACCCTAAAAGTGGTGTTGGGCAAGAACATGTATGATTTTTGCTTGCTTTCCTTACAGAGCTAATACTTTACCACTACTACACTGTAATTAAGAGAATCTGCAGCCAGCAAATTGATGGTCTGCAAAACCTAAGTGAAGCCTGGTTAACTAATCCTAGCAAAAGGATTCCATAATTTCCTGTGTGTTAGAATTCCTGAACTAAGCACAAATGTGTGTATCTATCCGCTTACTTTGCGCACCTTTTCCCTACTGACATTTTTTTTTGCCTGTCTTTAATGACATTTTATGAGGAAAACTACCACACACAAAAATTGTGCACCTTAAAACTTGGAGAAGCACTCCTCTCCCTTTTCCTCAAATTTCAGACCAACTCTTAAAAAAAAAAAAATCATGACAATAGCCTTCTTTGCACGAGACTAGAGGTTCAGGAAAGAGATTGAATCTTCCTTTACTGAGAAGCAGAGCTAAGAGCAGTCTTGTGCAATACTATATCACTTGTCCATCTTTAAAGTCCCAGTGAATTTGTTTAGAGATAAGATCTAATACAGACGAAGTAACTGGACAAATTCTGTGCTATAGGTTTTTTTGCTTTGTTTTTGTTTCTTTCTTTCTGTTTAAGTAATGGCAATATATCTTTCAGTCTACATTGTTTATCAGAATAAGCCAGCTTCTCTCCCAATACTCTACAGTTGCAGACAGAAACCAACCCACTAACAACTTTATTTTTTTTTCAACTTAAAGTATATTTGTAATTAACCAATTGTCATATGCTGCCAAAAGGTGAGATATTAATTACCTCACAGTAATCAGATCACCATTAATAAGTGACATACATAGAACTAAACGTTGTTCTCCTTAAACAGCTACTGTTCAAGCAAAGTTCTCTTTATGCAGCCATTTCAGCTAGAGTACGAAAAAACATAACCAAGATCACAGAACTGTAAGTATACCATAGGAGATCCAGTCCTGTGCCTAACTGCATGTGTAAATTCAGCGTAGTAATAGAGAAGGAATGCTGAAGCATTTTGTAGACAGGCTGTTAAGCTTGATGTCGAAACCCAAAATCTACAGTCCTGACCAGCAAATAACATTCCTGCTGAACCGGAGTTTTCCACAAGAGCTACATGAATCACACAATATAAAAAGTAGTGTACACCTAATAAATAAGACATCCCATTTTCTAAATCACCAAAACTTAAGTTGGAAATCAACACAAATTTGTTTTGATAAGCTTAATAAAGAAAGCTCAATTTTAAGGTTGTTTTGACAATCACACCTCAGAGATTAAAAAACCTACTCTTACACATCATATGTCATCATATTCTCACATATATGTGAGTGATTCACCTCTGCCATTCAAGTAATACACCGAACTACTCATACACTCTATGGGTCAATTAATCCAAAAAATAAAGAAGGGAAGTAAAACTCTTAAATACTCTGTGAAAGAAATGTACATTTCTGATTGAAGGAGCAGCCATCTCCAGTACTTTGGCCCAGGTTATTTAATACGTAGGCTGCTCTGAAAGTAGTGCCTCCTATTTATTTCCACGGAAACTACAACACATACAAAGAGCACAATAATTTCACAGAGCAAATTCTCAGCTACAAAACACTGCTTTTCAACGTAGTCACCAGCATTAGCTATGCATTTTTGCCAGTGATGAACAAAAGCCTGCATGCAGTGCTTATAAAAATCTGCACCATATTAATAAATAAAGCTAAAAAATAAATCAAAATTAAATAAAGCTAACAGGATATCTTTGCTAGAGTTTTGTAAGAATAGGCTGACAAACATGCAACAGAAGGAACAAGTTGGCTTTTCTTGTAGAAAAGAAAGCAAATAGAAATAATGCATAGGATTGCTCAGCCCATGGTTGTATCAGGCTGACCAAATTGTATTTAATCTTACTCTTGGATTTAGAGATATCCTTAAAGTTCCTTTGATTTCTGCATTTTTAAAGTTTTGCTATAGTTTGCCTCTGAAATAACTCCAAAATTATTAAATATTAAGCATTACATATACAGTCAGTTTGCCTCAAGCAAATATTTTCCATGATGGGAGTGCAGAAGAGTAATAAAATTTGAAATGATGCTACTGTCAAAAATTAGGTTAACACCACAATATTTTAATACTCAATCTGTCATCACAGGCACCCACTGGATGTTTAGAAAGACATGCCAATTGCAATGCCACGGACATATTTTGAGGGAAGAAGATTGAAGAATGTAATAAAATGAAAGGGTTACCCCTCAGTTTAAGCCATGTGCAAGATGGGCCAGTAATGTTCTTCCAGCACTTTTGCCTCATCTGCGAGCTGGTAAAGAAAGACACACAGGAGTAGCCTGTAATGACAGCTGCCTCCCAAACTACTAAGGGTCCCACTGCAACAAGACAGCAATAGGAGAGAAAGTGTTCTACACAGCCTCATAGGAGAAAAAGAACAAAACCCCCTTCCTTTCCAACAGAAACAGATATCACCTCAGCAGGATGCCTCACTATTTAGTAGCTGTCTGTGTTTACATCCACAATATCATAATTTAGGTACAACCAGGTTTACTAAGTAGGATGCATATCTGATTTTAAATGTTTTTTTTTTGTTTGTTTCAGTTGCATTGTCATTTAACACAATGTGCCCATCTTTTTGGGGAAAAAAACATCATTAAATGATTATCAAATTTCACCTGAAATAATAAGATGTCCTACAGGTAATCAAATGCAAAACTGATACACTTCAATAACAAGAGGAATGTGGAAAGGGAAAAAGACAAGATGGATGGAAAAGGCTTTCCCAAATTTTCAACTCTCATTATTAGCTACTCCAAACAGGCTTTGTGAAATTCTCTTTTGATCAGGAACCTCCCAAAACAAAAAGAAACTAAAACAAGAATTAGCTCAACTTTTTCATCTCTCTCTCTCTCTCTCTCTCTCTGTCTCTCTCTCCCTGAAAGAGCCACTGCTTAAGATTATCAGTCACAACTTCTATTTCTTCGACAAAAAATGTTCCAGCTGTGTCTGGGCTCAACTTTAGAGGTTACAAAGCTGCATATATTATGTCTTACATGCTTTTGGGATGATAATTTTCCAAATGTGTTAAATAGCAATTATGTTACCACATTCAAAAATATATCATGAAAATGTTTCTGCACTATAAAGACAAAATAGGACTTTGCATTTCAAGATCAGACTTGTAGCACATTTCTTAATATTTGTTACGACTTGTCAAAGGTTTTTATCTTTCAACACACACCATATATTGTATTCCTAGGCTACAGGTAAACTTCAGCTTCACTGCCATGATTGTATTCTCTCTGTTAAGGTTACTGTTTTGCTAGCCTCCAGGAATTTTGCATATTAAATCAAAAGCAAAGGAGAAACCAAACTTAACCTTATCTCTCAGCATTTTTTTTCACTTCTCTGTATTATAATATGGATTCAGATTTTGATCTTTTAAAGTTTTACTAATTTAATTCCCCCTTTACCTGAGGTTATTTGTTTTTGATAGAGAAAGGTGACCAGAATTGGTTTAGCCCAGTCCTGGTTTATTCTCCTATGAAAAGCTGGGTTTCTGTTTGAGAAGAAGGATTTTGTTTTGTTTCCCTTTAGGATTCTTCTTCTTCTTAATCCATTTTCTTTCCTCTGGAATCCAATTCCCTAGCCACAGTCATTGTGAAACAGCTTTGTTCTCAGCCCTTATCTACATCATCCAAGCACATTACAATTGCAGTGGTGATTCATCAGCCAAAATTCAGTTTGCAGTATAATAAAGTCCACTAACTGTTTCACTGATAGGAATTAAGCTTTGAACTGACATTGGGAGGTGACAAGGCAAACATATTCCGCACCAGACAGGGCCTAGGCATCATCCTCGTGCTTGACTACAGAAGAAATCATACTAATATGGCCTTAAGGTGATAAATTAATTTTGGCTAGGTTCCTGTCTGGAGGAAAGAACGATTTTCCTAATGAGATAAAGATGAAAGAAGACAAGGACCTTTAGGCAGCTGGAATTTTGGACTGAGAGAGACCACAATAAATCGGGTGATGCTTCTCTTCATTTAAGGAAGTACCCGTTAGGAGATCAGGGGCCTGCCTATTTTTCTCTGACAAACCAGATTTTCTTGGTAGTGTACAAACTTATATTCATAACTTGAAAGGAGAATAAAATCAGGTGGTCATGTACAAATCTCAATTATTTTTGGTCATCTAAAATAAGTAAACACAAATCACAGCTGACCAGGCTCAATTTCCAGAGATCTGCTGCTACCTGGGAACTCAGATTAAAGTATCCATACCCAAACAGGCAGACTTGCTTGGAAAGCTTCTGCTAGCAAGACAAGGAAACATCAGTGTCTGCATGCATGTGAAAAGGCACTCATAGTATCAAGAGGCCAGGAGGTGGAAGGGATGCAAAATGCCACAGAAGTGGTGACTACAGAAGACTTCGCTCCTTCACGCAGCGCTAACACTGGGGGACACACACTCCACAGACAAAGTTCCTATTCTGAGCAGCAGATTTAATATGTGATCATCCCACCCTCCTGCAGCACTACTGCCATAACTGACAGCAGCAACTCCTGCCCAAGAGGTTCACTGAGCTGAATGTACACACATGCTCCTGTGCCAGTTTGAGAATATACCATTAGAAAAGCTACAGCCCATGTCAGCTATAGGTTCTTCGTAATCCATCTCATTTCAACTTCAGAGAACAAACTCACAGAAAAGATGGAGAAATTCATGTTTCTTGGCTATTGTCTTGCAAATACTAGAGTAGTTTGGGGCCTTTGACTGTCTTAAACTGCTGGAAAGGGCATCTCCATTTGGTAGGAGAGCCAAAAAAAGGCAAGACAACTCCTTCAGGGAACCCACACTTTGGTCCATGTTTTGTCCACAGTAAGTGTGCAACCACCCCTCAAGAAACCACACTTCTGATCACGCTACAAGGCTTCCACAGCTATGAGCAGCAGTCCACCTCAACCTGCCTCTGCCTGAGTAGTCAGAAGCTGAGTGCAGGACCAACCACCTCTGTCCTCTTCAGGACAAGAAGGTAAAAATCTGAAGGTGATATCTAGGAACTGGACAAATTCAGGATGTTGAAGAAGGGAGAGGTCACGTGTAGATGCTAGGTTTACAGTTACAGTGGGCTAATAAAGTAACTTTCCCTGTGGAAAGACTGTTACATTTTTGATCTAGACTGCATATGTCATATTTCATCACAGAAATTAATAAAAAGATGCAGCTAGCAATTAGGTTATAAATTAAAGTACAATAAAATCCTACAATAAAATCTTTGAAATAATAACAAATTCTGTACCTTATATACTTTTTATCTGGAGGATTCTACCGGTTATTATTCTGGGATTCCCTGCATAATAAAACGGCTTTTTTCCATGCCTGGCTTCTGAGATGTAAACAACTGGTCTCTCTGAAGGACAACAAGCACAATTCCTCTTGTCCTCATACTTTTTTTTCCTGTCTTTGAACAAGCATCTTATGACTTCTGTGGTGATACTTAAAAGTTTTGACGAGGCATGTCTTTCTCAGGGGATTTATTCAAATCATGATGTAGCACTTTTCATTAATGTTAAGGCTGCTACTGATACAAATAAAACCAAGTACGCTTCAGACTGAATCTTCTGTTTTTCCCAGATGACCACCCCACTTTTAGCTACCATCATTAAAGCCTACTTTTACTGAAATCTGGGTACATAAGTTAGAACTCTGCAGTATTTCAGCCTCTAAATCGATTTTTCCTCAAAAGCTATGGTATACTTAATACTGAAAGATTAATTACATTAGTTTTACTTTAAGTTCTGCAGTTAGCAAGGAACCTGAGTACAAAAACCTGATCTGTAGCAATACAAGTACAGCTTGCAAGAAACAGCACTGAGTGCTACCTCTATCAGCTAAAATGTTGGCCTCAGTTCTTTCTAGAAAAAGAAATTAATATTACAATAATCCAGGATATGTGCCTCTTTCAAATGTGTCACATCACCTTTAGCAGTGACAAAAAATGATTCTAGTCTGCTAACTGCAGCGTACCCCATTGATTTTCACACATCTACCTGAAAGCACAGATACAGTGCTTTCCGCTTTGACTTCTGTTTCAGTCTTTAAAATTTACTTACGTTCTATAGTCTCAAATATATGGAGACAAACATGCTAAGTTTTCTATTTTTTCACTTCCCTATTTGCTTGGAACCAAGCACATGCATGACCATCTCTGCATTAATGTCAATATGCTATGACAATGTCCTGTGCACCACTTCTCAGAGCCATTCCCTTTGTAAAGACTCTCTGAAGGTAGATGGTACTTTCCATAAATAACCTACAAAAATGTTAAAAAAAAAAAAAAAAAAAGCAAACCCAAACGTTTTCCAGATCAACTTCAGTAAACGCAAAACTTCAGAACACATGATTTTATTAAAAACTTTTAAGAAGGAATGTAACTAATAGCACAAATTAATGGCTTCTAAATGGAGGATCAATATCTCATTGTATTTTACACAAAGAGCTCAAGTCCCATTGTCGTAACAATAGGGGAAAAAACAGGCTTTAGAGATCCGATTACTTGTCTGATTTGATGTTTTTAATAGACGATAAATCTGGCTACAGCCATTTCTGAGTCTCAAACACAATTGTTTTAACTAGAGATTAGAAAAGAGGCATTCTATGGCTTTTTCAAAGGCATTTAGTACCATTTTACCACTTCTACAAATATCTCTTAAAGGAAACATAACTAGTTGGCACTAGATTATAAAGAAGCATTTTGATGTTGCTCTATATCATGATGAATTACCTAGACTAAATGATATGTATTATCTTACCTGATACATTCCAACTCCTATGTGTTTGGGCTCAATTTTCACTAGTTCAGCAAGAGGGTCTTGTACACGTCTAGCTATGGAAACTGAAAAACAAAATTAGAAAACAACCATTGTGTTACCTGCAAATTACAATCAGGTAATTTTTTGCTGGTTTTTTTCAGTCTCCTATACATAATCTTTCCTTTTTTTTAAACCTAGAAATTATTAATAATAAAGTATAATCCTTTTTCCACTGTTAGACACAAGAGATAAGTTGTACAATAATCCAACATTTTTGTTGAATAATTCAAACGAAGACCTAGAAGATTTCATACTGTAATCACAACATTAAATCTGTTCACGCAGGCCACAGAGAGAACAAACAAAACTGTGTACGGTAAATTTCTGCCTTGTCTCAGTACTAAAATGTATAAATAACATCTAAAATGAAACTCTTTAACATTAAGTCACAGATATGTAGTAACAAGAACAAAAAAGTAACAAAAGAATGGAGTAACTGTTCACAGATTTATTTCTCCAATACAGTGTTTGCTAAGGTAACCTGCACATTTAGCGGCAAATCTTTTAATATAATTCAACCATTAAATCCAATGTTCACTTTGGAAAAGGTTCTTGGCTACTCAATTCTTTCACTATTCTTTTATCTTAACTGCATACAAAAACACATCAATTTACAGCCTGTCATTGCTATAACCAGATGTAGAAGAAAAAGTAAAGCTATTTCCAACATTTCTGCTACCATTAAGAGCACATAGGAATTCCTGGTTTTCTACATCCTAATACTTGAACCAAGCCTTAAGTTTTGAAGTCTGCATTTAATGACGACTACTGCACTTGCTGGTCTCACAGAAAATACTGATTTGCAAAATTTCAATTTTCAAATTCTCAGACTTTGTCTCATTCTGCAGCTACTGGGTTATATTCAGTATTTGCAACTGCGTTCCCTCCCACAAACACTGAAAGAGGGAAATACATGTTCAGAAAACATGAACAGAAAAATACATGTCCTGCCACTCAGCATTACATGTATACGCTTGCTTTCTTTTCTCCCAACCATTCTACCTAGCAAAGAAAACCCTAACAAAGAATACCAGAAACTGGAGTTACTCTTAATACTGAAAAATGAAGGTCTTAAAAAATAAAACGCCCTAAACAACTACCAAACTACCAAAAAAAAAAAAAAGCAGGAAACTAAGTGTGCAAAGCAAACCTAACCCAGAGAACTAAAAAAGTTCAGTGAGCTCAGAGGAGGAGGAAAAGGAAAACTGGGATGTGCTGGGGTGCAACTTATCTTAACTAAGTTTTCAAAGGCGAGGCCTCATTACCAAGGCTGCTTTTCCTGACAAAGATTTGTGTAAGAATGAGAGAAATAGAGTGGGACAGAAGATGGCTATAATCCTTTGAAAGCTTTCTCCAGAAGCATCCTTGCAGACAGCATCACTCCAAGAGGCATTTTCTAAATTTTTTTTTTTCCCTTTAAATTCATTATCAAGAAAATCAAGACATCGTCAGAGGAAAAACAGACAGGAATCAGAAACAAAAATGTATATACATTTGGTAGTTTGGTCAAAAAATACATAATCTTTAAACTGGAAAAACAGAAGTATCTGCAGTTGATTTTTTACGTATAAAATTAAATGTGTATATAAAAATTTACATAAGCATGTGATCATTCATATATTTTATATAAAATATGTTATATATATAAAGCTGTACACAGCTTTATATAAAGTAAATGTAAGAGATAGATATAGAAGCTTTACATAGAATTGTTTACATTCATTAGGACCTTTTGAGATCATCTCATCCAATTCTGCTTTTTCAAGCAAGGTGAGCAAGAGATGCCCCAGACTGTGCCCAGATGGGTTTTGAATATCTCCATGGATGGAGGCTCCAAATCCTCTGGGCAACTTGTGGCAGTTTGACCACCCCCATGGTAAATAAGTGTTGTGGTTTTTTTGTATTCAGACTGAATTTCCTGCGTTTCTGTTTGTGCCATCTTCTCAGTAGTGCCCACTGGCAGGACAAGAGTCTGCCTCGTTTTTCATTCCCTCGCATTGGGTATTTCCACACACCAGTGACATCCCTCCAAGCCTTCCCTTCTCTAGGCTGAATGGTCCCAGTTCTCCTGTCCTTTGTATGAAAAGTGCCCCAACCTTGGAGGCCCTAATTTAAATGACAACTACCCCTATTGCAAATTGTTAAAGACTTCACAGCATTTTGGAAAAGGGTCCTTCAAACCACAACCATAAAACTTACCAATTGAGTACAGCATTAGAGATTTCAGTTTTAAGGATTTGCACTGGTAAATGTACAGTTAGCGCAAAGTTCACTGCTCGGTCATGCAAGACTTTTCATACCTTCTATTACCAATTTTAACATGCTGACAATGGCAGTTTGCTAGCTCAGCTCAGAGAGCACTATACTGGTGACATCTGATACGCGTGCTTCTTGAACAGAGAGGTTCTGCATTCAAATGCTATCACATACGCCTCCTTGTCAAAAATCACAAAAGGTCAACCAGTGCAAGAACACTGCTTATAGCTCACACAGGTATAGCTTACTACAGAAATGCTTTCCTATAAGAATCACATTAATTACTTTGAAACACTGGTGGTACCTATCACCAATCACTTAACAAACAAAAATGGAGTAGAACACCATTGAAAGTAGTATTGATCCAAAACAGGAAACACCTTCTGAATGCATTTACATCTTTATGTATATATAATATTTGTTTACCAGAAAGTTGTCATAAATTCAATAGCCACAGAATGTTTTACAGTTTCCTTTTTAAATTCATACAATAAATATTTCAAAAGTTATGTTTTAGACAAGCTGAGAGCATACATCTGTCACTGTCCACATCTCTTTGCATTACATCTTTTAGGATGGGTAGCTACAGGACATTTACAAGCGTAACCTTCTCCAAGGAACCTTTGATTAAAAAGTAAAATTTAGACACTATTTTTCATAACAGTTAGGTTGACAATGTCATCATATCCATGTAAGGCTTCCAGCAGAGATGTAGGCCCTGACCCAGCCAAGCCCTTCAAGCACAGATGCACGGCAGCATTCCCACCGGAACCAGCAACTCTTCACGTGCATAAAGTTACACAGATAATTAAGTGCTTTCCTGGATGATACAGGAAATAGTTACAATATTGAAGCGTGAAGATCAATTAGCAGTCAGTTGTACGGTTTAAAGGATGCAGTTCCTACAGTTGTGCCAGTGGGACAGCTGACCTGCAGTTTCCACTGAACCCTCTATTTTATTCCAGAGCATTTCAAATTCAAAATAAAAGAGCAGAGCAAGGAAGCTGTCTTAGTTTCTAACTGAAACTTTCTCTCAGTGTCTGCTACAAAGCTGTGTTTTGGTTCTAGAAGGAAAACAAGGCTGATAACACCCGGCAGCGCTGAACATAACCAAGGACATTTGTATGTCTCTGCCAGGAGAGTGAAAAGGCTGGGGGGGCTGCAGGGAGCTGGGAGGGGACAAGAACGGGGCAGCTGACCCAAACTGACCAAAGGGATATTCCATACCATATGACATCATGTAATATAAGCAAGGGAAGTGAGCTGGGAGGGGCCATTTGCTTGGGGATTGGCTAAGCATCGGTCACAGTCAGTGAGTGATTGCTTTGTACAATCACTTGTTTTGTATATAATTATCATTACTGTTATCTTATTCTATTTTCCTTTTCTGTTAGTAAATAGTTTTTATCTCAACCCATGAGTTCTACCTTATTTTTCGATTCCCTCCCCCATCCCAGCTGAGAGGAGGGGGGGGTGAGCGAAAGGCTGCGTGGTGTTTCCAGGCCTGCCAGCTCAAACCAGAACAGAAGTAATAAGAGTACACGCTATGTCTAGGAACAAATTCACTTCTACACTGAGCCAAGATGAAAATCAACTGTCCCCTGTATTGGCAAAGTCACCTTGTTTTTTCATTACAGTAAAAGCATGCTTCAATAGACATATCTTTTCAGGGGGCAATAAGGCTCCGCTCTGGCCATTTGATCCATGATCTGGACACCTGCAATACAGGCAGAGTCATACTGAAATCATGAGAGCTCTGCAGAAAAGCAAGGTCTGCTCCCGATAGATCAGATTGCAAAATCATAGACAGTAAAACCTGATGGTCTTACATTTTCCTCATAAAAATTAAATCACTACATTTCAAGCATTTTTCATATTGAAGTACTACACTAGTATTTATTATACTTCAATATTTATTAAAGCCAATTGACTGATTGCTTGAAGTACATTTCAGGAAGAGCTGTAATCATGACTTTTTACAATGCTAATAATGAAAGAGGCAGTACAATCTCACTTTTATCAAGGTATTCTTATTTTTGCCCAAAAAACACAAAAGCTCCATGATGACATGTAGGATAAAAACAGAAAATCAGGCTCCCAAAGTAATTGGTGGGACGAAACATGAAATATTTGAGATATCATATGCTAGTCTAAGTAAAATGGGAAAAAAACCTATTCAATATTAAACAGAGTACTAACATCATGATGACATGGCCTTCTAGAAGAAGGCCACAAAAATTGCACACCAGATAGATGTAAACCTTCTTCAAGTTGTCAATTAAGAACAAAACATCATTGCAACATTTGGAATGACAGCAACATATTGTGCTGCCATGCAGTAAATCCATATGAAATTCTAAAGCTAGAGGGGACAGGATGGCCTAGGTGGTCATCTGACTTCAATGTAGATGAACTTCACCTCCAAACAGAAAGAAATAAAGAAGGTTACAGAAAGCATATTTACTGAATTCCTGTCTTGTTACGAGGACCATTTCTGACGTTTTGTAAAAAAGGTAATATAACTGTTAGGCGGCCTCAGTTCACTCCATATTTCAGTTATTTGATAAGATAAACCCATCAGACAATTGTCTTTTTGCCTGTCAGTGATGACAGTGTTGTGGGTGAAAATCTTGCATAAGAGTTTCTTGCACAACTCACATCAGTCACAGACTCATTTTTACAGAACACCCAAAATTATATTAAAATATTGTGTCCTAACAGCCAATGAGATGTGCCCTCATGAGCTTGCAAATATACTTCATTATCCGTCTATTCCTGCCTCAAAAGGCCAAGTCTCTCACAATTTCAAGCTAACAAATTTAAAATGAAGACTATTTTCCTCACACATACAATTATGTATTTAAACTTTGTTTTTACTAATATTTTCTACAATAAAGAATATCATTTTTTCCACAGTGATTAAAAAAGCAGTGTCCACTATGGAAGACTGATAGGCTTTCAAGCAAAATTTATTTCAGACTGAACTGTCTATTCTTGACAGCAACTAGGGAAAAACAACGTAACAACTTCCAACTGTTTCTCTAGAGCATGTATTTATCATCACAGAAACATATCATAGAACCATAGAATGGCCTCGGTTGGAAGGGACCCCAAGGATCATTAGGTTCCAACTCCCCTGCCACAGGCAGGGACCAGTCTCCAGATCTGGTACTACATCAAAAGTTGCCTGGGGTCCCATCCAACCTGATCTTGAACAAGTCCAGGGATAGGGCATCCACAACCTCTCTGGGCAGCCTGTTTCAGTACCTCACCACTCTCTTGGTAAAGAACTTCCCCGACATCAAGTCTAAAGCTTCCCTCCTTCAGCTTAAAACCATTCCCCCTTGTCCTATCGCTACCTGCCCTTGCAAAAAGTTGACTTCCCTCCTGCTTATAAGCTCCCTTCAAATACTGGAAGGCTGCAATGAGGTCTCCCCACAGCCTTCTCTTCTCCAAGCTGAACAAGCCCAGCTTCCTCAGCCTGTCCTTGTAGGAGAAGTGCTCCAGCCTCATCTTTGTGTCCCTTCTCTGGACCCTCTCCAACAGCTCCACATCTTTCCTGCATTGGGGGCCCCAGTACACGCACACACACACACACACACACTCACCTGTGCTTTGAAACAATGAAGATATGAAGGCAGTAGATAGTATTATTATATTTAATAAATAAATATACAGAAGCCACAAGCTACAATCTCAATTTTATCAAAAATGACAGCACTCTTTGTGTTTATTATAAAGCCTCTATTTTGTTCTGAGACATGCTACTATAAGTACTTCCAAGTAAACTAATCCCCCTCCCACTTGTAAATTAACCTTTGCACCTTAAAAGGCCTGGGTTGAAACAGAAAATGTCAATTAAATAAAAATAATGCACCAATGTAATCAAAGACTAGCTCATAAAAGCACGTGTCATTACTGTCAATATATCATACGAGGGTAGATGCGGAAACATTACAACTTATTTAAATCCTTTTATAAAGCTTATTATTGTGTTCAAAATCAATTACTCTCCGTAAGTATCTGCAATAATGTTTACTCAGTGATCGATTGTTCAGGTTTCCTGAGTCCTGGAAGCTTTCTATCCTGTTGACCTGAATTTCACCCTCCTCGCAAAGGATACAGTGAAACGTACAGTAGTCTTTTCATTAAGCATTCTTTCTCAGGAGGTCAGGATTTGTGACACAGTTTTGAATCCTCATATATCTTCTTGGTGGGTTTAAAGTATGCAATTTATTTTAAGCAACTGCTCAACAGCTGCATTTCATCCAAAATTCTTCTGTGGCAAGTGAGCAGGTTTTTATTTTAAAAAGGTTACATTTTAGTTTACTTTTAACTCCATAAAACTGATAATCTGTTATTTGCTCAAGATTAATGAAATAATGAATGACAATGTTCTATTTGCTTACTACAAAAATCTTTAAAAGAGATTGCTTGAATACAAAAAGCAAGTAAGAAATATGTATGGAGAAAAAATCCTCAACAAATGAATATTACAACACAGCTATTTTAAGTCAACATTTTTTTTCTTAGAAACACCCAAAAAACCACTTTTCTCTACTATAATGTTAACTTTTATATCACAGGATAATAGGTCTTTTTTGTTAGTTTTTCTTTGAATTCAATCTTAGATAGGAGATAAATATCTACTTAATTGGGGCCCGATGTGATTTTTCTGCCCTAGAAACGAGTTAGTCTTACAGGATGCTTTAAATACAGAAAACTCTTTCCCCAACTGCTCAGCTTAAGAGGTAGAAATTGTCAGTGTGCTTTACACATTCAGATCACTGGTCCTAATTTTAACTGCATTGTCAAGGCATTGATGATTATGGCATGTAAAAATTACTTGAAGTTTTGTACTTATAAGAGTTATTAATTTATGTCAGCAACAAAAATAAACCTTTCAGAAGTGACCAAAATGTCCCTTCCTATGCCTATAATTAAAGCAGAAAGCAGCAGACTTCGTGAATTCTACTGCTATAATAAAAAGCAAAACAAAAACCTCCTCCAATTAAAGAGCAGCCTTGTACTCGTCATTCCCCTGGCTCAATTCTTCAAAGCGGCAACAAAGCCTTCTAAGGAAAATACATATACACACGCATAGAGTTACATCCGTAGGGAAGGAAGTAAACCATTTTCAAATCTCTTTCATGCTAGTGGCAATTGCCTTTACCAGAGCCTGGACTAATGCTCTGCTTCGGGAGATTGCTTTCAGGCAGAACTGCTGGCATATTTTCAGATTGCTCAGAAGCACAGCAAATGATTCTCTGTAAACAGAAGACAAAGCCCATCTGCTGAACTCAGACCCAGATAGGTACATGAGAGGAAGGCAAGGGGAAAATACTGATCCAAAACAGCCCAACAGAAGGGGTTTCATCTAGCTCAAAATAACCTCCTGTTTTAATTCTGTAACAAGACAGAATCCTAGTGGAATCGCAGAGGGTCTGGGTGTTGTAGATTACAGAAGATTGAACTCCACTCCACTGCTACGTTCTACTGCTTCAGAGAGAACATAAAGCAGATTAGAAGGACATTGATGATTATATAGCATCTCTCAAGCACACCATCAAGTTTGTGTTGATTGGAATTCTTGTCTAGAATAACAAGAAAGTAAAGATCAACAAGCATCTCTAACACCTGTGTAACAATCCATTCAGAACTGGCATCATATTCCTACTGCTTCTGGTTAATTCAAACCATTTCTCTATTTCTCAAAAAACCTGATGCTGGTACACATGTTCAGGAACAACTGTAAAAGGCCCCAGCATTTCCAGACTACCTGTAGTTACATGGACTGTTTTTTAAGAGTATTCAGATCTGCTGTAGCTTGTGTTTAAACACTAGAACCCAGTCCACACAGACAGACCAGCTTCTGCTCTTTGGTAGAAACATTCCCATGTGGAGAGAAGCAACAAGTCCTCCCTCCCTATCTCCTGGTGTTGTTCACCATTTTGTTTCTAACCATTGCATCTCCTTCCTTCCAAAAGCATAACGGGATGAAATACAGAATGTAATTTCCTTTTGTTCACCTGTAATTGCACAAAACCCAGGTAAACAGGCAAGATTTTGTAGTGGAGGTAAAATGTTTTTAATATACAAAAAATTCAGAGCTTACTTTCCTTGCTTCTCTTTCTGAAAACTTGTGGAGCTTGCACCAATCACCTATGGTAAGTTGTAGAAGGAAGCTTCCACTTAGAAAGCAGCACAAACGGTTTATCCATAAGACTTCTGTCCAATAAAGTTTTTGAAAAATGACCTTCTCTTGAGTAGCCAAGGGGGAGTAGTGCTCTTTTAAGAAGATGAAGAAATTAGCTCAAGTAGACAACAAGGCACAATGTCCCACACATCTAATCATCAAATTGTTTTACTTTCCTTAAGATAAAGTCAAAAGAAATTATATTTTTTCTGATCTTTACCTTCTATCTGCTGGCCAGGATGACAGCTCTGAACTGTATGTCTCTATCTTTAACAGCACCCAAGGGAATAAAACCCTGTAGGCATAACAGTCTCAAAGTCCTAACAAGCCCCAAAAGCCTATAAGGCTTTCTTTTGCAAGGAAAAGTGCAAGTGGTTTGCTGAGCTTTGTGTGTACAATAATCCAATGTATTCTGCCCTGTGGAGAGAAGACAAGCAGATGGGATTTGACAATGCTAAGGCAAGCTGTGCTGTGTGACCTTTTGCTCTCCCAGACTCTTTATCCTCAGAAATCATCCTTTAGAAACAACACTGTTTCTACACTAGATCATACCTGTGCATGCTGCATGACACACATTCTTGCCCTCTCAGTACTCCAAATCTCTCCAAAAAGTAATTCTATGCATCATTTTACCTACATTCATTATTTTGCTAACTGCATGACAGAGCTACGTGGCTGGGAGAAAACAAGCGCTAGATTGCACTGCATTAGACAAAGTATGTTACTCTTGTTTCAGCATCTGAATACAAAAGAGCAAATTAAAATCCAAATGTACATGATCATATTCAGTTATGGGAGTAAATCAGAGGCTTAGCAGGAGACCTCTTCTAATGTGATAATACAAATATGGTGTCTGAAAAGACAATTCATTCCCACCTTATCCCACGTTTAAAGAATTCTATTACTTTGGTTTGTCTGTATGATTTTTGTGAATCAGTGCAATGAAGTATATTAGTTTATTTTGCTTTTTAAATAGTGAAGAGATTACTTATTTGTTAGTCATATAAAAATGAAAGGTAATTCATCAATTTAATGAAATTAAGTAATTCCTCAATATTACTGAATGCATCTCCAAGACCAGGATACAATCCCAGCATGACTACTGCGCCTCACAGCGATTCTTCACCATCAGGCCAGAACTCAGCATCCTGTTTCCTTCATTTCTTCAGAGTTTTTAACCCACTCCAAAAAGTAGAGTTGAGTATCCCGCTGGATCAACTGCTTTTTACATTACAATGAGAACAGAAGAAAATAAAAACCCTGATTTGAGCGCATGCCAAACAATTGGTGCAACTGTTACCTACCTTGCACCAAGAACGATGACGAAACACTATTTAAGATACAGCTCAAAAAGTTTTTCAGGCCTCTAGGAAGTACATAAATTCCTTATTTCTGCATGCCAACCCTTCAACACCAAAAAGGGTCACATATATGTATGCTTCCCATGTACTTCACCTGTCCCTCCACAATCCTTCAATTTGGTCTAGTGAAGCTTCTGCAACAACAAGGAATTAGAGAAGTAGAGAAAAAAAAAAAGTATATCAAAAAGTCCAGTGGTGTCTACATACTGACAGCTGCACAGATTCATTTTATTTATTTTCCTAAAAGCCTCAACTTCATTAGGAATACAGGTTCTGCACATCAAAATAAACCCTTGGGCAAAACTACATAGAAAAAGATGGGGATAGAACAAACAAGATATCAACTTTTGGAAGATCCAAATTCCAGAGTTCACAGGCTCAGTGACAACTGAAAACAAGTTGACACTGATTGTCACAGAGGCTATCTGAGGGAAGAACATTTGTCACCACTGAATTTAGCATTTTGCTTTCACTCATGCAAAGACAATCTTCTCAACCACTCAGATAAGGAAAGAATGATGGCAAGGAGAATGACTGGTATACTTGCAAGGCAAAGCACCTCTTCACTGAGCATGGCATTACATATACTTGAAGGAAACTTGCATTCAGGCCNAAAAAAAAAAAAAGAAAGGCAAATCTCAACCACAGAGAGCTAGCTCCTCAGTTCCCTCATTGCCTTTTCACTAATCCTTGAGCAGGATTTGCCTCAAGAGGGCAAATACAAGTTTCACAAAGACAATCAACATTTACACCGCTCTTGTTATGGTGCCCATTCTCCCCTACAAAAATTCCCACCCTGAATTTTCAGCCTGTTCTAAGGCTTCAGGGATGGAGAATACAAGCAAGTCTTTGATTCCTTCTCTCTCGAGCTGCAACTCTATTGCAAGTTCATCCAAAACTCCCAGTTACTGAACCCCTGTGGCTTGTTCTTCGGGCAGAACCCTCCTAATCTGCTGCAGCTGAACTTCCTCAGCCTATCAAGTAGGAAATCTTTTTATTACTCTGGCCTATAAGCCTCTTATCTCCTAATTCTGTGGGGCAGAGAAATAGCTGTTCTGGTCATTAATCCTACAATGACTGTCAGAAGGGGATATATACCTTCTCACACTACTCAAACACAAATAACTAGGATTCATCAAGTTCTTTACTATCTACTTAGTTGAATCCTACTCTACAAGATTTTACAGGAGATGGAACTGCAGTACAGAAGCTTCACTTCCATGAAATATTCGTATTTGGTGCTATAAGGATTTCAGAGAACGTGGTTCAACATAAGGAATTGATGTTAGAATTGACATTGCCAAGGGCCAGAAAGAGGTATCCACCTCTGGAGAACAGTTCCAAAACTGGACAAATCCTGTCCCATTATCTGCACCTTGGACACAAGCAAATTACTTATGAAATGAGCTTTTTTTCCTAAGTACAACAGTGGTTAAAAGTGCAGTATGGATGACTACGAAGACTTTCCACTACAGTTTATATATGCGTGATTAGTTTACCTTTCCTAATTATTACAAACTCACTCTATCCATGACCTCCAAAGACAGCTCAAAGAGAATAAAAATAACCATTGGAGTTCTTGGCTTAACTAATACATCACATTAGCAGCTCCAATAAATGCTTTTTTCCCTCCTATACACTTAGCCAAGAAGTTACTACAATAATATGTAGGTTTATTTATTTAAATCCAGGATTGATGTCTTCTGTTTCTACATGTGAAATGAAAATGTATTACAATTGCTGAACATTACTGCAAATATGACAGAGATTTGACTCTATGTAAAAGTTCTCATAAGTATAATTTAATATCTTACATTCATGTATCTGATGGACAAACACAAGCCTACCTGTGCAATTAAAAAAACACTTTCTATAGTTTGTGTTAAGAGAAATGTTAAAGTGGCAAACTGTATTAAGATCAAAGATCTCTCACATCAGTTGTACCTTTTATTTTAACTATAAATGTCATACTTCATCATGCAGCTGTCAGCTTCTTTTAATGTATTAAATGCTATCATGTAAGCACAGAACTTGACACAATGTAACACAACAATTAAAATAAAAAACAAGTCAGCTTTGACACCATGTCACTTTTCTGTTTGCTGCAAATTAAACAAAGGAAAATCAAAAGTACAGAAGTAAAAGCTATTAAAAAAAGTTTGCAGAGAAGAACAGCAGCAGTAACTATTTCCCTCTAAGGTTATGTCACATTTTTATGTTCAGTTGAAAATAAAGTCTCCACAGCTTTAGTTCAGCTAATTACAAATTGACACCAAAAGACATCAACAATAACGTCTGAAGTCTAAAACTTCTAGAAAGATTCTGTTGTAATAAACGCACCTCACTGTCAGTTCCATAAAAGCTAACACCCATGTAACTAAGCAATTATTTTTCACTTTCTACCCTACCCTATTTCAATTTATATCCACTCTGTGGTACTGCTGTGGCACACTGAAAGATCTGATGCTTTTCAAACCAGATGCAATAACTTAAGTCATGCCTGAAGCAACCTTGTAGTAATAATGGAGGAACGATGAACTCTAGATAATTAATACTGAAATTGGTCATGTATTACAAATTTGATTTTGATTTACTGTATTTGCTGCACAACACTAAATAAAACTATCTGAACATTTCAGAAATCAACTTCAAAAAAAAAGAAAATTGGGTCTATCTGGAAAAGTAAATTTTTAATAATTATATTTTCCCCTTTTTAGTGTTTCTCTGTTCATTTACAACAACTCTAAAACTACATTTAATATATCAGCAACAGAAAAAACTTTGGCCCATGCGAAAGTCAGCAGCATCTGTCACAAACACAAATGTCACATGCCTCGTGTTTACCCAGGTTGTACCGTGACACAAGCAAAATCTCTTTGGCCCAGGGAAGAAATGATGACAGTGGAACCAGTTTGCAGGCAGGAAGGAATGAGTTAAGCAAAAAGAGGCTAGAGGCCTGTCCTGGGAAGGGCCAACGTAGACATTTGAATAAAATCCTTGTAAAAGCTTTCTCTTAAAACATTGAATTAACACAAATCCCTTTTTCCTTTTTGTGGAAATGAGAAGAAAGGGGAACATGGGAAATCCTGGGAAGTTTTACCCCCAAATACTACATAACTTCAAAACTGTTTTCTGATGACCTATTTTGACTCATTCCTAAGAATTTCCAGGCCAGTAGCCTGCTAAAGTAAGATCAAGAACATTATCATTTTGAGATTTGTGTAAGAGTTCTACTGCACAATTAAGTGTACTTTATTTGATTGAGTATGACAGCAAATTGCAGGAAAAGCAAGAAATGAAAAAGCTGGGATTGCTAAAAACAAATGCAAAAAGGAGAACAAAAGTATAGAAGTGAAATAATACAAAATAACCTTTGACCTATCCTTACAGATGTCTCCCTATCAACCAACTGTATGAGTAGTTTTGGACAGCAGTGAAGTTACTAGGAATTTGATCTTTGAAGACCTTTGATCTTTAATAAAGTCTGAAAATTATAACACTGACTACACTTGTCTATTTCTAAGAACTTTGAATGCACTATACTTGAGCAACATTTATGCTGAAGTTTTTAAAAAATGGGAACTAAGTAGTATTACTTGAGTGCCTTAATCTGCTACATGAAGACCTTGAAAGCGATCACAATGAAGGCGAAGAAAGAGACATGATCATCCTTCAGAATGGACACATCTTTACATTATTATTTTTTACATCTTTTGTAATTTACATAATTATTTATTATTTACATCTGTTTTTATGCTTTCCCTAGCCCATAAAATGTTTAATTATTATCACAGATGTTTGTGTACATACAAGAAAAAAAAGAAAGAGAGGGAAGTTCTAGCTCTTGTGGGCATGGACATGTCCAATTGTGAAAGTTTATGCAATTCATTGGCTGTATTTAATCCCTGAAAACAATCCTGTACCACCCTGGTACAGGACTATGTCCAAAGGCGCCTTTATATTACAGGCCTTGCCAGAAGATGATGTCATTGATTGGCATACCTAGGACTCGAGATGTGAAACAATGTAAGAACTAAAGTTCAAAAACAAAGCAGCCAACCCCCCTTTTTTTTTTTCCCAAATACACTTCAGATTGTTACTATACTTAATATTATAAACAGTACAGATTGAGAACTGAACTTCACACTGAAACAGTGATAAAATGAAATACACATCATACCTGCACTTCTTAAGTTAGGGTCTAGGTCTGGCATTTCCTTGGATGCTTCTGGACTCACACTGTAGATAGATGCTCCTGCTTCACTGACAATGCTGCAAAATAAAATGGTAAATAATCAAAGAACGTACAACTGAGAACAACACACCCGAAAGTCCTACAAGTAACTTGATTTAATATTTTAATGTTTTATTTTGAAAAGTCTTATGGTTTTAAAAACCTTGGAATGAACTGAATACTTAAAAAATTAAGATAGTACAAAGGAAAAGATCTCTATTTAAGCCAAAACACCTATACCTAATCTGCAACATTCTTTTTCAATCCTATCTCTATTATAAATATCAACTTCTGTAGTGATCTTGTAATACTGAAAATGCACTCGAGAAACAAGTGTTACTGGAAGTAAACAGACAAACAGGCTTCCAGAAACAAAACAAGCAAACAAAAACCTACCTGAAAAGTTCATTAAAAACACCTGGATTCTGAAGTTTAATGTCAAAGTACTACATGAACCCAAGCCATGTGCGTGCACGCTGTCTAACACTAACTGCCTAAAACACTCAGGAAGAAGTGTCGCCTCCGTACAGACCCAGCCACAGAACTGCAGCTTGCTCCTCAGTGAGCATTTAATTCTGTCTTCTCCCTGCTCTCACTGCCATTCCCCAAAGAAAAACACAGACTGAATGTCTTCAGTAATTTCAACTATGGTTTGCGTATCTACAGCACACCTCAAGCTCATTCAGTAATGATAAACTCACCAATTCAAACTGCAGCACGTAATTAAAAAACCCTTGAGTGCTCTAGTTCCACTTGAGAGAAAACTGCCATCAAATATTTGAAGTCTAAGTTTACTTGCAGCTGTGAAATTTTGACACCGCTGAATAAACAGCATATTTCTTTAAATAACTTCAACAGAACTTGAATTTCAGGTTCATAATTAAGACACGGTACGACTTATACACCGAAAGAGTTACTCTCCATTTCAGAGTTATTTTTACTTTTATTATTCGACTCATTATAATAACACCTTATCATCGCCATAAAGAGGGAAACCACAGCCCTTAGGAAGCAGACCTTTCAATAAAATCATAACTTTGCTTTATAGAGTTTTTTTTTTTTTTAAATGAGACTATAAATTTTGCTCTTAAGAACACTTAATAGGCCAAATTTAGGAATAAAGAAACCGATACTTAGAATTCCCTCCCTTTAGAAAGAGCTAGAGAATAGAACAGAGATAAAGCACATTCCCATTCAGTGTTACAAGCACGTTAAATGGTAAATAATGAAAAATGCAAAGATAAAAAAGGTACGAATTTCTTACTGCTGTTAAGCTGAATTATTTTTTTATTATTATTATTTGCTATTCAATCAAAACCAGAATTTTTGCTGGCAAGTCAGATTTCGTAGTTACTGGAATCTCAAAAAAAATTTTCAATATTACAAACAGACTGTATCTTTCATTAAATACAGAGAATAAAATTCTGTTCTCTTCAGCGTTCCCGTAACTTCAGAACCACTCAAACAAGCGGTGCAATAGAGCAAAAAGCTGCTCTGATCTGTGGGTTGACAGGCTGCACCAGGCAAACGGCAGTGAGACTGTTTACATGATCTCCTAAAGAGATTCACTCTTAGGGGCATAGCTTCAATATAAACGGCGTTTGGAACACGGTCCTACAACAGAAACTAATGAGTCACCAGCAAAACTAATTGCAAAACACCGTCGCATATCACAAAAAGGCAACTACTGAAAAATGAAGATGTTGACAGGAGCCTCAAACTGATTTTCTTGAGAAACTGCTGGTTTAAAGAACAATGCAGCAGAATGTATTTCTTAACCTGTTCACACATTACAAAGGCAGCACCTGGTGAGCTCTTCCTTTTTTCATAAAAGAGAAATTGCTTCCAAAACCCGCACACATTAACACATAATTCTAACAGCTTTAACTAACCTCTCCTCAATCTTTTTATTCTAACAGGTCCAAAAGTTAACCTCTCAAGCAACTTCTAAATTTGTTTTCTGTTGATACTGCATTTTGATAAAAATTCACATTCACTATTTTGCTTTTTTTTTTTTTTTTTAGTATTTAAACAATTCTGTACTATAAATTGTATTACTGCACAGAACACGGCCTGATCCCCCTCAGTATCTTGTACTGTGAAAAAAACATGAGAGATTTGGATGGGAACTTTAGGACATTTGGCATTTTATTGACTCTCATTAATGCTACATAGATAATGTTCTGTAACAACGAACGCAGTAATGTGAGGATTTCACAGTAGTAAAAGGAAATAATTGTGCCAAATTTTAAAGAAGGTAGTACAAGAATTCCTTACTAAAATAAGTAAGCAAAATTAAATTCAGGATGGGAGAGAAACAGTTGAAAAGAGCACATTTCCTTTTCTCAAGTGCAAGAAAATTTATTCACTGGGCACACCAGTGAGGGGAAAGGAGAGGCGAAAGCCAAGTAAAAATGTATCCCAAAGCAGGAAAATAACATATGAAAAGCACTTTCAGAAGACGCATACACTGGATACTTGACAGCCACTCTGAGATGGTTTTGTATAGGCAGGCACAAACTACTCCACAAACTATTTGGTGGAGCAGACTTGAAATAGAAGGGGGAAGAGTTTCTGCTCGCTGAGCCCCTCACCGCTGCCCTGAGGACGGTGAAACCCAGACGTTAAATACATTTCAGTCATTACCCACAGTAAATGCGTAGCACCACAAACTCCAAAGAAACTGTTCTCTGGGTCGCTCAACTATAGTCAAGCAAGATCTTACAGACCTATTAGTGGCTGTCGAGTGGTTTTATTCAGTTTGTTTTTAGCTACAGCGAGGTGGTTACTAACGCGACACTGGCACACACAGCACTCGAACAATTTGCTTGGTCACAATACTAGGATTACAAGCAAAATAGGTTTGGGGATTCTTGTTTGCAGTTTTCCTGTATTTTGTTTTTTGACTGCATAAGAGAATGTCACTTTGGTTCTGAAACTTTTTTTTTTTTAATTCAAATACTTGTTTTTTAAAAGGTGGATGCTGTATAGTACAATTTACAGTAATTTAATGTCGTAAAATGCTCTGCTTTCAAAGAGCATGCAGAACACGTTAAGCCAAAACCAAACCTGCTCAAATCAGTATGCCATATAAATTTACTGTGGTTCACACAGTTCTTTACACACAAACCTTTCTTTTCTTTTTTTTTACTTTTTAAAGGATACAATTTAACAAGAGTCAGAGGAAAGTACTCATGACCTTAATAAGAGTTGGTAAAAATTGTACTTTAAAGCTGTTGGTAAACACATATCTAAAAATATGTATATATTTATAACTAGATTTTCTTCTTTTCAAGCCAACTAACCTATTAGAAATTATCCCCTTCCCAAAGTAAAATAAACAAGTAATCCTTAGTTCTGTACATTCCTTAGGAGAAAAGATTCTTGTGCTGACTAAAATAACAGCCGTTAAAACAACATCACCAAAAAGTTATTTTGCTATTGAAAGTCAACATGCAGTAGAAGAAGCAGCAAGTGATCATAATAGGCTATGCTTAATAACACGTGAATGGGCAAGGTTCATAAAGTGTTCTATGAATTTACAAAAGAAAAAAAAAAAGTCTCCACCACTTATAATGAAATTTATTATTAATAAAAAGTGCCCAAAACAAAGATGCTACACAATATTTCAATTTACCCATTATCAAGTAGATTTGTTATATAGAAAGTAAATTTTTGCACACTGCGCTGGTCTCACGCTCAAGACCTTTCACGTACCACTAAACCAACATAAAATGCATTCCACTAGCACCACCTGGTGGTCCCTCAGCTTTATGCCAGAAACCACACTAGCTGCATTCTAAATGCTTTAACTGTGTCTCAACACACTACAATAAATTATCTGCTCACTAAGCTTAAACAAGCATTACATATTTGATACCGAGAGCTGTTCAAAACACGCAAATTTCAAATCTCTATTTTTGAATGAAAAGAGTTTTTCTCATAAAATTTTTTTTTTAAAACATCTGCTACCTAAATTTTTTAAAAATTCAAAAGGTATTACATGTCTACAAAAATGCACAATAACAAATAATACATTTAACAAATGCATTAACAGTTAAATTTTGCAATTTCATGTACACACATAACAGCTTTTTTTTTTTTTTTTTTTTTTTTTTTTAAAGAAACGTGAGCTTTTAGGTAAGGTTTCACTGAAAACTTTTTCAAAACTGTTTAAAAATCTAAGGTACATACAAGGAAATATGTATATACATACATACAAGCATATATATCTCAGACCAGAGATTTCTATAGTTAAAGATGAATACAGCTTCCAGACATTTTCATGAACTTCACCAGTATTTCAGGCTATTTTATTAAACTGAAGCCTTTTCCTCACAATCAAATGCAATATGAGATTAATAAGAAACACAGAAGTAACTTTAAACAACTTTACATGGCTTGCTGTTTCTACAGTCTTCAAAATCCTGATTTAAATAACATTTCAAGGAATGAGAACAGTAGAAAGTGACCAGTGTCACTATTTGGAAGAAACCTGTGGTCAATCCAAAAGCAAAGGGTGTGCTGACCTCCAAATGGGTCCAGATTGTTTTCTTTGATGATAATAAAGGTGATCTGCACCAAAATACAACTCCTCTCCCCAACAAAATAATTAAAATTGTGGTTAACTAACCAAATTTTTTACTAGTTACCTTATAAATCAACTCTCCATAAACTTGTGGCAACAAAAGCCTGGGGCTCTGACAGAGGGCAGAAGTACAGAAGGGTCAAACAATTATTGTGCTACTACTTCAAATAATTCGTTTAAGAATTACACAAGACAGCAAGAAATATAATGACAAAATAACTGCTAGAACAGAATAGTACATTTCATTTATATGAAAGTCCACCATTCAAAATCAAGAGGTACTATAGTCTCAAAAAAGCTCACAGTGACTTCCAATCTAATCAGATTTGGGGAGGGGAAAGACAAGTTTTAAAGAACAGGTCTCAAGGAGGAGCTCCCATGCACACAAAGTGCCTTCAGACAGCCCATCAAGTTATGAGTGATGCAGAGTGATACAGACCCATATTGTTGCTCAGTCCAATTCTGTAAGTTCCCATAGAAAATATTAGGTAAAACTGCTAACAAACAGTGTTTCAAATCAACAACAAAAAGTCTATAAATGTTTCCACCCAGTGAAAGAACTACTCAGTATTTTTGCCAAGTTTACCAGGAACTACTGTGCACAAAGAAGTAATCTCATCCTGATCAACTCAATCTACTTCTTAGAGTAAAAATTATTAAACAGTTTAAAATCATAATTACCATGCAGCAAATTCAAACACAGACCAACACTGTGTCTTTCAGTCACAAACTCTACTTTTGAGAGAGCTTGCTGATCTACAGCAGGGGCACTGAGTAGCTGATAGAGCAGCTTCTGAAATGCAGGAATTCAAGGCAGCCATCACCACATCAAGGTAAACTTAACCAATTTGTCTCCTGTTCAGTCACAAATGGTATTTAGCACCAGGAAAGCCGATGGCTTTCTTAGTAGATAGCTTGGATCTTCAGCATCTACTGAACAGAACAGTCAGTTCTGCTTTATATGAAATTAAAAGGAACATAAGAAAGCAAAGCCCGTTTAACTACTGCAGTTTGGCTGCAGACCTGCAGCCAGACCTCAGAACAAATGAAATGTATGACAAATACTGGAAAGTTAGGAAGTATATTCAGAAACACAGTTTCTGAAAACATTATCTTCAAGTATTACCCACTTCCCCATGAGCTGGAAAATATTAAGACTATCAAGTCCCATTTTAGACTCCACTGCTTTGGAGTGGAGAACAGCATGCTGATTTTATATTCTAAGAGCATTTTGCATGTACTCAAACATAAAAGGCTAATTTCAAACAAAAGAATGTTATACTGAGCCACACAACCAGATTGCCTCTTTGTGAGCACAAAACAGGTTTCAACAATATGGGGGAAGCAACTGTGACATGGGATTTAAAAGCATCTCCTTCAAAATAGTTATTACTTTGGAAAATGCAGTCCCATTCTGCTAGCTTCCTGATTTGGATGAATGCATAGAAACTATCCTAGATGAAACATATCACCTCTTAGAAGAGTTCAAAATTTTCTCATTTTAATTCCTCATCTATCATCATTCCTGTCCTCAAAACTCAGTGGTGTGACATTTGTTGAGAATAAAACAGTAGGGCAATTGCTCTGCATTACCAGTGGAACAAAATAGGTTTTAGAAATACTGCAAGATGTAATGAGTTGCCATGCTTTATTTTTTTCCATATTAGCTATAACTCTGTGTGCCCCTAAATCAAACAGAAACTACTTACCGTACTAAACTAATAAAACTAACTGTATAGTTATGGCCTGCAACCCTTTGTTCATTTGTCTACAAACCATGCCCTCAGCACATCTCTGTGAAGGGAAGAATGATCAGATATCTGTCTTCATCTTGTCTGAAAACGATGACATTTTTCAGTAAGAAAAGGGTCCAAATGGCAGGTGTCAAAGAGCTTTAGCTTCACACGTGGTGCTAGGAGGCAGAAAAAACAACAGCAGCGTGTGGCCATGTCAGAGCTGTACAGAAGCTGCCGTACAAGTGCATATCTGAAAAGAGCAAACCTCATAGCCTGTTAAATCAATCTAGTGCCAGATGCTGTTATCAGAACAAAACTGGTGCTGCGGATTCATCCCCAGAAGAAATACATGTCCCATGCCCACAGTGAAAAGCGAGTGACCTAGTGTGGCACATCTCGAGACTGAAGGTGACAGCTACCTGTGACTGCCCACTCCGCTTTTATTGACAGTTTCAGGAAACAGGTCCTGTCATTGCTCATAAAGCAGTTGGAGTGGAAGCTCCTTTCTGCTCTTGTAGAGAACTTTAAAACCTGAACTACACATTCAAGATCTACTCCCAAGTTAATCATCCAACTAAAAAGCAGTTGAGTCATTTACTTTTCCTTTGAACACTGCAGTACAGTAGGAACTCAAGAGAGAGAATCAACTACTGCTTTTCTCACTGTTGTAGCATTACTATGGAAAGGAATTGTGGCAATGCAGATCATATATAAAATGCTATACTACCTTAATGTAAAAGGACGAGATTTTTAAAAAGCACATTTCACGTGATTACAGTATGGTAGCATTCTGGGCATTCTGGAAAAATTAATAGTAAATATTTACACATCTGTTAAAAACTTACCTACTTATAGCCAATTAACATCAATACTGGAACAAAGGGAAAACAGTTTTAAAAAAAAGGCTTCGGGATTGATAGGGGAAATGAAAACCCAAGAGTCCACTTAAAAGATAAAATACGCTTGAAAACTGGTTGTTTCTTAAGAACACACTTGATAATTTCAAGACCACTCCTGCCAACACTCACTCAGTTTTACACAACTGAGTTATCTCAGTGACCTCAGCGGAACAAACCCTGAGGATTTTACCTAATTTCTTTATCCTCAGAGGCTGGAGAAGAGGGAAGAGAGACAAAATCACAACTGATTGCTGCAGGTATGGCTTCAAAAAGAAGAAAAACACCAGCAATGTGAAAAGCTCATGTTTGATATATTCGTAGAGACTCTTGAAACGATATGGCCTAGATGCAATCCAAAAAGAATTCCAAAGCCTAGCAAAACCATCTCAAACCGAAAAGCACAAGCCTCCTCAGCCCTTGCCCCTCTCAGGTCCTGCAAGCTGGGCCACACTGCGGCCAGCAGCAGCCCCAAGGGAGCTCAAGACACAGAGCAGGAGCCCCTTGCCAGCACTGTCCTGCTAGCAGTCCCAGCTTGGCTCAGCTGAGCAGAAAGCCCTGCAGGGGCTGCTCGTGGGGAAAGCTGGTGGGTCAAGCAGCCTGTCTGCAGCCAAGCAGGATCCTGCAGAGGTAGGACCCAGCCTGGCTGCTCAGAGAAAAAGCAAATGGTGCAAATCCCAGAACGCATCAATTATATATTCATGCAGAATTATTCAAATGGAAGCTTTATAAAAGTCACAGGAATTAAGGTTTTGGAGGAATAAATGACTGAATTATTTGATTTAAAAATAGATTCCTGCCAATGAGGAAATACCTAAAACTTGATACTATATTTTGCAATGTCACCAGCGTTTTATAACTGGGGAAACTGATATCTACCTGATTTCTCAAACTGTAACATTTCCCTGTCGCATGCACTGTCCTGTTCACAGCACCATTCTGCTACGGACCACCAGATGTTTAAGACACAGATGATCCACGAAGGAAGATCCATCAGCTACTCTTGTGAACATGGACCTCCTGGGCTGTTCACTGGTATGTGACCTTACAGAGCCTTCCGATTTAGTTAGTCCCGCTAAACAGTCTTACTATTTAGTTAGTATCCAGAAGTGTTACACACTAACAGTCTGTTTGAAATTATCTAGAAAAGAAAGAACAAGCTAGTTGGTTGCTACTCTTACTGGCAGGAAACATTTTTATCTGGAAAAAGCCATCACCAAGGCAAGTGTTGGGGCTAATGGGTATGACTTACATCAGATCAAAGGCTGGAGATTAAGATGATGTTATCTCTCATGAAGACTCTGTCCCCAGAAAGGAGCACAACTAGACAGGACCACAACATATGGAAAAAATGCCTCCTGGAAAACTGCACTTCCAGCAACTTATTTTCTTCAGCGCTCATTCAAAGCACTCTGGAGGAAGCCCAGCTGGAGTTCTGAGGCAAATTGCACCACCTTGATTCACACAGAATTCTGACTTATAGCTTTGGCCTGATTCAGGTGTTATTCTATTCCCTTTCCCTTCTTACAATATCTCTGATCTCAGTACTTGCACATCTCCTTAGCAAGACACCCCCTCTGGGATGCAGACTGAAGAGGGGAAGCTATAAGGTGAGCTACATCTACGCCCCCTCTGCAAGGGCTGTGCAATGCCATACAGACTGCTCGGTGAGAGGTAACCACTCAGTAACGCTGCTCCCCTAACCGCTCCCTCGCCATCCCTGTTTAGAACTAAGCTCTATCTGACAACACTATCTTAAATATTTCCAAATTACAGACACTCCCTGGCAAGGCATGCTGAGTTCTGAGGTACCCAGGCTTTCCACATAATGAAATTTGAAATAAATCAAGAATTCTGGAATCAGAGTGGTTGCTGGCAAGAAAACATCTTTAAGGTATTAAAGGAAAAAGTGTGACTATCACATTTTTCTAGCAGTGATTTTTCTTACTTTTGATTTGGAATTTGCCTAAAAAAGCTGGCTGCTCTAGCTCACAGCAGATATGCCTCCTGTGTTTATTCTCTAACTCAACCCTCTTGAGACAAATGTTACATAGAGTAAATGGTGCTTTAAGAAGACCTTGTTAAAATTATATACTGCTGTCTCAAAAGTAATTTCTGCAAACTTAACCATCACAACATTCTTACAATGCTTAAAGCCCTCATTTTTCTTTTTTTTCTTTTTTTTTTTTTTTTTTAAATACAGGGGAAAAGTTAGCTTTTACACTTTTCTCTAGTTTATGAATATTCAAAGCTGACACTGATAAAAGGCATTCCACTCTGTCCAGCAAGGAAATTGTTTTCTTCATTGGAAGAAAGACTGTAAAATGAGGTGCTAGCTTAGTGCTCTCAGCAAAATCTATTAATACTTACCTGTAAAGGAACTGCAACATTATAGTATAGAAAAGATTACAGTGGACAGGAAAAAAGTCAAGAAAGACACAAAAAGAGAAAAAAGAGGAGGTTACCCTGACTGTTCAGAAGATAACATTTTTTCATGTAAAATTCAGAAAAACTAGCATATTCTAATAACTCAAAAATATAAAACAATTTGCTTGTTAACTTTTCTGACATCTTAACATACTTTTTTTTGTTGTTGCTTAAATAGCTCACCTCCGTTCAAAAGGAAGATGTTCAGTGCAAAATTAATGCTTCCTTAAAGTTACTTTTCTCAGCCATAGATTTAAAGGTAAGAAGACTTAACTATCTGTAGAGCAACATAAATAGATTCAATGTTTTGTTATTAAATTATACATTTTTTTCTCCTTTGGGGCCTCTAGGGTTCTTTTCATGTCTTCTCTAGTGGTCCTTGTTGTCATGGTTTTAAATATTTTTTTAGTGATATCATATGCAACCACTGGGCTTCTACAGCAAGAGATGTTAATCTGAATCAAGTAGGTCTCCAAGTGAAAGTGAGCTGCTGTTGTCTACACTTTAATCCATTTAAAACAGTGGATACCTTCTTATTTTGTGTTACAAAGCCTCACATATCAACCTCAATGGAAAAAAAACAAAACAAGAAACACCAAATTCCCACAAACATGAAACAAATTCATGAATTGCACATTTTTACAGAAAACACACATTCCTTTAGCAAGACTCAAAACAAAAGGAAAAAAGCTGACAAAAAATACCCTAAAAACTCAAATTAGTAAAATAAAAGTTCAGTTAGGTAGTGCTATATTTGTTCCCCCCTTGCATTCCCCGCCTTTTTTTTTTTTTTTTTTTTTAAAAAAAAGAGGGAATAATTTGTTCCCTCAGGTTGTGACAGATCCACACTGGAGACTTTCCATGAGTAGTATCACCAGAACTGGCATAAACATATGCTGAAAGACCACTTCATTTAAAACACATTTTTCATCCAGTTATAAACACTTAAAAAAAAATAAAAATAAAAAAAATCTCCTGGACTGAAATTTCTTATGCTTCGTTTCCAACTAATTAAACTGAGGAAAAAAGTCAAAAAAAGTCAAAAAAAAAACAAAAACAAAAAAACAGTGAGTCATTTTTCTATTTCGTTATCCAAATATGAAAGCAAAGGATAAGATGGCTTTCTTGTTATTGAATTGCTAGCCTTACACCTGAATCATAAAAACACAGCTAAATTATTTCATGTTCCACTTTTCACACCGCAATTTGCAAAGTGTTTTTCCACTCGCATATCTCACAGATACCTTCCACAGTAACTAGTCCATCACCTGCAATTCTAGCAATAAAAGTCTCTTTAAAATAGCGTAGAGCTTCGTTAACACATTTACACAACTCATTTATTACAAGTCCAGCTACAAATACTTTGTGGAAAGAAATCGTGGAACATACATCTTTTTGATCATGTTAGCCCTCTTTGAGGCCCATGTTTCAATGCAAAAGTTTCTCAGAAAGACCTGAGGACTTGCGGGTCACAATTACACAATTCTAAAGAAATGCACTAATAAAAATAAAATGGTTAATTCATCCTTTTCAAGTACAACTAATATTGTTTTCTCTAACAGGTAAGTTCACACCAGGAACTTCATAATCAGCTTTTTGTTGTTGTTGTTTTTTGCACTAAAATCACACACATCACTTCAAAATGAGAACAAATTGTTTCAAAGCTTTCCTGACAATTCATATCTGGACAGCAAGAAAGAAAGCAGACTGGAGCTCTGTGGAAGAGTCTTCGGCAGAGCAGTCTGAAGGAAGAGAACATGATCCGATCCCATACCTGGAAACATCACCAGCATTTACAGGTCCTGTACGACATGGGCCATGCACATGGACTCCACCTGCTTTGGCTCAGTCATTAGTCTTAAGTGTGGATCTAGCAAGATAAACAAGCAACGAAGAAGAAGGGCCTGGAGTGATCCTTTAGATTATGGAAAAACTGCTAAATGCCACAGAACCAAAGCAGCTGAAAGGGACCTCTGGAGACTGGCTGGTCTACCAGCAGCAGTTTCCTCAGGGCCGTGTCCTGCCAGGTTCTGAGTATTTGCCAAACGGAGACTCCAGTCCTACTCCATATTGAACAAGAACACCCAGATCCTCCATAGATGACATCTGAGGTTTTGATAAAATTAAATGGAGGTTCAGAGTTTCTTACTGGCAGTTCAAATAGGCAGTGCAGTGTGTGCCTTTCAGAAAAGGTACCTATCTGCCCCAGCACAGCCTGACAAACAAGTGGAGATGCAGAAAGTAAACAGCGCTGCACTGAAAAAACTCCAGCTTCATCAAACGCTATAAACAAAAACTAAACCTGAAATTCTTCAGAAATAGTTCAGAAATGAAATAAACATTATAATTTGCACTTCTAATCCATGCAGTAAGAAAGCCCACTAAATTTCAAGTGTTAAGACACTTGCAGATTATAACTAACAGCTGTTTTTTCTATTAAAAAATTACAATTTAGACATCAGGGTGCAGAAGACGAGAATACAATAATACAACAGTTGTCCAGATGAGAACAGGAGTTCATCTGAGAGATCCTGCAGCAGAACAGAGCTGGGAGGCTGCAGCTGCCGGCTCCTGCAGGGGGTTACAGAGAACATATGCCAGCGTGGAGCACGCAGCACCCTGCAATGCAGCCGAGCATCTCCCGCCCTCGGGCGCCTGCCTGCTCTGCTGGCTAGCGTGGCGGGTGGCAGAGCCAAGCCTCGTCCTCCGCCTGCCCCTGCTCCACAGGCCAGGTGATCTCAGCCAGGAGGGCACGAGGCTGCGATCGCTCAGCAGCATCATTGTACGCCACGATCCACGCTGGGCCATGCCAGGGCTTCTCCTGGCCAGGCTGTTTTGAGGCTGGGAGCATTTCCTACACCCACTGCAGAGCTGAGGTAAAAAGCTCCTCCTCCACCATTAGTGCTAGATGGAAAAGCACAAGGCAACAAACATCAAGTATCTGCCCCCAGAGGAAGGAGATGCTGCCAAGCCTGAGCACAAATAAAAGTTCAACTTAATTCAGCTCCTATTTCCACTAAGATGTATATTTTAATATTAAGGGTCTAGCTACCACCTGCCTTCATTTCTTCCCCCCTAATAACTGCGGACAACCTAATACTAAATTTTTATGTAAATACCACTAAAATATAAACTTGAAAGTTATTTTCTAAAGTTATCTAAAGATAGACGTGTTCAGAATTCTGTTTACGTTGAAACATTTTCCTACACAACACAAACAGAACTTTAAAGTTACTGACATCTCACGCTGGAGTGTCCTGGATTTAGGTTTAATCACACCTGGAGAACTAGAACAAGCATTTCACAAGCACTAAGTCTGAACTTCCCCAGATGGTCTAAAGGACTCACAACATCACCATCACCACGTGATTTATGCAATTTAATTACATCAACTGTGGCATAGCAGAGGAGAAACCCCAAAATGACATTTTGTCATGAAATACAGTGGAAACTAACTTATAAATACTTCACAAATAACAAGTAAATATGAACTTAACACATACCAAAATTTTGAAATCAGATCTATTTTATTTCACCCTACGCTGATCACAAAAAACAGTATTTCAGACTACGTAAAGACTAATTGCATAAACTGCTTCACTGCTTCTCAATGTAGTAATTATAAATTTTGGTGTATCATGATCTAGTATTAACCAAAATCACTTTTTTCCTGTAACGTCGGTGTTTCAGTTCAGCCAGAAAATAATCAGTTTTGCACTTACTGCACTGCATAGTAAATTGGATATACTTACACAAGTCATAATCAGCATTTGAATCTTCAACATATAAAAAGCTAGAGGAAATTCCCTACACACCATAAAATTTAAGAGACTATGCTCCGAATTAGATGTCACCAGTATCTTCTTCTTGCTTAGCAGCGGAACAACCCTTTCTTGAAAACCCCATCTCAATTGCTCCTGTCAGAAACCACCCCACAGTAACAAAGCTTTACTAAGAAGAAGTGAGAGGAGAAGTCATTTCCTCTGACTAGCTCTGCTAATGGGGCTCAGCAGTGCCGCCCTTCCCACGAGCAGCCATTGCCAGCAGGCTGGGAGCTGCCCTCAGAGGGAAGACAGTCATGTCAGAGGGCAGGAGGGCCAGGAAAGCGGCTGAGCCGCGGCCTGCTCCTGAGCGGGGCAGGGAAGCAGCAAAAGGCAAAGGGACGGCCTCGCGCTGCTGCTGTTACCTGAAAGAACAGGATAATTTAAAAGGATACTGTATCATGATTTCAAAATTATTTCATTTCAAAACATTTGAATTGACAATGTCTCTTTCTATTTGCTTTTACAGCAAGAAAATGTTAAGCCTTCAGAGAGAGAATCACTGACAGGTAATACAGGAATATCCACAGTGATCTACTTAAAAATGACAAACTAACCTCTAGAAAATATTTTTAATAAAAATGCTACAAAGTAACTTTGAGCTGTGATTTTACACTATGAGGGAAAAATGGACCAGGAATAAGTAATAAACACATCATTGATTCTACTGGAAGCCCACTTCCAAAGCACATTTACAGTACAACATCATAATAGTGACAAGAGAATCATCCGAAGAAGCTGTATGTCTGAATTGTTTCCCTGAAACATTTATGTCAAGTTCAGATGTCAGAATGTATTTCATCCAACTGTTACTTTCAGCCCAATAAAAGGGCTGAACAGGCAGCAGGCATGCTGCCTTAGCTGCCAAGTATGCTTAATGAAATATAAAAACTACATAGGTTTGAGAGAGATTTTTTATCTAAAAAACAATTTAAATTAGCAATAACTATAGCTGCATACAGAAGGACATCTTTCCTCTCTCCCTCACCCTCTGAAGTTTTTTTTTTTTTTTTTTTTTTTAAATTTGGAAAGCTCCACAGAAAACAGCTGTCTGAATAGTATTTGGTGCTACGCAAAATAACATGATACAGTTAGAAACTGTAATATTATGTGCAGATGCAAACAGGATAAAAATGAAACCATTACTTCTGTCTCAGTTGCACACTTGTTTTCAGGTCTGTTTGGAGGAAAGTAAAACAACTAATATACAGAATGGCTTAGAAGGACACAATTATATTTACATCTCCACTTGATGCCACTAAAGCAGCACACATCTACCAAAATTGAAAATAACAGGAAAAGTAGTGTAGTTTCACTCCTCTGCCCTTTCCCTTTCCAGTGCCAGTTATGCTTGCTGCTCCTGCTAGAAGGGCTGGTAGTAAAGAAGGTGCTTCACAGAGCTTGTACTTTTTCATGTCTCCTTTCAGACACACTCTTTCTCATCTCCATATCACACACTACAACAAATGGATCATTTCTTACTGCTCCTACTTACTCATCATTGACAAAGCGGCTGGAATCCAGTTATAGAAAGGAATTATTCTCAACAGGCACCTTCAGTTACAAATGTCTGACACCACAGTCATCTAAATCTAATCCTTTTTCAAGCTGAAATAACCTACTCAAAGGCCCTTTGAGACACGCAGCATGTCTATATTCTCTGCCTCTCATGTCCTGAAAACATCACAAGTGTGCTGAAGCATCTCCTGTTGCTGTGGCTTCTTTCAGTGTCATTCATGAAGCTTTTAAGACTCCCATACACTTTCTTGATACAAAAAGTTAAATGAGTCCAGACTAGCACAGCCCCTAGTTTCAGCTTTGAACAAAATTACATCAACTTCAGGTGTGACATGGGCAGCACTCAGTTCTGCGCTGCCAACAGACTATAAGCAAATAGCCTAAAAACATGCATAAAAATGAAAATTTATATAACTGCAGAGTAAAAGAGATCTTGCTTTATTGACAGAGGTACTGTATTTGCTTTTCAGCCCCAGAAGATTCTCAGGCCATCAGAAAAGTCATTCAAAAATAATTTTTAAGTATTCCTAAATTCCAAGCTGTTTCTCTTTTTTTATCAAGGTTTGTAATAGCTGATCCTGTGGCACTGGGAGGAGTCTGTTAGCAGCTGTACAAATGTCAGTTTCCTGAGCTTTACTACTCAAAACAAACCCGGACATACTTCAGAAGGAGAGACAGAGACTTCTGTCCAAACTTTGGATCTGACAGATAAACAGCACTGATGCCTCAGAAAATAAAGAAACTCTTTTCCTCATTAAATGAGTAATTGTGCATATGCTCACTCCATTTTCTATAAAAGATTCCTAATTATTCTTTAAAAACACATGAAACCCACACACACAAGCTCTGAGATCTAGAATGAAGAATTTCATCCCAAAGATAACTGACAGTTAAAAGCCACTGAAATTAAGGTATATAATGTAGAGCATTAGACAACCTAATGTAACCTAACGACCTAACCTAAGCTTCTGCTATCAGCATCAATGATAATAGCACAGTTTAAGCTCAAATAATTAAATAAATCTGTACATTATAATAAAGGAAGCCCTGTAAAATTTGAAATGCAGAACACTGAATGTGGTTTCACAAATGCATAGGTATGAAGCTTGGCAGAATCTCAACCTAACTAAAAACATATTACTGGCAATCTCACACAAATGGAAAAATGCTTACTTCTTCCTTATGTTCCTACAGAATGTCTGCTTAAAGACAAAACACTACCCAAACATGCAACCAGGTCAGACTGTGCCATAACATTTAGTCTTAGTACCTCACAAATCAAAGGATACATCTTGTATTTATATCATTTTAATCTGGTTGCTATCAGTATTAATCACTCCTTATATTTGGATGCTTCTACTTAACTCCTGACAGGTTTCCACATGTAATTCCTCCTGGAGCCTTTTTACATCATGAAGAGCCTAAACAAATTTTCCTAGTCTTTACTAGTAGAAAATTCACCAGTTGTCACAGTTACTTCATGACAAAGCCACTTAAAACACACAAATGCATTTCTAACATCTCTAAGAAGGAGAATAACAAAACAGTATCCCAAATATCTCCACTGTCTCTTATTTCGGAAAGACAGAATTGTTGCAAATCACAAATTAACATTTTAATAGTTTTAATTTACATCGACTTCTCAGTATCAAAGATTTTGTTCGCATGGCAATGCCATACTTCAGTGGAGCCATGCTATTGCATCTCAGGCAATGGCTAGCAGGGTAAAATGTGTGACAGACATGGGTAATTAGAACCACCTTGCAGGTTCCTGAAATTAAAGGTCTGCAACTACCAAGGAGAGGGAGAATTTCCCATGCGTAGTTTCACCTATTTTAAATACAAATTTATGAGTCTTTTTACTTTTTATTACTTTCTGGTCTAAATCCAGTCATTTTCATCCTACAGCTCACTGATTCCTTCCAAAAGGGTCCACAAAGAAGAAGGAAGGAAACCAGCCCACTATCAGTAGCCTTACATTTTCTGGAGCTGGCAGACAGCCATTGGAAAGATGAGTGGTTCAGTGACCCTTCCAAGAAAGAAGGCTGTCAGACTGACTACAAACGCAAAAGCTGAGACAAGAAGGTATGTTATAGTATCACCTTATGTTATGTTTGTTCCGCTAGATAAGCTCTTCATTGAAATCTCTTTGAAATTAAACTGGTAAGAACCTTATGGTGTTGACCAAACAGCACAGAATTCCAAAAGTTGTAACCATATTAAACAATAACCTAAATCATTTCACTCTGAAATAAAAACCTGCTAGGTACCCTACCATCTCAAAAATACCACACTCCCAAATGAACTAGTTTCGTTTTGCTGTAGCAAGCCAGCAAATTTAAGATCTAGTCATCCATTTTTCTTTTAATCTATCATTTTGGGACCTCGGAAGCAACTTTGAACACAAGACTTTTTTTTTTTTTTTTAAATGAAATAGCAGCACTTGCTCATTTCATATAATTTGCCTGTCTTCTATGAATAACCTTTTACCTTTGTGATTTCTTCTCGTGTCTGTACATATTTTAGATGCTCATGTGATTTGCAAGAGTGGATTGGAGATCAGCATGTTTCCAGTTGAAGAGTACACAAAATTACCCTTAAACATTGTCACAAGCTTGATAGCTTTTTGTCTCACAATCTTCCCTAATTATACAGAAGTTAATCTTTTGCTCATTTGTTTAATATTCTTAGACTGTCTAAAGACATTCACACTGAAAATATGTAGCTTTTAAAATCGTTGCTTGAACATTACCATTCATGTGATTTTCTCTTAGAAAGAGAAAGAAGGGAAGTTGTATTAATACAACTTCCTTATCTTGTACCCTCTCCCAGCTGGTTTCCCATAGATTGTCCTGGATCTAGGTCAAACAACATGATCTAGAGTTCTAGAAGAACTGTCTTTTTCCTCAAGATTTAGACTTTTTTCAATAGTTACATTTACTTCCTGACCACCGCCACCTCCATGCCTTTGCACTGCTGAAGTCTAGGCTCACCATATATCTAACTCTGTCTGTACTTAAAAAGCATTCACAATCTCCTTAATCACATTGACATACTCCCAATTAGTCTTTGTTTTTATCTTAACAACTGTAAGTCTGTTTGCCTGAAATAGAATTCAATAGATAGTAATCCATAACTATCTGTCAAGTGTATCACTTGTAAAGTTTGTTTAAAGAATTTCAAATTCATGCTATACAAGCCTGAAATTACCATCTCCTATTCCACCTGTCCCACTGTTTCTTTACTGCTTACCCATTTCCTTTCCTTTCCTCAGATAGGGGAAAAAAAGAAGGAAAGTAGAGATTGTAATGATTTCTACAGCAACATAACCAGGACAATCTTTGTTTTCTTGGACTGCTTCAAAATCCAAGATGATTTCTGAATTTCCCTTTTCTATATAGTATAGATTAAACTCAGCTTTGATATCAGTCTGTGGATGCATCACGAACAAATATCAGATACTATTTTGAATGCAGACACTTTCTACAGTTCACATTGTACTGAACGTTAGACCGATTACTCACTGATGTTATGAGTAATCAAAAGTAGCAGGAGGACGGGGTCTCTATGCAGAGTGAATATCCTATTTATGGTAGTCTCAAACATGCACACCTGATGATTTTTCATTTGAAATGTACATGATCAAGATGCCTGCTGTAGTTAAAAAAAAAGTTACCAAAAAAGCTGCTTTTAAATAAGGGACAGAACACATTTTGGTTGAAAAGCACTATAGAATTTAGAATATTTTCATTGATTATGCCCCTCTTCACGCATATTTTAATTTGTTTCTTTCTCACATTATTTCTTTGTTGATTAGGACTCCACTGCAAGAAGTAAAAGCAGAACAAAAGGTCTTCAGTGCACATTTCAGATGTGAGCATTGTTTCTGTGGAATATGTATTCCTTTCACAAAAACTTTCTAAGCTATTTCCAACCTTCTGGATCAGGCATCTAATGACCTTAGGTATGTAGGTGTGAGTACATAAATGTCATCAAGAACAACAACTTACAGAAAATATAATCAAAAAGAAATAGGAATAAAGTTTCCCATATCCCTTCCCCCTTTGTACTCTCAACAGACTTGAAACAACTGCATTAATGCAGCAAGCAATAGCTTGTAAAAGGATGCAAACCAGCTGAAACATTTGACAGACAGTGTTAAATACCAGAGGATTCATATCAACTACTTTATTTGAAAAGGTGCTTTGATGTTGGCTATCTTTCATGTACCTCTTTCATGGCACATTAATAAGGAAAACTGAGATGGGGTAAATTAAGTCCCAAGGTCATATCTAGAGTTACAGCACTGTGGGTACCTGATGAAATACGGATTAATGCTGCATGAGCACTGAATAAATAAAACCACTTCTGTTAACCACTCAAACAAGTTTTAAAAGTAGTTCTGAACTTTATTCGGCAACTAGACTTCAGACATCTTAATCCCCCCACACTGCTTTGAAACCTAATTATCATAATGTGAACCCAAATGTTAGGTCCCTTTCAAACTGCGAGTGCTATGAAGCAGAAAAGTAATGGGAATTAAGCTAGTGTAACATTAGAAATGTAGAGGCATGGAACTTGAAAGTGGCATTTGTTAAAGCTGAGAGAGCATAATGTAGATATTCAACAACATAAAACACACATTTAAATTGAAAAGGATATTTAAAGCATGTGCAGACACCTATAAAATACAAGTGGACCCGAAATCCTGTAGAACAAACATTTTCAAATCAATTTCTTGCCACCAAGGTCCGACTTCAAAAGGTATTAAAACAGTCCTATTCTACCTTAGCAGAACATTAAGTATTCTAAAGCAGACAATTTAAACATTAAAGAAAACCAAATGAGAACTTTACAAGACATTATAGACTTTCCCCTATTCGTCACAGCACAGAAGTGTTTGAACTTAAAAAGCAGTAAATTATTAATTATACTGCTTATAAAGCCTCAAGAGTAAGAAAAGATTTTGCTGAAAGCGGTAGAAAAGGATTTCAAACCAAGTTAAATTGAAGCAGAACAGAAAACAAACACCAAGCCATCTAGGAAACAATCGTGGAAAACCACATTTGTCTGGCTGCGTTTCCTGATACCTAACGAACTTTTTTTATTTTCAAAAAATGAGCTTAAATACTTTATCCACAGTGTTCACTAACATAGCAAACATGGAAGAAAAGCTGGAAGAAAAGCTGGACTAGGAGGAGCACCTACATTGTGACAATGGAACTTACTGAGGCAAAATGAACAACTGTGACTTCATTTTTCCAAACATAGCGACTGAGCTGCTCGTGGTGTCCTGTTTTGGTATAGCTCACCTGTCATTTCATTTCCAAGATGCCTAGAACAGGCAGCAATCAACAAAAAACAGTTGCAATGATTTAAATATGGAATAAGATACCTGAATTTTTTCCAAGATTTTAATTTAATCCAAAATTGCCAATGAAATCCTAAAAGTTTATCATCTGCCATGTTAATGTTGAGCACACTGTTGTTTCATTTACATTTCTGGTCCTGTTAAAACAAATTCACTTGTCTAAAACAGAACATCTGTTTTGGTTATAATACAGCGTATCTTTGGCAAGGACTCACAATAGGACTAACACAAATAATCAAGAATATTTATTGAACCTTGTAACAAAAACTGATTTGTAACAAAAAACCTGAAGACTAGATATGACTGTCTCTGGGCTCTAGTCCAGTCCTAATCTAAGTCAATAAACATAGCTCTAAAAGGAAAACTGCACTTGAAATAAAGTCCTGCAGTTATTTAGGTTGGATGTAGGTACCTGAAAGTGTGTTGGTTAGAAAAATAGTGAAAAATATTTGCTTTAAATCAAAAACTGTCAAACTGAGTCCAGACAGGTTTTAAAGCCACAAGAAAAAGCATGCCACATGCCTCATTTCCTACCAATGTCTTAACTGATTTGTCTTCTCTCTGGAAAGCTTCAGTAAATGTGCACTTACTTTCTATTTGCTATTGCTGAGAACTCAGTATTTTAATAGTTTGCATTTTGTATATTCATTAGCACTAGGAAAACACAAAGTAGTCATCAAATAACATAGTTGAGAGAAACTGACTCCTATGAAGAAAATTATTTTTGGAAATCTCTTTTGAGGTCAACACAACTGAAATATTTTAAAGTGAGAATCAGTTAACTTGATTATTGCCATTATTTCACCTTTTTAGCTGTGTGTTTTAGTTGAGGTTTGTGGTTAAGTGCTCACTAGAGTCAAACTCTAAAGTCAAGGAATATCTTAATGTACAATTCTGAAATGATTGCACAGGATTAACACTGGAGAGAATTTCAGCATATTTCTGCACGTAACGCACAGACATGCGATCACTAAGTATTCAGCCAGTTATCATCACTAACCTTCATTAGAGTGCACATCTGACAAGATTATTTGTGCAAGTATCAGCTGAACACGTCTTTCTAAAATAACATGATTCAAGTCACATATGACAAAATGGACAGAAAAACAGTATGAAGAAATTATTCTGATTCTGTTTTCCACCTTTAAATTTAAAAACCAAAAACTAGTATCATATAACAAGTTTTATTTGCCAAAGGAGCCAAAGTCTGTAGTGCCTCTCTATCTTTCTAAATGCCTTTTCTGAATGACAGCTTAACAAGTTGACTGGGGTTTTGGTTTTAAGACACTATAAAACAACTCAGTCCAGTCACTTTATATTTGGATTCCTTTAAGAAAAGGATTGTAAACATAAATACTGTTGGCAATTCTCTGAAACTTGCACAGAATAATACAATTTTACTGGGCAAGGATTTCCATCTTCACCAAGTTCAATGCATCACCAAGAGGGAGAATGCTTTGCAAATAGCATCATGTTAGATGTAATTGATGCATTCTGTATGTATAAGTAGTGGGGAGCGAGTTTTTTTGTTCTTGTCTTTGGTATTTTTCTGTTTGAACACTGAATCAATCTGTAAATTCATTTTTTATTTAAAAATTACAACCTGCCAAAGCAGATATTTAATAAGGAACTGTTCCGATGTTAAATTGCTTCTCATAGATTTTAAATGAGAAGCAATTTATACAGATCACTTGATCCAAAAGCATACAATGGGTTTCCACAAAACTAAAGATCTTTGTTCAGCCTATTTACAATACCCTTATTTTCCCATACAATGAGAAAATATGTATGAGAAAACAATGTAATCAAGAGAAGACTGTACACGAAAAGAGAAATTTTTTGAGATGTAAGAACGCGTGGTTTGTGGGATATTTTTTTAGTTTTCTTTCATTTTTAAAAAAGATGATCACCAGAGCACATTCTTCTTCCAAGCTATCCCCTCAAAAGGTACAGCAGTTCTCATGATGTATGCCTACTGTCATCAATTGCTCAAATGCTAATTCTCTACTAATTGCTCCTCATTTAGCAAACATTGCTTATGTTTTTGAATCCAGACTGACAGAATTCCAGGCACGTCTTTGGATTAACAAGGATGGGCATGTGTGCATGTGTTTAGCTGGAATTATCACTCCTTCCTATTACCAAGAAATATGAAGCAGATTAAGGAGAATGTTTTCTGGAGATAGAAAGCAGAGGAACTTTGCAGGATTCAGCAGCTTGGCTGAGAATCTGCAGTACAGGTTAAGGCAAGGAGATGCACATAAAACCAGTTTACCAGAAATGGCAACATGGGAACCACAATCCTCAAGAAAGAAACATCAGTCTAAACCCTCAAAAAAA
>WBMW01005074.1:271521-327589 GCA_013396635.1 Penelope pileata | reverse complement strand
AAAAAAAAAAAAAAAAGTACTAGGACTGCAGGTTCAGACACTTTGTAAACCCACATACATACAGGCACACACAAACAATACCAGTCCACAGCCGTCCTAAATTGTCCTAATTGTAACCCCTAGTGTACCATAAAACAAAAAACCTTACATGCTTTCTATTTTTATCTTTCTATGCAGTCCCTCGGCGTTCTACATACAACGTCTGAAGTGAGAACCAGCTTTTTACCCCATAGGGGCACAACACAAGGAAACCACTAACTACTACAATATAAATAAATTTCAGAAGCAAAAAGTATTTTCATTATGCTAATTTTCACTTCTAGGAATTAATCTTGAAGGTGAAGATTGCATTTATGTTTGTAGGTTGCTCTGAAAGTAATGCCTCCTATTTATTACCATGGAAACTACAACAGATACAAAGAGCACAAAAACACTATTTGACAGAGCAAATTCTCAGCTACAAAACACTATGCTTTTCAACACAGTTACCAACATTACTGTAACGGAAAAAGTCCCAAAACTCTTACGACTACGCCATTCATTTCATATGGAGCCAGAGTCTCTGCTGCACATCATCCTCTGCTCTCTCAGCTCCTTCCCTGTGCTGCTGCTTCTCCAACTGCTTTCCGATCGTCTCTCTCCCAGGCTACTTCTGCAGTCTTCTCTCTCTCAAGCTGCTCCCTTCTCTGCCTGCCTGGCCTTTATCTAAGCCTGGAGCAACCCTGCCCCAGGTCCATCCCTTCCAGTCACAGGAGCAAGTGGTCTACCGCTATTCCCCAGGCCAGCCACACCCCTCCACCAGGTGCTCAATCACCAGTTCACGCTATGATCAACTGTTTCCCTACAATTACCTATGCATTTTTGCCAGTGATGAACAAGAGCCTGTATGCCATGCTCAAAAATCTGCACTGGCAGAGGTGACCCACTGTTTCACAGTTGTTATGATGGCGACATTGCGAGGAAGATGTTGTCCATGCAGTCCATCTTCCACCAGCCTAAACAGACAGAAGACACCAAATCCAGACTATACGGTGGGTGCGGTAGGAGAGTCCAGCCAAGATTGGCAATGTGCTCCACGGTCTTCAAACTGGTATGGGAACTGGCATTATCATGTTGCAAAGATTGTCCTCTTCTCTGGGCTCACTCTGAATTTCGAGCCTTCAGTTTATTCAGCGTCACAATGTAGTGGTCAGAGATGATGGTTTGTCCAGGTTCCAGGAAAGTCAGGACCACCCTGTTTCCTATCTCAAAAGACAGCGCACATCACTTCACCCACTAAGGGCTGCATCTTTTTCTTTGATGGGGAATTCTCATGTTGTCACCTCATGGACACTGGTGTTTTGACTCCGGCTCATAGTGGTGACACTGTGTCTCACCACCAGTAATGACACAATCCAAGAAACTGTCATCTTCAGCCTCATATTGGCTCAATAGATCCTGACAAACTAGCACACGGTATTCTTTCTGCTCCTGTGTGAACATTTGGCGGACCCACCTGATGCAAATTTAGTGATATTCAAAGATTGCTACCACCGTTTTCAGTGCATTGAAGCCAACATTCAACTCCATACACAGTTCCCTGGTCAAAAGTTCCAGATTTGCACAAATGAGTTGGTTGAGACGTTCTTCATTTCGTGGTGTGACAGTTGTGCATGGCCATCCAGAACGTGGCTTGTCATTCATATCACTGTCACCACTCCTGAAATGCACCAACCACCACCTCACTGTGCTCACAGTCAGTTTGGTCTCCAGGAACGTTCAGCAAGGGTTGACGAATGTCAGTGGGTGCTATTTTTTCTGCATGGAGGAATTCAATTCTACGCATTTGCTTCATCTACACTTCCATGTCGGACAGCATTTTATCAGACTGCCCCTCTGCTACCATCTGTCACACAGCAACAAAATGGAACGGAATATTGGCAGGAAGGTTCAGCCTCTGCTGCCATACCACCAACATCCACTTCTGACATCGTGGGCCAACATAAAAAATAGGAGGCATTACTTTTGGAGCAGACCCCGTATTTTTCCTAAAATATCACCAAAAGTTTGGGAAAAAATGAAAGATAAAAATGATCAGATACTAACACAAAAAGCAACCAATTTGGTAACCTTCATGACTTTGGCTTTACAGCATTTGTACTAATTCCTATTTCACAAAATCTTTTAATCATTTCTAAGCTCTATTGGCCTCCCAAAAAAATCAAGACTGAATTATTTTGCAAGTTCTATAATCTTGCTCTACAAAGTGAAAATATTAAAGCGAAACAGGAAAATACAGTATGAAAACCATCCACCACAGCATTGCACAAATATTTCTGCCTGTATAAGCTAAACAGTTATTTCCTTTTTTTAAAAAAAAAATCTTGAGACCAATAGAAATCACTACTACTTTCAGACAAAATGCTTATGTTAACATAATCAATTTTTGAACTATATGAAGTGAACAACAGTAAAATAAAATATTTGCCAAAAAACACATAGTATGAAATGTTTTTCATTCTCTACCATTTATAAAAATCTACTGTTTCAGAGTTGGTTTCCAGGATGCACAATTTCTCAGAGGCTTGAACATATTCCTTCTTTTGCAAACAGGTAAAAAAAAAAAAAAAAAAACCAAAAACCAACACCACCACCAGAAAATCCCTACTATGTCTCTTAAGAAACAGATGCAGTTCTGCATGGAACAAAGCAATATAGTACAGTTATCATCCAAACCAAAAACAGAACAGTTTAGTTTGAATTCAACTAACTGAAGGATAAAGTTTTAAGAGGATAAATACCATTAGAACTTTCTGCTAGGTATTAACAAAGTATTTATTTCCAGACAACTTTATATCCAGAGGATTAGCAAGCATTCCATACACCAGTCAGACTAGAAAGGTGTTATCATTTGCAGTTAAACATCATTTATCAAGAAATACACAATGCCAAACAGGTCCTTAGCAGACGTTTGAGCTGCTATTCTCACACACTTTGTTGTAATAAGGCAACAGAATGAATTTCAGCAAGAGAAAATAAACCACTTCAGTGAGTCACTTACAGACTCAGGAGAGCTAACTTCAAGCTCCAAAGAACAACACTCATTTTCCTTTGGCTAGAAGGATGGGTCGAGCTTCTCTCAAAGACAGACAAAGCAACAAAAAGAATCACCTAAACATTACACTTAAAAATACCTGTTAAGTTAAAATGGGTTGAACAGATGAACATCACAGCAAGCAAAGCAATCTTACCAGTAAACTACATCCAGTGGTGCAAAGTATTTCTTCATAATTAAATCAGCAAAGTAAGCTTCTGTTTCTCTGCAGGCCGTGCCATTGCCAATCACAACAGTGCTACAGCTTTGAATGGGGTAGGAAAAAAACACAATTATTTTCAACTATTCTTTTAGACTGTTCTGTACATAATGTTCAATGCACAATGACCAATGCATTTTATTTTACATAATAAAATGGCTGTATCTAATAGGAACATATTCCCAATACTATGACATTTTGCTTAAGAGGTTTTCAATACAACTTCAAGAGATGAGTCAAGATTTTCACTTGTTTGTAATGGGAGATCAAAAAAAAAAAAAAAGGATATTTCATAATAAAAAATACATATTTACAGTCCTTGGACCAATTTACCTGGTATTTCCTTCATCTGTTTTAAGTCATGAAAAAGGGTAGACGCCTAAGCAATCAGTCTTGATTCCTCAATGGGAATATAATAGTTTTTGAAACAGCTTGCCAGATTATTGCCTCTGACTGCCCCAGCACATCCAATCAGCCAGCAAACCACAATGTTCAAGCCAATCTAATGCTTAAAGACAAACTGGCTCATATATCACGGCAGTTCATCAGCTGATTCAGTGGACCAGATGTCTGTCAACTGGGGTGCCCAAAACATGTAAATACAACAACCTTTCAATTGTGCTCCCCGTTTGCTAGTCCATCTGGAGATCTATCTGGATACGATTTCCTTTGCTTAACGAACCTCTAAAAATTAAACCTAGCTTTTGAAATACGGAAAGATTAATGAGTGGTTTGGGGTGGGGAGAAGGGAAGATGGCATGTCTAAATTTGTTAGCTGAATGTTATTTTCTATTACTAAAAATAAACGGATTGACAGAGCTTTATGTGATTATATTCATAGCACGCAGCCTTAGTCATACTCATTGCTTCACTTCCTATGCTTCTAATGTAGACATAGGGTAAAAGCATGAACGTGGTAAAAGAAAAATAACCTCTGAACTACATAAAAAAGAGTAATTCCAGTTAAATCCATAGAATTTTGATTCTACCTAAAGGACAGTATTGATGCAGCAAAGATCTTCATTACGTTTAGTTATTAAGAATAACAAATGAAAGTTTCCTTAGCATACTTGAATTGTAGCAGAAGCCTCTTTATCTTCTCAGCTTCACGAAATCCTTGACCAGAATGCAAGTACACAATATCGGTGTGGAGTATCTGACCTAGAACAACATAAAGAAAAGCTATTTAATAATAATTAAAAGTATTCCAAAGTTATTTCCTGCTGAATTACTAAAGTTACTTTGCTGATTTACAAAGAAAGCTTTTCAATAATTCCCTTTTATTTTTGTATCTTATTAGATAAAAACTACGGTGGGCAGAGGATAAAAATGCTTTGGCTACCAAAGCAAAATGAGTTGATACATTTTCTAGCTCCCTGAGGACATATCCATGTAAGAAACAATGAGCAGGTAATCACACTAGGCATATGAACTATTATATCATCAAAAAGCAGAAATTCACTGCAAGAGATGTAACGCTCTAGTCTAGTATTTTGGTTATTTTTTATTTTTATTTTTAACAGATCTAAGGAGAGATGAAAATTAGAAATCCAGTCTAAGGACTTGCAGTCCAGGAGTGACAGAACTTCAATGCCTGCTCCTGCCGTGATCTCAAATTTGGAAATAACCCTGTATTAAATGGTACAGATAGCTTATGGTACAATGCAAGTTGATAATCATTTACCTTCACATCATTGCCATTTTAACACGCATCAAGAACACATCTACTCTTGTTCTCTCACTGGACCCGTGAGAGAACAAAAAAGATCAAAAAGCCTCAGTCAAAAATCAAAGACAAAAGAAAAAATTTCCTCACAGCACCTAAGGAGTCATGGATCCCCAGATCAGAATAAGATACACTGGAAAGGCTATGTTCTTTATCTCTCTAAAAACTGAACAAAAAGGTTCTGCAAGTAAAACATTTCTGAGTTCTCCCACTAACATGCACAACACTAACCAAAAGGTCTGATGAAGTGTCCAGATGTTCAAGATACTACCGAGGAAAAAATCTAAGTTACAGAAAGCACTTAAAAGTCAAACTCTTTGTTAAACAATAAAAATGCCAGGTGTTCCCTTTGCAGACTGAGAGGCACAGTTATTTGAATCTATATTCAAGGAGGCAGAGGGAATTTTAAATTTTGTTTTATTAAGGAATAATAATACCAAAAGAGACACTGGAGTCCATGCGCAAAAAATTTAACCTTATATCTGAAGAGAGGAATTTGTATGACTGTATGTGTGGAAACTACTAAAAACTTAAACAAAAACTGATAAAATGTAGCTTTCTAAACTATTTTTTCCTGTAATTGAATATATATATATTTTTTAATAATTCATTCAAAAAAAGATTAATATTCTGAACTTAAACTTACTGGTTGGTGAAATAATAGCCAACTTGCAGCCATGTTTGTACCCAGGATCTACTCCCATCAAAGTACGACCCCTCACAGGGCTGGTCAGAAGCAACTGCCGGAGATTTCTTCCAAACATCATCACAGACTCTTTCTCTGCATCAGATGTCAACTTTGATCTTAGAAGGATGAAAGCAAAAATCCCTTTTACTTGAAGTATCTTTCAAACCCACTTTCAAATTGTTCCAGAATCATAAGGTTTTTTCCACTTAAGCTTTCATTCTGTCTAATTAAATATTACACTTTCAATCATACTTTCACCACTTTTTTTTTTTTTTTAAGGGGTCAGTTAGAACCAAAATGAGAGGACAGTATAAGAAAGTAAATCAACATAAAGATAATAGAAACTCGTACAAAAACGTACACAAACCAGCTACAGTTTAAACATCAACTTAATTTTGGCTGGAGAACAGCTTCCCAACAAAGCTGATATCTACTTGCAGAAAAAAATGGATTTGAGGAAGGCATGGATTGAACTTCGAGTAACTTTTCGATTCTGCAGTAAAACCACGACTGGGAGGAAAAAAGAAAAAAAAGAATCATTTTGGCTGAGAGGTACTAGAGAGAATCTGGAAGGGCTTATCCAATTAACTGCAAACATCATGACTTTTGAGGCATTTATCTTCATCTGTAAGTTATTTAACAGGTATCACAAAACCAGGTAGATGTGACAAATTTTTATGAGGTTACTTCCTCAGAACCAAACAAAGCAGAAAGTTGACAGGGCTAAGTACTTTTCTATGTTCTTCAAGGAAAGAACAGAGTTGGTGCACCAACAATTTGAATTTGATGACTTTAAGCAAGAACACTTACTTTGCAGCACTATTTGGGACATATCACAGCCTTGTTGAGTGAAGGTGCACAAGATGCACCATGTTTTATTTGTCAAAAATGGACAGTGAGACAATGACTAGTAAGTACTATTTTTGTCTCTGTATGGCATCTTAGAGAGACAAAATTGAAAAAGCAGTAGAGACACAAATACTTGTTATCTAGCTGATTATTTTTATTTTGCAGGCACTCATTGTCATTTTCAGCTGCATTACACTGTCAATAACTACAAGAAAAGCGAGTAAAAGCCAAAGCCTTCACAGAATGTAAAGGGTTGCCAAGACTCTTATCAAACTTTTCCTTCCACCAATCAGCGAAAAAAAAATAATCTGAGTTTATTTTCTCAGAGAAAACACCTGCATTCCAGTAAACCAAACCCTATAAGAACAAGGGGAGCGGGGGGAATTACTCAAGTTGTTTAGGTCAACCAACGCACATCACCTAAGTCTCAAGCAGACTACAAAGACCTCTTACAAAGGCTATGTGACATGACTTAGTATGAAGCTGTTCTGAGTAACCTTCAGATGTGGAAAAACTTGAGTCTTAATTACGCATGCTCAGGATCCAGCAAACACCCAGCTCAGCCCTGTCCCACTCCACAGTGACAGAGAGAAATCTGGGAAGCCTGCACTGGCTCTCACTCATGGGCTAGAGGTCCTCTTGCCAGTCTGTGGTAACATTCTCTCTCTCTCTCTCTCCCCCCTCAACTCTCAGTCATTTGTACATTTGAGTATGCAGCTCTTGAGTTCAGAAAGACATGCTGCTGTCAGCAGTAAGATATGTGACCCTGGCAGCATTTCACAATATCTGGTCCACAGCTCCCCCCTGCCAGATCGCTGTGCTCATTTTGGAGGTGAGAGCAACCACAGAAAGGAAAAAAATAAACAAGTAAAATGACTGCAACACACAAGAACTGGCTTTGGGACATATAGATGAGTGTTATATAGGTATGCTATGTTTCAGATTCGTGGTCTCCTGTTGAAGTCAGACAGCTGCTCTTTCTTACATCACTGGGAGAGCATTTTCTAAGGAACCGTGCAACAGGAAAAGACCCCTTTACTCCCCTCACACACTTCACGTATCAAGTATGCTGAGTTAGCACAGACTTTTAAGGCAAGATGGTGAAAGTTACACAATATACTCCCTGATCTTATCCTAGCCTCCAACTGTTTTCATCCTAGTATTTCCCAAGCTTGACATAGCTTGTCTCTTCAGTAGCTCACAACCCTCTTGTCCAGCTACTCTATGAATCTGGGCACATATCCTACATACACAAAGTGCTTTAGCAGCAAGTTCTGCAGGTCCAGCACAAAGTGTGCGAGTAACTGCCCTTTTCATTGGAGGCTTGGTCTTTGTGACTTTTATGGTCACCCCAGGTTTTGTACCAAAAGAGCATAAGTTATCCTTGAAAATTCTGTGCCATTCCTCACACTCCATCTCCTTAAGTCTTCTTTTTTTAAGCTACGGAGACATAGCCTAGTTGATTCTTCACATAGAGAAAAATTTATATCTTTATACCTTTAGTATCTTCTTCCACTGGGCCTTTTCCAGTTCTTAGAAAAATATAGATAGATAGCTATTCGTTATTTTTCTGAGACAAGGGGATCAGAATTCCAAATACTGGCAAACTACACCAATGATTCTCTGTTTTGACTTTATTCCTCAACTAAACAATCTCTTCTTCTGAGCACTTAACACCTACATGGAGCTACCTTCCACAGTGCCAAAGTCACTTTCCTGACTGTCAGGGCAGCTCTGAGTTCTTCATTTTCTATATAAAAAGAGAATTACTCAAGCATCACTTTACAGTCATCTCAGCTGCCATTTCATTTCCTGACATTCAGTCTTGCAGCATCCTTCTGCAATATAATACAGTCCATCCCGTTCTTAAAATATTAAATATCTCAAACCGCAGAACCACCTTCTTCCAGAGATATTGGTGGAGGTGTCAGGTGAATTCTAGCCCATGCAGTTACCAGAAATACTTGATGTAATTTCTGAAAGGCCAGAGACTAAAATGCAAGTACCTAAGCCTCACAACTGCATAGATCTTCTACATATAAGCACAACAAAGGTTCAAACAGTACATGAACATAGAAATGAAGTTTAAAATCAGTCTGTAAGCATGGGAAGGTAGAAAACTCTTGGACTAGAGGTTTTGTACAGAGACAGGCTGAATTCCAACTCTCCATATATACCAGAGATACAGGCTCCCTATGGCCCATGAGGCTCAGTCCTCCCACACTGCAGATTCATGTCAGTCCACCTGTGAAGGGAGTCTTGTGCAGGAATTAAAATTGCCACTAAACACATGCTATTAGTTACGTGCATCTTATGGAAACGGTGTTTAAAATTGGCATGAATACATGGATACACTGAAATTTTTATAGTAACAGGAAATGTTACTGGAAGTGCCAGGTGCGTAAGGGGAACATAATGTATGTCCTTTCTATTACATAATATCCTGTATTTTTTAATTTCAAATATAGATGTCTCTTTTCTCTCTAACTGTCTCTCACTCAACACTTGTGTCAATGACATGATCTACTGTCCCAAGTATTGGCCCTTAATCTTAAAGCTGGGAAAGTCATTTGATCATTGAACAAATATTAAACCACCTCAAACAATGTAATATATTTCCTTTTTTCAGTGCACCATTAGCTTCATCCAAATGGCAAGATGCCCAGTTTCATGTTTTTCCTATTTGTGATAACTCTCATTACTATGGTAGAGATACAAAGAAGAGGATGGCAGCCCTTCTCTTTAAACAACCGAGGAACAATTATTTTGTAAAAAACCAATAATTCTTTGTTTAAAAACAACATACAAAATATTGCAGTTGCTACATTATGAAAATGTATTGACTAAGAATGTCAGCTTCCTCCTTTGAACTTTAAAAAAAGCACTCAGACTGTACATCACTAAGTTATATTGTAATAAAAGTAAATACCTAACTATGACCTACTAGCTTCTATACTCAAAGTTAGATAATTCAGTTTTAAAATTGAGATTTAGAACTTCCCACTTCCATATACTGTCTGAGAGGCAATCCTTTCCCTGGAAAAAGGTCTGCAAACTAGCTTCAGGTGTGAAACAAGATATACAGAGAAATGTTTGTGTCCCTGAAGACAGAGTAGGGAAACCACTCACTTCGGGAAAGCATGGAAAATTAGGAAAGGATTATCCATTAAAAAATGTCCATGCCATATCACTTGCATCAAATCCTGATGGAATCCTTCCATGCAGGACCGCAACAAAATAAAATGTATTTCAAAGTGCCAAAAGCAACACTGGACATTATTATACCAGATACAAGAAATTATGGTATCTGAAGGAATGGAAGAAAGGAAATTAAACAATAAATAAGGTAACTGTCTTGCTGGCAGTTTTATCCTTCTGATCACTAGATGCACCAGAAATTTCAGTACATTCTTGGAAACTTTCTGTTCCAACATTTAACGATAATAAAAACAAAAGAGAAAGAACAGCATGGGGTGGGTTGGAGATATTAACACTAAAAGTAGGTATTGAATACTTTAGCAGCCCTTTGCAAGAGTCCTAAAATTCAGCTCCTGGTGTGGATGAAGAGAATAAAAGAAGGATAAGGGTTAAGTGGTCACAGACCAGGAATACTACTGGCAGCTGCTGCGCATTCTTCTCCATAGGAGCAGTTTCAGCTTTTCCTAGCCAGATGCTGCCAATTACACCAAATTATCACAATGAGTAACATATAAGTAGATATCCACTAAGGAACAAGCAGGAAGATCTGTATTCTTTTCATTTATGACTTACGAGCCACATCTAGGAAGCTGTAGGGAAATAAGCTGTTTTTGTTTGTTTTGTATTTAAAAGAAGAGAAAATCCTGCAATAACCTACTGCTGCAGTAGCTCTCAATGTTGTAACAATAACAAGGGGGTATTGTGTAAGATCTGAATAAAAAGTTAAATGTGTTGAGCCATGACAATCTTGCAGTAGGAACCACGAAGCAAAAAGATAAGAAGCCTTAAGTCAAAGCTCAATTATGTATGATATCAGACTTACCTTCCAGCAGGGTTTGGTTTTATCTTTGTTTTAATAGAGTTTGATTGTAGAGACGGCTAGGAATGACAAATACTTTCACACCCATACGACAGAAGCCTATACTTGCACACGCTGTCATGAGATGCTCCTCACTTTGGCCAAACAATAGATATGGTGCCATCCCTCAAGTAGCTACGCATACTAAGGTCACAAAAACGAGTCAACTCAGCACTTTCAAAAGCTGTGAAATCCACATTAGCAAAAACCAGACTCACCACAGGGTAACCAATCAAATTCGTGAAGCAACCTCATTTGCCAAAAATATTACCAAACACAACATACTGTGGTGAATAAACCCAAAAGCCATGACAATCTACTGTTCAAAACTTTAGCTGACAGTTCTGTTCCACAGGGCAGAACACAGAACATTCATCCAACAATGCTCATGAGAAGCAAGTGCCAGGAAAATAGCTCTAATTTGAACTGAAATATAAGAGCACAGCCAGGCAAGTAGGGAAGAACTACATTTCAGAACATGACTGAGGATTTCAGATACCTACTCAATAACCAACACACATTTCAACATTTATGATTTGAGAAATAAGGTCTATTTCATAAACTCCAGTTGAACTACTTCAAAACAAATTTTAAAACTTAAAGATTGCATATCAGGAAGTCTTGTCCAAAACAAATACAATGCCTGGGGTGTTTTTCTTGTATTCAGAAGATAGGTATCACACCATCAGTACTGTTAGTCAACCTGATAACATTCTTGCTAGGTGCTTTTGGGGAAAGAGAAGGTCTATTCTTACCTAGGAAGGAAAAAAGTTCTTTTCATCTTAGATGCTACGCTTAATTCTGAAGGGTGAAAAAAGATTTGGTAAGATGATGGGTAAGATATAGTAGGAATTGTACACTTGGCCAGGTACATCATCAGATGAAGAACAGACCTTGCTAATTTTCGCATCTCAGCCTTTAATCATGACATACGGGAAGTATGACCTTTTTCTTTTCATGAAGAGAATAGTTTGATATGTGGCCTGACAGTCAAATCTCTAGCCATAAGGAAAACTTCAGATAGAAATCAAGCTCAACACAACACCTCATTAGAAGGCAACACTTTTACAAAGTAGACTTCCTGACCTATTCAATCATTTCAATTATATGGTAAACTCCTACACTTCACAATGAAAATACCCTACCTGCTGTTACTTGGACTCTAAGCTTTAAGTTTCCTTTCAATTTAAAACAATATTATAAATCTTACAAGTGACGTTATCTGTTGACATCATTACTATAGCATCACCAGAAATAAGACTACTGACTTCTCTAGAGCCATTAAAAATAAAAATAAATAAAAAAAAAAAAAGCAGACTAACAGTGACTACTGCATTTACCACAAAATGCAGATGACAAACACGAGGGACACTTCCAGCCACAACTGCTTTGTTAGCTTCTTTCAAACAAGTAAAATAAATGGATTCAGAACAATGTCACTGACACTGCTGTAACAAAAAGAGATCCTGGAGAAATTCAATAATGTAACATTTCAATACTAATGCGAGGATAATGATGAAATTCTATTATGGTCAGTAACTCTACACTACATTAAATAAATAGAGATGCAAACACATAAAATGTTCAAAAGGTCTTAACAGAAACACATTTTTTCTACCCTAACCTAAGTTAAAAGGATCACAGATTTACAGAACCAAGACTATATAAGTTTTGCAAACAGACAGTAAAGACTTTCTGATATTTTCAAATGTATAAAAGATACTCATATAAGTTGAAGGGAATTGTTAAGAAATCAGTAGTATGGAAATATGCATCCATTCTGGGTTTACCTGAATTCTCTGCAGAGGAGAGGGTATATAAGGCGTTTATATGCATCCTCTACCGAGTTTCGTAGTATCCTCATTAACTCTGGTTTTAAAAATTGTTTTGGCCTCCATCTGCGTAAGAATAGAAAAACAAAATCAAAAAATGCTTTAAGCACATACATGAAAACTCAGATAAAAAGGGAATTTTCAAAAGTCTTCTAAATTGAATGTTTCAATGCAATGTTCTATAAACTGCAGAATTACTACAATAATTGGGCAATGAAGTCATAGCTTCAAACGCAACTGGAATCAGAGCTGCTTCTTGCTTCTACTGCCAGGCAAGTTACAAGGCCTGTCTTTTTCTCTTTTTTAGTTTGTATTAGAATGCAACCATATTTTACATTTTAAAGAAAATATTTTAAAAAATTTCCCTTTCACTTTGAGAAGTCAAAGCTCATCCAAACTGAATGAGAAACATGGACCAATATTACAATCAAGGTTGTGCTATTTGCTAGTCCTTGATACATAAAAAAAAAAAAAAATGCCAAAACATCATCTTTGAGTGTCATCATAGCTCTTGAGGCAAGACAATTGCATCCAAGATAGAAATTCAAGTGCTAAAATAATGTTAATTAAAGAAACCCAATTCAAATTTCATTTTGAATTCTTTGAGTACTCTGTTCAATAAAATCTCAGTTCTGCAGCAGTCCTGTTTCAAAAACAAACAAAAACAAACAATCTGATAATGTTTTCTCAATAAGAAATACCAAACAAAACTAAGATTACTTCCCATCATTTTCTAAGCCAAACTCTTTGGAGTATCCCCTTTTCTAAAAGGAACTTCCACGATGGTCATACTAATGGGAGTTACTTCAAATTTTGTCCTAAAATATATCTTAGTTTCAAAGCTTCCCAGAATAGAAACTAGATATTTATTCCATTGCCCTTTTTGTCTTTTGTTACTATGGAGAGGGGAGAGAAAAAGAGAGTCCCTTGAACAGGAACAGTGACAAGTGAATCACAGAGACTGTCCACTCCACAAGAGAGAAGATGAGGGGGGACTCAGAAGATAGCCCCACATATTATACTTGTATAAACTTAAGGACTACGAACATTTTCTCTTACAGTTCACCTATCTTTCTTTTCATTGCTTTTAAAAATACTGATAACATCCAGAGTTTTCTTCAACTTAGTGTATTTTTCACATGCCTGTGTCCCTAACCAATTAGAAAGATATTATTAAAATATCTGAGTAAGTTTTACAAAGAAAAACAGGACTGAATTTCACTTCTGACTTAGTTTTGTTTACTTGCACTCACTCAGAAATACTGTCTCCCAAACTGACTGCTCCTACCCAGACAGCTCTTCAGATGTTTAAGGGGATTCCGTGATTTCCCGAGACAGCTTTTCTAAGAGTCTGTCTGTGTAACAGTTGAGAAATGTGTGATCAAGTCAACGCTGTATCAACACGCAGACATGGGAGCAGAATGAAGCGCACCATTTAGTTTTATGACTTCCAGAGTTTTGAGTGTTTAGCCACATGACCTCATCACTTTGCTAATAGCTTTTGCAAACAGTTCTATTATAGTTATTTGTAACTAGAGACTCTTTCCATTCATATATAAAATTGGCAAAGGCTTTAAATTCCCTTATTGCCATCCATTTATACAAACATGACATTCCTACACGTGGTATGACTATATTCCCCCAGAAAGTATCCCCAGAGCAAATAAAAATGAATTTGGAAACCTGGCAGCTCTTTGCCCCTATCTTCCATCCGTTGCTGCTAGTTCGCATCTCTTATCTGTAAATAGGTTATCACAGCAGATGTTTTGATTACCTGTCTATATACAAGTAAAAATGACTTGTAGCAATTTTAGGCTTTTAATAGAACATTGCCCAAAAGAAAAAATAGTCAAGGAGTAACTTCAATTTATAACAAATACCGAATTTCAATCATATCAATACAGGGCGAAAAAAGAGGAAAAACCACTCTGTTGCAAAAGTACAAGCATGTGTGTGTAATAGTCGAGCTTTCCTCTAAGAGCAGCTTTTTCTTGATTATTTAATCAAGAACCGACTAAAGTTCCTTAAATGAAGCCCTATTTAGAAAAGGTCCATATAAATATCTTAGTCCACTCACAAGCTCTGTGTGTGCGTGCATGCTCCCAACAAGGATCACTAGAAATATAAAAGCCTTAGACTACTGATACACCTCAAAGGGTCAAACTATACTTCAACAAAATTAATGTAGCACACGTTAAGAACCACCGGCATTAATTAACAACTATTCCAGAAAGAGCACAGCCAGGCTTTTAGGTCTGAAGAACAAAAAGCAAAGCTTTGTTTTCCTCCAAGACATTATATGAAACTTGCACCAACTGATGACCTCACATAAAGCATAAATCGATGGAATGAAAATAATGCAGCTATAACTCTTAGACCATTGCTTCCAAGCTTGTAGACCAGAAGTAGGAATTATTTATCAATTTGACTACAGTCTTCAATTTAATGAGGAAACTTAGAATCTGTCACAGACATTAATGCAGCAATATCTACAAGGGCTGCTCCAAAAGTAACACTTCCTATTTTATTACGTTGCCCCATGACATCAGAAGGGGATGTTGGGGGTATGGCAGTAGAGGTTGAACCTTCCCACCAATATTCCATCACATTTTGCTGCTGTGTGACAGACAGCAGCAGAGGCATCTGACATGGCAGTGCAGATGGAACAAAGGGGTGGAACTGAATTCCTCCCTGCAGAAAACATGGCACCCATTGACGTTCACTGACATTTGCTGAATGGTTTATTAAAACTAAACAGTGGATGTGAGCACAGTGAGGTACTGGGTGGTGCATTTCCGCAATGATGCCATCATAGCGGCTGTGAAACAGCAGGTCACCTCTGCTGGTGCAGATTTTTGTAAGCACAACATGCAGGCTTTTGTTCACTGCTGGTGAAAATACATAGTAATGGTGGTGCCTACATTGAAAAATAGTGTTTTGTAGCTGAGAATTTGCTCTTTGTAGCTGTAGTAGTCTCCATAGAAATAAATTGGAGGCATTGCTTTTGGAGTGACCTATGTACTAAAACCATTCCTTCTGAAGTTCTCCGATGCTGGAGAAGTTGCCCCTCAACAGGAAAAAGTATGAGCAGATATAGCTGCATAAATGCTAAGTATTAATAACTAGTTCCATTTCCAAGGTCAATATTCTTTTTATCTCAGGATGACTCACAAAAGTGTAATCAACCAAAAATATCTCAATTTACATCCCACTTTCATTTGTATAGCAGTGACAAGCTGTTCCATTATCTGTAGCTCACAGTGATTCCACATTCTGTCATAGATGCAAGAAAAAGCAAGACTGACTGTTGTTTTCTGCCTACAGAATATATGGCATGAGGGATATGGAAATTCCATGACTTGTATTAAAACTAAAATGATACTTAGGTGTGTTTGTTAATCCTGACCCTGTTAGTACTAGACCATATCATGTTATCTCGCAAAACAAAACTTTAATTCTTTCAGAGGCTCTCACGTTGGAAGAACTATTAATTTTCCACAGTGAAAAGATACATTTTTACCCCATCTCTTTCTTGAACTTATTGTAGAAGAAAAACACTTGCTTTTAGATATTAAAAAGGCATTTTTTCCCCTTGTTTCCTTAATTTGGTAACTGAATTTTAAGCTGCAAAGTTAAAGGTTTCTAAAACATCCTCACAACAATGCTCAATGTCTCTGTTAAGAAAGACAAATCTATTTCGCACACGCAAGGAAGATGCCTAGAGTTTGGACCATGATATTCACCAATGGAGGTACAAGACATTTTCCAAGAAAGAATAACAGAGATACTGCACAAAACAGTATGTATTTAACCAAAACTTCTGCAAAAAATTATGCAACACCAAATAAGGATTGAAGACAGCCACATTTAGTTTGTCTATTCAATTCAATAGATTTTATTAACCAGATCAATTAATGCAATGCCTCACATATGTAGAACTCAAAAATTACATCCCTTACCGATTTAAAATCTGAGGCAGTCTTCTTACTCATTGTAATCAGGCATATGAAGTCATTTCTCGTAAGAAAGAAGTATATTTTGTTGGATTCCACAATTTTTTTTCAGTAAAGACTACTGGATGTGATGCATATTGCAAATTAAAAATACATTCACATTTCATCATGTCTTTGTATATTTCTTTAAAAATTCAAATTGCTTGAAGAATGGTGCCAGAATTCCCCAAATATGGCCAAAGGCATGATCTTTTTTTTTGCGTAATGCCACGGCAGTGGTAAATGCAGAATAAGAATCATCCATATGTTAGTTTCATCTAATAAGCATTTGTTTAAATTGGTCTCTTAATGCAACAAGACATGTGAGGTACATTTCAGTATGTAGGTGTCCACAGGAAAAAAAGATTTCTGAAAGAATATGTATCCATGCAGACCTTTCATTGACACACCACCAACAGAATTCATTCTTCACCCCATCAGGAATGTTGACCTTCACTGTCAGGATCTTCAGATTTTCCCCTCGGTTAATGGCCAGAATCTGAGTGCAAACATAAATGGCAGAGACAGATGACACACAAAATATCCAAAAGATAAACTTATCAACATTTGTGTACGCACTTGCTTGACATCCTGTAGCAAATCATGATGGTGGTACAGTAAATCAGTTCACAAAGTACTAGGCTGTATAGATAACATCCACGGTTTAAACACAGATTAAATCATGCCATGGCATAACAAAGCATACCTTTTTCCCTGAGTCTGCTATCCCTAGATTCAATTTTATCTTAAACATACTTAAAAACACAAGTCAGCATAAATTTAGTTGGTTGGATAATTTAATAAGCCAAATTAAAACTCGAGAAATGAATTGAAAAGTGATTACAATCAGAACAAGAGGGAGAAAGTTCTATGCTTCAGGCTTCTTTTTGCTTCCCAAGAGCGACCCAAATTCAAAATTAATTATGAATCAGAACTTGCAACACCAATGTGATCAGCTTAATTTGAAAGGGGATTAATCTCAGTTATTCACACTTTGTTCATAAATAACTGGAAATACTACACGTATGCTTTCTATATTAAGGCTCCAGGCTTATAGTGTACATGTATATAGCGCATGTATTTCTGGCAGTCATGTGTACACAACTGCATATTCATGACCTAAACACACAACTCCCTGCAGAAGTGCTACCTGCATACAAAGTTTTAGTTCAAATGGAAGCCACTATTGGAAACCAGGACAACAACCCAAGCGGTGGATCCTGTAGGATACTGGCAGATATCTCCAAGTATTAACCTCACTGTGAAGAGGAGGAGTAGTCTACCTGAAGCAGACCTTGCAGTATTAAGGAAACTCACCAACCAAGGTATTTTAGAAACAAAGTAACAGTTAGAAGGAACTACAAATAAAACAAAACAAAAAAATATTTTTTAGAGTTCATTTTCCCTTCCAAAATACTTTAAGAAGTGCAAAAATAAAAATAAGAGGTCTGCTACAAGTTGACATTCCTGTATTACTACACGTTGCTGTACATAGCAGGCCCTAAGCACTGTCACAACAGAGCATTTCGTGTCAATCATGAACTTTAATTCAATCACTAGCTAACTCAGACATGTCACATATGTTAAATACAATGGTTTAAAATGACTCCAGGACATAGTACCAATTTATATTCCTCAGCCTTGCTGCTCCTGTGACATACCAGGCCTGACATATCATTGAACAACAAAGCTAATAATAAAGATTGCATGTGAAATATTATAGCATCTGGTACCTTGACTGCCAAAGCAAATGTTTTCATGTAGAGATTAGAAAGACACATTTTAACAAATCAAATGCTTTCATGTTTATTCTGATTTTATTTTTAAAAAGAGAGAAAGCTAAATGTCAAGCTAAAACAAAATCAAAATGATGCTCAGGACAAAGAATGCATCTGATAGAATTATAATGTCATCATTCACCGCGCTGTTAGCAGGGTCAAGATTTGCATCACGTCATGTCTACAGGCACCCTCTCTGTAGAATGTGCCAGTCACCTAAACTTCAAACAACTGCACTGCACTAATGTTTTTTTACATTTTGATTTTTAAAATAAAAGAAATATGACTCTTTTCTTTGAAGTGACATGTTCAGAGAAGAACTATCATCTAGGAAATGCTCAATTAGGAAAGCAATTAGTCAATTTCTCCTCTTAAGATAAATGGAGGTATTTATTAATACTATTTAATTAACATTCAAATACAGCTGTTTTAGACAGTAATCATTCAGTTCTGGAAAAAAGACTGCTTTTATGGACTAGAACAGATTCAGTGAAAGGGTTAATAGTAAAAAAATACACACTGTTTAGAGCAAGAACAATAATTTCATTTAGTCACAAAATGCACCAAACCTAATTCTGTTTATCAGAAAAATGCAAAACCCTTTCCATTTCACAGCTCTCCTCTATGTCCCAGATTTACTCGGATTCACTAAGCTTTGTATATTTTGCCAAGGACATTAATTTCCAATTCCTTTTTAAGTATGAGATCGAAAATAGAGCATTTGCCTCAAATATTATACTTCACGAATAAATTCTTTTCTTACCACAAATTCAGTCTTTTCCAAATAGAGGAAAGAAACCCCAAGGCATACACAAGTGCTGCACTATTTGCAATTAGTCAAAAAAAAAAAAAAATCAAATACAATCCTGAAAGACTCTTTCCATAGTCGTGGAAGTGTTTGTACAGCCAGCTAGCTGCATCCTCAAAGAGCCCAGTTGGGTTCTCTGCTACCAATGGGAGGAATTGTGGCCAAACTTCCTGAGAGCAAAACCTTCCAGCTGCAATCACCCACAGTCATCCAGCTGTGTCAAAACCTGGAGCTGGACTCTTTATACAAAGAAGTTTTCTTATTTCAGGTTCAGCATTTTAACTTTGTCAGTCAGAAACCTGCCTCCATCTCCCCGAATTATTTCACAGCATGTTTCAATGCACAGAATCATGCCTTTCAATAAACACAGGAAACAACACCAAATACTACACATGCAACTACAGACACACAGAAGTACAACCACAGAACCAAAGCACAGCTTAATGCACATCATTTTACGTTTCAATATACACTGCAAGGCACTCTCACGGCCTCAAATGCTTTGATCATAAGGACAGTTTATCCTCCTACAGGTGACACACTAGTCTACTGCCTGTTCCCTTCAACCACACAGACTCTGGAGCAGAGTGAGGGTTGTGCGCAGGCCTGTAAAATTACCAGCATTCCCTTACTCAGTCACTGATCACTTTCAGTGCAGTATTTTATTCAATCCTTTATGTGCAACTCTGTGAAGAGGCAATCTTAAAGCTGACTTCCAGCTGAGCACATCCAGAATGTTTGTCAGTATTCAGTCACCAGAGGAGTATAGAAGGCTTTCAAAAAAGGAAAATTTCGAAACAGTATTCAAACATATTTAACATGCAGTCCTGTGGGATTAGGAGCGTTTATGAACTCCTCTTCAAGTGTCAGGCTTCCCTACATCTTTTTTAAAAAAGATTTAAAAAAAAAAAAAAAGCTGAACCAAATTAGTGAATTTCTTCAGCTGATTACACCTACACATCTCCCAAAGTATATTTAAGAACACAGTTTTACACAGCTTTCTGAATGCAGAAAAGCCTTCAGTGAAGGAGACACTAAAAGCTTAGACATTAAAAAAGGAAGGTTAAAAAAAAAAAAGATCGTTTGCATTCGCAAGGTAGAAAGGCTAGGTAATAAGGAAATTGAAGGTTATGAGAAAGATTTCAAGAAGTACAATATTATGGTGTAAGTTAAAGGAAGAAGCGGCGAATTAGAAACAAGCCTATTTTTTTCCTTATTTCATCATCAAAACACAGAAGTAAAATGAAGCAATGAACTGGAAATAAAGTAAAAATCAACAGAAAATAGAATAAAATATTTTTAGAAAAAACAGGCAATTTAAATGGCAATCTTACTAGTCATAAGATGCTTTTTTTCCTTTTTTCTTAACTAGCATAAATGAGCCCTGAAATTTCAGAGCCACAGTGAAGTGTAAACAACTTTGACTTTAAGGTTCATAACAGAGAAGTAATCAATATGTAAGAATAGGCAATAGCAGTAACATACAGGAGGAAATAACACGCAACGAGAGTGCAGAGTCATCCAGGAACAACAGCAGCAAGAACAGTGGTTATTTGTTCACTGGAAAGTAGGAATGGGCAAACAGGCACTAAGGTTACTGACAGATGAAAGGAGAAATAAACCAAAACAGACCAAGTTAATCATAACATCAGAACCACAAAGCACGGACACATCCTGGATGACATACAGTGCAGCCTCATGGTCAGAGTGCTGATCAGGTCTGAGAGATCTGGTTTAGAGCCCTGGTTCTACCTGAGCAACAGTTCTCACATAAAACTGAGGGGGGGAAAAAAAAAGGAGGTACCTTGGACAAGAAGTAAATCGTATCATAATGCCAGAAAACATCTGTATGCCCAATATGCACTGCATATCTCAGCATTTGCAGCTCTCAGTGCAGGAAAAGCTAAACAGTCTTTGACCGCTGAAGTATCCATTCAATTGAAGAGCAGTCAAAGAAGCAGCATTCTATTCTCTCATCTAATGGCATCCATATTGGGATGAGTGGGGGAAGAGTGTTCCAAGTTAGCCCGTGTATGCCATGAAATGTTTTTCATAATAAATTCATTCAACACATGCAAGAAAATCCTTCAATAATCTCACTGTTTTAAAATAGCAAGGAAAGAAAAAGTGAGAGCATACAATAGGTATTCTACTGTGGAATAAGGCAGCCAAAGGACATTTCTGGTTGAAAGCAGTTGAGAGTTTTCTTTGCTTGTTTTAAAGCTACATAACCACAAACAAAATAAGAGGCAATTAGAGACAAATCAGGGCAAAGGCCTTGACAATTGTATCAAGTGCCTCACACTTCAGTAACGGGGGAAGGCCCACAAAACATCAGTTTCTTTTCAGCCAGTAAGTTTGCTTTGTAGCCCATTTCTTGTTCTAGTCATATAGATCTGGGCTTGGGGCTTAGGATAACTTGATGATGTATCACAGAAGGGAACACTGATGACATGCAAAAGAAACCCAGTTTCAAAGATTTCCACTGAGCCTGTTTGGATTGTTTAACTTCCACATGAAGCTGCTGCTGACAAGACCTGCAGAGGTATATCACCTCTGATTTCAGTTTTCTGGATACTCCCCTGACACTTCTCACCAGTTTAAGCTGACAGGCTTAGTGCCAAATGTTTGCTTCAAATACTTACACCCTAAGCAAGCAGATTCCACATGCAATGACCCATTCTCACCCTAGTACAGATGAGAAATTACCACCTCTCCTGATAACACTTGCTATGTACTTGTCACTGGGGAAAGGGAAGGTGGGTATGGCACACATGCTGAAAATAAATCACACCAGTATTGAAGTCTCCAATACCTAAGCCATTAAAAATATTCATTTAATGAGAATTAATTAGACCATAGACATACTGAAGACACAGTCCTCTGTTCTGTTTCTTAATGAAGAGATTAAAAGCTTAGACCTGTATTTGAAGAATTTGAAAACTTATTACATTTGGTAACTGGAAAGGAAACAAAAAAAAAAAAATCAGGAATCATTAAATTCAGTTTTAAGCAACAAACTTCAAAAGCAAAGTCATCCACGCAACATTTACAGCTACAAGGAAGAAAAAAAAAAGTAGGTGTACCTGATGATGCTGAATGTTCTTTATATTACAAGAAAACTCATGGTACAGTTGGAATTTATCAATATCTTTCTCATTTCCGTTTTTAGATGACACTTTTGCCAAGGCTGACTGGATACAAATGTACCTCTGCTGGCATCTGAATGAAAGATACCAATGTTAATACAGTATTTTATAATGAAACTTGTAAAAAGTTGTTAATGTTTATATTAAATAAAAACCAAAGCTTGAAGTTTGCCATACTATAAATTATGTCAGCTCTGCAATCACTTGCAGACCGCTATTACATATTTTAATGCTGAGACTGACATAACGTACACTGACTTGGAACATACCAAGAGAAGAAATTCAGAGACATCAAAAAGCTGAACACAGACCTTCCCATGAAAAAGGTGGAAAATAAGAAGCCATTATCAGTACTTGAGTTTTGTCATTTATTGGTTCAACTTTACACAAATTTTGGTAAGCTGCAAAAAAATGTTTAGTAGTCATTTATGTTATACAAATGCGAGATCTCTCTTGAATCTCAGAGCTTGTTTCTTGCTTCAAGCACCTAACACCCATAAAACTCTCCATTACTTTATTTTCATGAGTAACAGAGATCCCAAAGATAACTTGCTGAATGCTTCTTGTGATTACTATATATATAATACACAATTTAGATCAAAAAGATATATCTGTGAATAACTGTGTATTCAATTAAGGACCACTAATTCTGGTGGTCAAAAGAATGAAGAAGGTAGCCTACCAACGACAGGATGTCCTTTGAAAAACATTCCCGTCACTGAAATTATCACATTGCTGTGCTCTAGCCTTTTGATGAAGTTGTCCATTACAGTAAACAGCAAACTAAACAGAACTAAACCAAACAGGATCCGAATGGTATGCTCCTAAGAATGCACATTATTTGATAATTGTGTCCTCTGTCCCAGATGATATACTGCAGAGGAAAAAAATGAAGTAAGAGTAAGCAACTATTACCCTGTTTCATCAAGATCCCTGAACATGACAAACACCTTGAAGTCATTACACAACGTAAGGAAACTTAAAGTCAACTAACCCAAAAAAGTTTGATAACTCCTGCTTCAAAAACAGTCCAGGTATACAAATGATTGACTATCAATGCTAAAATCAACCATCAATACACTCTAATTACAATGATTGATGTCAAGCACTAAATATTGGAGCAATAGCTTCAGCAGACAATGCCTCTGAGAAGAAGTTGCATCATGAAAGATGTGCATAGAAAGAAAACTTTCCCTAGAGATCTCTTTATAACTGCAAGGGAGATCAGCTCTATATGAAAGAGGGCCGTGAATAATTTTTCAGTCCTTGGGAATGACAGTGTCTCGCTACTCTCAGAGGAGATTTGTCCTCTACTGATAGAGAAATGGACAGAAATGCTGAAGAATGTCTCCAGCACAAGTGAAGGAACAGACAGAATGCAACTTCACAGTAATGCTGTTTCCACATTATTAGAAAAACTCTGAACCTGCAATGCTATGAGACTGAATTTTACCATGTAACCTGGAAATTTTACAACAAAATTCAAACTTACAACTTTCTGATAAAATCCAGTGTATCTTTATCCTTAGCAAAGATGTCAGCTAAAATATGCTGAACTCCAGCCTCTACCTCCTGGATATTTGCAAGCCCTTAGAAGAAAAAAAAAGTCTATAATTATTAAAAAAAAACTAACAAAAAATTACTTTACACAGAAGTACTAAGAAAATATATACAAGCTGAAAAAAAATGATGCAAGTTATCTATCAGATTTGCAGAGGTTTCAATGAGGAGTTCTTTTTTATTGGATATATTTTATTTTTTAGAACAGAGCTTCCTTTCCAAACTATTTGAAACTGTTGATTTTTAATGAATCTAAACTAATGCAGTATGATGCATCAAAATGACATTAAAAGTAGTAACTTTGTGAATTTGGTGCTAACAGATCAAATGACAAAGATAAATTATTTACAATAGCAAAATTGGATAGCCACAGTATGATTTGTTTGGTTGTAATAAAATGAGACAATCACGGTAGAAGTTTATGCATTTTGCTATTGATAAGGAAAACCTAAAATCTTTGCAGGCAAACCTGCTCTCTATCTTTGTAATAGTTTTATATTCGTAGCAGAAGTTTGCACAGTGACAGTTTTGAGGTCAGGGTACCCTCACTCTCTCCCAACACAACCCTGTTGAAAAAGTGAAGTTATAAAATCTCTACAGAAAGCATTACAGGAACACAACAGCAGAATCATTCAAGCTTTCCAACACACAGAACCATCCCTCACTTCAAAAGACTAAAGACAACACATGATTCTCCCTTACACAGCAATTGATGTACATCAGTACCAAAAGGTAATGAAAAAACATCAAAACCTTGGAGTTTAAAATCAATCCACGTCATACTGCTTCTAGCAAGGGTCAGTAACAATTGCTTCAGAACAAAATGCAAGAATCCCGCTGGCAGTAGGAAAAAACAAAAAACAAAGATTTGCATAGTTCTGGTAACTAATATTTCTACAGTAATCTTCACCAGTAGGGAGCTGAAAGCATTCTTTTCACCGCTGGGTTACAAAAGATGGAAAAAATTCAGCGTTTGTCTTCTCTAAATCATTCACTTTTTTTTTTTTTAAACATATCTTAAAAAGATTTGATGAAAACTTTTCTGCACAACAAAGCATTCATCCCTTCAACAAAAATTCCCTCTGATCTCAAGCTGTGTATAGGCTATCAATCTGGCTTCCAAGTTGATAAAAGTGATCCCATTTTTGTATATATATAGTTTCTGATGTGTCTCTCAAATTAAAATGATTATATAACTCAACTATGTTATTTTTAGCACTAAAATGAAAATAGGTATACTGATTTTAAAAAGTTGAAATGTTTTGCTGCAACAAACAGCACTCTTCTCTAAATGCACCCTAAATTATTTGGGCTTTCACTGTGAAGATTTTCTTTTGTCTCCTGAGACTGCCAGAATAGTCAGATATGTGGCTGCAATATATTGCTTTATGAAATAATGACATTTTAAAAAGCAGTAACTAAATAATCAGAATACTTGGTAGCTGATTTCCAATGCAAAGTTAGGATCATTTGATAAACAACATTTGAATAAAATAGAAGAACAGCTGAAGTGGTACGAATCAGCCCCACATGGAATTTCAGCACTCTACGTTAAAACTCAAAAAGCAAGTGTCAGGGTAGGGAAAAAGAAAAGCACTTCCACTGTAACACCACTTAGAAGGCTGCAACCATTTTCATATTTTATTGTCAGAGATTGCCCCCTACAGATTCACCCATAACTGCATTCACAAGGAAACAGTTCTGCCATCAATACAAGCAACAATCAGATTGTTAGAGTTCCTGCTCAAATTTCAGAGATTACAAACCTTCTCTAACACCTGCTATCACACAACAGCAGAAACCCTCCTGCTCATTCTGAGTCACCAAAGCTAGTGTAGGTAAACTGTTAGGCCAGGGCTTGAACTGATGACTGAGCACCCGGTGAAGGGGCGTGGTTGGGCTGGGGAGCAGAGGCAGACTGTTTGCACCTGTGCTCCCCTGTGACCAGAAGAGGTGGGCCTGGAGACGGGTTGCCCCAGGCTTAGATAAGGGCCAGCCAGAGAACAGGGAGACTGGGAAACATGAGAGAGAAACAGAGGCAGCACAAGAGAGAAGGAGCTCAAGAAAGAGGAAATGGTGTGGAGCAGAGCCCCTGGTTACAAATGAAACAAATGGCATAGTCAGATGAAGAATTGGTGTAGCCGAGTGAGAGTCTGAGATGTTTTCCGTTACAGCCAGTTTATATTAAAATATGCTCTGATGGATGAAATTAACTTCAATAAACAGTGTGAGCATAAGCTTCTTCCTTATGCAACCACTGTTGAATCTTAGTTGACGTTCAAGTACAAGCAGAACCACAGAGATGTCTCCGGTGTGAAGTAACCTTCTCTCCCAACAGTACATACAGACTTGGGCTATATCCTAACTTCTCCCAGACTTCTGTCTCTTCTATTCTAGAATTATTACTATTTACTATATAAAAAGACAGGCTACCAAAAGTTTAGGATATTGTTGCTTACAGAAGCAAAGTGCTTACCTTTGGTATTGGGTCTAATGTAAGAGAAGAGATTGAGTTCCATAGGACTCTGCAGGAGAGAAAGAGCTGCGGGTTCTAATCCCAGCTGCTTGGCCCTTTGGGCTTTGGTGCCTTTACTCCCTGTTTTATAAGGTGTCGTCTTAAACAGCAACAAAAAAAAGTTATTAAAAGGCAAGGAAATATTTAAGTCACACTATTTGCATTACTTTATGTGCTATTTAGTTACGCAATATTACATTTAAACAAAGGATGATCTAAGAGAAAAAGAAAAGACTGGCATACTGACCACATGGTCCAATTCTTCCAAAGTTTTGCAGTTTAATAAAGCTGTGAATAGGCATCCTGATAGTTTCCCTTCTTTCTTCAACTTCTGCATCATTGTATGTGTCTTCTTTGCAACAGTACTAAAATGCAAGAGATTTATATTAACAGTCGCATTTCACAGCGGATTAAAATGACTTTTCATTATGACCTTGTCTAATACACTGCTGAAGCTCTCTGAAACCCCCTCAAGATTGTATCTCATGTTGATCTTCAACAAAACTCCGGCAATTCAAAAAAAAAAAAAGTTACTATCTATTATGCTTTCCCTCTAATTAATTCAATATGGTATCAAAGTATGTTGTGGTAGCCTTAAGAAAATTAATCAAACAATAGTCATCATCATTACTGCTATAAGCTTTTTTTTTTTCTTTGCAAGATTAGTGGATTAAAAGCCAAAAGATATCTAAAGATGAATCTATGCGAATGAGCGCTAACAGCTGTAATTCGTATCAAGGTAGTTCTGCAGCACAAAGTGCAGGGTACCACGTTTTAAACTCATAGATCTTTCATAAGGTATCTGTGACATTATCCTACTGCAGGCAATGAAGGTATTTTCTTATGATTTACATAACTAGTTCAGACCATCTCAGGCCACATTCCGTCTCAGGAAAGAATCATTTCCTAGTGGAAATCTGCAGAGTAAAAGTAGTAGGTGAAAAATCCTGTTGACATAACAGCTCACAAGTCCATTCTCTTGCCATCTCAAGAACATACAGCCACCCAAAAGCAACAGGGAATAACAGCAGACTCAGCCATCCCTGCAGCAGCCTTTGCTGATCACTTCTTCATGACGGTTTAACCCACCCTCCTGGTACACTATAACCTCAAGTAGTGCCCTTCACTAAAAGGTCTGCAGTTCCAAGCACAGAGTCAAAGGATTCTCAGCAATTCTTTTTTTGAGGGGGAGAGTTTGCATCTAATTGGACTACGTATATACAGGACCTGTAAGCTATTAAATTCTGGGCAGATTAATATCTTAATTTTTCTTTGACAATTAATAATGTTAGATTTCTTGTTACTTTAGAGTGAAAAACAGACAGGCATCAAGCACAGTTACCTCAGCTTTAAACTTATTTAGGAATGCCTTTATAATTGCAGTATGTACAAGATGTCAAACGGAGGGATACGAGCAGCAGTAGGCTGTTGCCTCCTTTCCCAGATACCTCCCTGTATTAGCTTACCGTAGCTCTTCTAATGTTTGCTGCACTTCTCGCAAGGCATCGGCCTCCAGATTATTGATGAGCTCTTTTCGATACCGAGCAATAAAAGGAATTGTGTTTTCTTCTCGAAAGAGGCGAATTAAGTTTGCACATACCCAGGGCTCAACATTTGTTCTTTCTGACAAAACCTGCCACAAGCAAAAAATAAAAAAAAAATAAAAACACATTTAAGAAAGGTGGCAAATTACTTTAAACAGCCTTTTACTCAAGTTCAAAACCATCTCCAGAACAACAGTTTTACTGTCCTCCCTAGGAATGGATGCCAGGTTCCCCATGCATCCAACCACTACAGCCAGTACTTGAGAAAAGATGTGTAGCAACCAGTGGTTCCAAAACCTTGTGATTACAAAAATGGGGAAGAGAAAGGGAAAAGGGGTATCTCTTGGAAACAGAATTAAAAAGAAATAATAAACAAACCATCCATGGCAACTCAAAAATTGAAACATATTCCTTTAAACCAACACTGGTATATCTCACAGTAAAACAAAACTGAACAAATCCGAAGGTGATCCTAATTCCACTCTGCCAGCAGTTAGAAACTAGCATGATATTACCACAGGTTTCAAGATGAATCAAGCCCCACACAATTAAATGTGACTTTTTTTTATTTACAAACGGAGCTTTCAAAAGATTTCAACTTTCTACAGTCCATCAATAAGGACTCGAGGACAAAAGGTACCTTACTTTAGTGATGTTTAAGCTGTCATGATTTGTTTGTACTTCACTACAATTATTCCCATAGACAGCTCTCTTTTTAAAACTTTTTCCCTAAAATTCTGAAGCCTAAAACATAAGAAATTCTGCACAACCATGTTCAGTGCACTTAGAGCAGCAACAGAGTTAAGATCAAATTATCCATCTAACGGAGCTTTCAAATTTTAGAATATATTTAAGAAAGATATTTAGTCAGAAACAAAATTTTATACCTTTTTATGCAGGCAGTACTAAGTATGATGGATAGGATCTACCCGATCTATTCCCCTGAAGCTCATATTAAAATGTTCCATAATAACAATAGCCAGTCTCCGAGAATGAGAGCTGTCTTTATTTGAATGGCTCCAAAGTTAACATCCTACAAAAGCAAAGGTGATATCTCCCTTGATGTCACTGTTGTTCAAAGAGGAGCGGCTGAGAGAACTGGGATTGTTCAGTCTGGAGAAGAGGAGGCTCAGGGGAGATCTTATCACTCTCTACAACTGCCTGAAAGGAGGTTGTAGCGAGGTAGGGGTCAGTCTCTTCTCCTGAGTAACTGGTGATAGGACAAGAGAGGACAGCCCCAAGTGGCGCCAGGAGAGGTTCAGGTTGGATATTAGGAAAAATTTATCTCAGAAAGAGTGGTCAATCATTGGAATAGGCTGCTCAGGGAAGTGGTGGAGTCCCCAGTCCCTGGAGGTGTTCAAGAAACGTGTAGATGTGGCACTTAGGGACATGGTATTGAGGGGCCAACACTTCAACTTGATAATCTTAGAGATCTTTTCCAATCTTAATGATTCTATGAATTCTTTGAATTCCTCCTTCATGGCACTGTGAAGTGATATGCACTATCAGATGAGCCTCTGCAATGAGATGCTCCACACTAACTAATCTTAAATTCTGAAACAGATATCTCAAATCTTTCAGAATCCATTCCTGTAGGAGTTTCAGTTGACGACATCTACCAAAACAAAACCCCAACATGTGCTGATACAGAAGAAATATGCAGCAAACTGTTACAGGCAGGTTTTGTACTAAGGATTGCATAAGTCATAGGTTAGAAAAATGTTAAGGTTTGAACTTTTAACTGTTATCAACCAACATTTGTATTTATAACATGTATTATGACAATTTAACCAGAAGTCAGTACTTAGCAGCACAATGATTCTGACATTCCAATTGATAACAAGAAGATTCAAACTGCATATTAGATTCCAAGTTCAAATTATGTAGAAAATGCTTTCTTTGACACTTCAGAAAAAGAAAATTAAAAAAAATCTCATACCTGCACAATATCCCAGTTCATTTCGAATTCTTCTTTTACTTTGTTGCCTCCTAGATTTTTTACGGGCTTTCCCTCAGGAGATGTAGTTGATTTCATCTTTTTAAAAGGTGGTTCATCAAATGCGAAATCCTCCTCAGATTTCTCATGTTTCACTTGATTTTCCACCACAGGAGCACTCGTTGAAGGTTTTTCTTCACTCTCTAAACTGTTTACATTCATTCCTTGGAATGAATTTACTTCTTTTTTTTTAGGCTTTGCTGACATTTGATTTAAGGTTTTCAATTTATTGCCTACATCTTCTTCCTTAGGCTTTTGAAGTTGCGCCTTACTATCTTCTGCAGGAGCAATAGGCAAGGATACATCCTACCAAGAACACACGAAACTGTATTAAGCATTGACTGTAGTAAACTAGCTTAACAATATTTCAATTTAAACCATGGAAAACTTAAAACCAGACATTTTTCCCCAGTCATGTCTCTGTCTGGCAGGGAAATGCCAAGCTAGACATCAAGTGAAGTGGAATATTTATTCTGTGAAAGAAATAAAAGGAAAAACATACCAATCAGAACTATGATTTAAAAGATCAAATTTTATTATCCTGGAAAGATTTAATCAGGGCTCTCCATCAGAAGATATTGACCTACAGTGTTTACCTCTACTAATCTGAACAAAACCAGAAACAGCATGGCAGGGAAGCACACTTCCAATAAGGCACTGGTTGCACAACAGAAACTGGAACTGAGATATGGTCTGCTAAGATACTCTTTAACCTTAAAAAAGCCCCATGTTCTTCCATGAATTTCCCTAGAGCTTCTTCAGAGTCCAAGAACGTATTTCTCAATATGCCACATGTCAAAACATTCAGTAATGTTAATATAAACTAGGACTGACTTCTGTCACGACCTAACCCCTCATATTAATCTTTGACAAAAGTAACTAACTTCTGATAGCAATGTACCTTATCTTATATTCATTATAATAAACTTCTGTCCTTACTGAGTTGAACAACCATGCAAAGAAACATAACTCTAAGACTTCTTTTTGTTGTGGTACCAAGCTGGCAAAAAAGTAGGAGATGCCAAAAGTACAACCCAGAAACCAGAGACATTAGAGTGTTTAGTTTTCAGTACAGAAAGAACAGAGGTTTTTATTTTTGTTGTTGAATGAGATCTTCATGGAAAACCAAGTCAATAATAATTGGCCAAAATTTTAAAGGACAAGCCTTCAGATTTGGAACACAAATATGCAAGAAAGCCATGTTTGTCAAATACACTTAATGTTCACAGCAAGCATGGAATCAGATGAACTGATCTCTCAGTCAGGCAAGCAAGTGAATCAGAGTAGGAAAAGTTCTGATGATGTTATTTGGCCTCCACAATGATTAAATGTCTCTTGCTTACAGATAGACACTCACCATTTCCTCTTTTATTGCTATCTTCTTGGTCTTTTTCCTGGCCACTGCTGACCGTGAAGCAGCAACTTTTTTAGGTTTTGCCTCATTTTTCTTTGGCAACCGAGGTCTCTTGGCGGCTTTGCTTTTTGGCTCCCACTCCTCCTCTTCCTCCTCTGATTCAGAGCTCCTGAGAAATAAACAAGTAAACAATACTGCTTGTGGCATGAATAAAAAGTACATCAGCAAGCCAGTCTGAGTGCTTTCTGACATGAGCAGAAGTGAATAGGAGAAATGAACAGAAAGTTAGGCAGACTCAAAGAACACAGGTCTTGGATGCTGTTGCAGAGTTAATGGCTGGAACAATTTACCAAGCTTTCCTGAAGCTGGTCACTGGCGTGCATACATATTTGATTCTGTTTGAAAAGCTGACAATTGAGTTTCACCCTACCTTCTTGTAAGCACGAAGCAGCAAAGGTCATTTGTTTTACAACTGAACAGAAGTTTTGTGCATTAAATCTTTTTAATCCACCTCTCAGAAAATGAGCATTATTCTTATGCTGCTACTCAAGCTTAGTACAAACTTTTGAAGAAAAGTGTTGCAGTCTATATGCCAAAAAAATAAATTCCAAAAAATATACATAATGTATAAACAACAGTAACAACATGCACACAAAAAACCCTAAGAAAACAGTAATCTTACGAATTAAGAAATGATGGTAGCTCATCATCTTCTGATGTAAAGGATTTGGCTTCAGATTTCACCCTCCTTGGTAGAGATGTCATCTGAAACAGAGTGGAGAAGAGAGAAATAAAACATTTGTTTGAAGTTAGTCTCTTATTCAGCCCTTTAATTCACTGCCAAGTGTGTCCTTATAATGTCTTCACCAATCAAAAATTCCCTCCAGAATAAGTTCACATTTCATAGCATCCAAGAATTTAGGCCACAGCAGCAGACATCCAACAAGTCTCAACTTAGCCAATAGACAAGCCAGCACTAAAGACTCAAATTATTTTTCTCCTCAATTGGAGGTAATCATTCCAGTTGCATGTGAAGCTACCCTAGCAAAATGAATACTGATTCTCAGACATGTTATTGTGTGTCAGTTACGTACTGTCCTGCCTCCATCAGTCTTCTAAGAAACAAAGAAAAAGAAAAATAAGATCCAACAACATGAGCTAGCATATGGTTTTGATGTGAACAGTACTGCAAGAACATTTTCCATTTAGATCTTGAATTTCATCTTAAAAGACTAGTTGTTGCTTGCATGCATATTAAAAACAAAAGCTGCTTGTTTTCCTTGTAAAGCAGTTCCAGAATTGACTGAAGTGACAGTTGTCAGCACCATAGCAGAAGAACTATTGGAGGCCCACATCAAATAGCACTAGCTATTAGCTTGCTTGCAACACACAAGCATGTAGTAAATACCATGGTCAGTAACGGGTGAACTCTTCTGTGCTGTTTTGTTGGCTGAAATCCTATTATGTGAATGGTCAGAACACAGCTCTATCCCAGGAAGACAGTTCTCCACAGAACATACCAAAAAGTAATTTTATTACCTTACTAGATTCCCTGCTGACTTTTCTTCTCCACCTGGAGTTCTGAGACACCTGCAACTTCGCCCAGATACTCTGTCTCACTTGTCCTCTGCTCTTTAAAGCTGAATGATTACCATTATAGTCCTGAATTATACATTTCTTCCTGTTGTCTCAGGGCACGAAAATAATGCTTCCATTTTATAGTGTATTTTAATCTGTGAATAGGAGAATCAAAAACATTATTCACATTTGCAACACCAAGATTTCCAGAATTAAGTAACACTTAGTCAAATAGATTCCTGATTTGGCAGGCATTGGGACAGTTTTTAAGATGGTCAAATTTCACACTTCTTTCCATCTTCAAACTAGGTATTCAGCTTAAATATCATTAGCAGTCAAGCTTCTTCAGCTAATTCCACCAGTATTTTGTGGTGTCCCAGGCAACTTTAGAAGTTAGCGGCCAGTTTTTAGACAGCCAAAATAGCTTCTTCATATTTACCCCTTCACTTCAGGAAAGGAACAAGCCAACAGCTGTGCTCCCTCACCCACGGTCAGGATTCCCCTTAGGTAACACCACTCTCTTGACTTTCTTGCCAGTTTTGGTGACTCAGCACATTACTTTGACAGTTTTGGAGCTTTCTCAAAACCCTGGTAAAAGGAAAGCCTCATCTGAATTGCCTTTTATCTGCAATTATTTTCCTATCACCTCAGGTGGCCAAGAGCCAGGTCACTAAATGCCTCTACATTTGTACTGTTACACTAAGCAAGATCAAGGCAAAAGTAAAGCTCACTGTATAAAGCAAACTCTACTTACTGCCATTCAACTGATTTAATTCTTTGTGTGTGCAGAAAAATAGGAGATGAGCTCCTTGTTTTATGAAGCCAGACATTTTCCACATTTTTCATAAACAGATCAGTATTTGCTCCTGCATGCTTAAATTTGACTCCACCCATCTTCTTCATCCAACACACCAAAAGCATCAGAATTACTACACAGCAAATATAAAAAATGGCATATGAAAGCATGAAATAGAATAGAAAGTTACATGTAATAAGGATAAGCTTTTTATGGAACAATTCAAGGTTTTTTTTTTTTTCTTCTTCTTTTCATCTCCCGGATTTTCCATTTAAAAGATTAGACTATCTTTTTTTGCATGTGTTTGCTGCAGCCCTTCACAAAGCTGGAGAAAAATCAAATGCATGCGGCCAGAAGATCAGATGACCACAGAAACTGTCCTCTGCCCCAGTCATCAGTAACGTGTCAGTTATTAAATATGAGGGCTGCTCCAAAAGTAATGCCTCCTATTTTTATTATGTTGGCCCGTTACATCAGAGGCAGATGTTGGTGGGATGGCAGTAGAGGTTGAACCTTCCCACCAATATTCCGTTCCATGTTGTTGCCGTGTGACAGATGGCAGCAGAGGGCACTCTGACCAAACGATGCCTGACTTGGAAGTGTGGATGAAGCAAAGGTGTGGCATTGAATTTCTCCTGTGGAAACAATGGCACCCATTGACATTCATTGACGCTTGCTGGACATTTCTGGAGACCAAACAGTGGATGTGAGCACAGTGAGGCGGTGGTGGTGCGTTTCAGCAGTCACTTCCCGGTTACCTCTGCTGGTACAGGTTTTTACAAGTACAGCACGAAGGCTCTTATTCATTGCTGGTGAAAATGCAGAGCTAATGGTGGTGACTGTGTTGAAAAACAGTGTTTTGTAGCTGAGAATTTGTTCTACCAAGTAGTGTTACTGTGCTCTTTGTATCTGCTGTAATTTCCATGAAAATAAATGGGAGGCATTACTTTCAAAGCAACCCACATACACACAGTGAAATGGGACTGGCATCTTTAATTTAATTAAATAGTAAAATTTTAGTTTGTCTACTAGATTTTCTTGAGAACAGTAACCTGTTCCTGAAGGTGTTTGTACATGCACTTAATTTGGAGTAAGATATGAATACAAAGCATAACACTTATTTCCAAATAACCCCCAATGAGAAGAGTTATTTTGAACCGTACAGTTCTGTAGTTCTATAAAAGCCCAATACCCCAAAGCACCTGTGAGACGAATACCAGACATGGGGTATCACCACAGAAAAAGTCAGGATATTTCACTGTGAGGTGGTGTCCAGACATAACCACCTCACTCCTAATATGTGTGCACCAAACTATACTCCTAGAAAGAGAATCTTGCTATTGCTACATATACTCTGTTTACAAAGAATCTTTTTTGATTTAAGTCCACAAACGTACTTCTGATTTGATTCCAAATTGCCAGACAGCTGCCTGCTAAATTTTCCTCCTGAGTTGCCTGCATCAGGGTACGCTAACACCTACAGTTAATGACTAAGAAAAACAGTCCTTCTGTGATTCACTGCAGAGGGAGGCAGGGAAGAAGATGAAAAAGCAACGAGACAAAATGCCACTGGTGATGATGAACAAATATTACAGATATTTTTTTTTGGAGCCTAACTTTTTTTTTTTTAAGCTGAAGTGAGTCAGTAAGACTCAAGAAAGAAGCATAGATATGCTTCAGAAGGGGCATCTAAAATGCTCATGGTACGGAGTAGACAACAAAGCACTCACAAGCTATTGTCAACTGTGCTCCACTACCACTTGGATATGGTTCCCTGTGTTCCATGAAGCAGACTTTCCAAGACAAGTAAAAAAAAAGTTCCTACTCCAAATGCAGAGTGAGCTAGGAAGGGCTTTATTCCCCCCACAACATACTGAGATCAAGACAGCATGAAGTTGGCCACTTGTCTACTATTATATTTTCCAGGTAGACAGCCCTTGGTGGCAAAACTGCCTTTATCACTTCCCTCTTTGTGGCCTCCAGGCAACCATACTCCCAGCTAAGCGAGGGCTGGTTTCTACGCCAGGAGAGAAACTATGGCTTACGTTGAACTGTGTCCCCTCCTCAAGTCCAGAAAAGTCCCCAGCTGTAGAAGAGACAATTAACAAGGCCGACTTCTTGGAAAAATGAAGAGTAATGAACTTATGCCAGAGAGAAATCAGAACAAATGTTTTTCCACCCCCACCCAAGCCTCTGTTCGGCACTGCTGTACCTTACGGCAGGTGCTTGCAGCGTCTGGATTACTGGCGTCTCCAGTACTTGGCACCCATGGGAAGTAACCATGCAGTACTCAGCCACGTGCTAGCTCAGCCAGCCACCCTGTGTAGGATTCCACTGGCTTGCCATTCAGGGTATTGAACTCCTACAGCTCAGTTCTAGCAGCAATCCCTAGCAGCCAAAGCCAGCAAATCTCCAAGTGATGTTTGCTAGCACATTATTTTTTCTTATTTTATGTACTTGTAAGAAACTTTGTGGTAATTAAAAAGTCTGTTCCTTGAGAAAAAGAGCTCTTAACAACCACCTCACCAACAGTAGTTTTACTTCCATGTGAAGCGATAGGAGTTAGGAGCTGCAAACTTCTGCCTCGCACAAATACTTGAGAGCTCAACTCGTTTCATTTCAGATCTGTCCCCATACCACTTTCTGTGCAATAGGCTGAAACCTTAACGGAGAACCTTCACTGCCCATCCAAGGGGATCAATACTTTTCTGTTTGCCCATTTCCCTATCTCTCATTTATTTAAATCATTGCAATTGCAGATAAATAAATTTCCCAGGTCTCTCTCCAAACACTTGAGTTGCCAATTCACTCGTTCCCACCACTTCTATTCTCTCCATCCAATGCAGAGCTCTACAATGTATCAGTTTTGTGCCTGTAAACAGTAGCTCCTCCCTCTCTGACAGCTACTCTTCAAAATAAGAGTGGCATAGTTGGGTGCTGGGCCACACCAGGAACAAAGAGAAGTGACAGCAGAGCTCTTATTACATTTTACTTTACAGAAACTTAGTATCAATTTGCACAAAACATACTAATCCTAACTGTGATATCTGCTACAGCACACACTAGAAAAGAAGTTACAGAAAATATTCTGTCTTCCCAACACCATCAAGCAAACGTCACTATGGTACGTTTGCTGCATTATGGGACATAAAGCTCACATAAAGAAAAAAAGAAATACGGAGCTGAAGATCAAAGGCAGCTGCACCTTACAATCCATTTTTTTCCTGCCTGAAGGTACAATATTTATAAAACAAAATCAAAACCACTAAAAGCCACAGACACACTTGGAATTTTATTTTATTCCAATAACTGCAAAAATCCTTCTCTAGCAGAAAAGCACACCAAAACTTCTAAAATTCTTTTTCCAGTCAGTTTGAAGTGATGTGTACCTTCCAGAAAGGAAATCTGTCTATGTAGGAAGCTCCTCAATCACCGCTCTGCAGTCTCTGTTTTTATAACACAAATAGCAAGGATGATAACATTTTGCATTTTAGCTTAAATCACATAGTCTTGGCCAACCAACAGTCTGCTACAGCATCTGGAGCAGGACAGAAAAAACACTAAATCCCACACAACAAGTGGATTTCAGACCATTATCAGCAGCAGCAGAATCGCCTACTCTGATAACTCTGTGTAGGCTTCTAACAGTTTGATCTTGCTCATCATGGTAAGGCACCTCCACTGCATGCTAGAGCTAAGACAACCAAAGTGTGAGCATACTGTCCAGCAGCAAAGAGAAGAAACTGTGGCACAGACCAACAGTAAGGAATTGCACTGAAATTACACCATTGCTTCATAAGGTTTTTGTCACCTGTAACAACCAGGTTGTGCTTCAAAACATAAATGCAACTTACTGTGATCCCCCTGAGGCTAAAACCCTGGAGAACTCCCAGGCACTTTGCTCAGAAGAGCTGGTGTAATAGGTTTTCAATGGCTTTTTCCTCCCTGCACAAAGCCAGTTGGGACTACATCAGTCAGATACGCACCAGGGGGCTCCGGGGCTACCTAGGAAGCTACAGCCAGAGAGAGACACATGTGAGGCACACACACACAGCAGAACAGCCCCCCGCACAACGGAAAAGGCACATGACTGCAAGGAGAGCTGCTCCAGCAGCACTGCTGACGTGGCAACAGGCCATGGTGCACCCCGAGGAAGGGCACTCTGCACCCAGACCTGTCCCTCAGGACAAGACGGACGCGTCCTACGGGACAAAAGGGACAAGTGCCTCAGGCAGTGCTGGCAGTGACTGGGGGAGCCACGCAGAAGGGATGGGCGAGCACCTTTTCCCCCCGCTCATCTCACAGCAGGCAGGTGACACTGCCCCAGGCAAAGGGGGTTCTGCGGCAGCACAGCCGCCGGGCAGCGTGACCGGCCCCCTCCAGCCAGCACTCGGGCCGTGAGGCAGCACCGCTGCTCGCTGTGACCTACGGGGCTGCCGTTTCCCGAAGGACAACGAAGACGCGCACCTCTCCCCCGCGGCAGAGATGCCGGCCATGCACGTGTCACCGCTGGCAGGACGAAATCGGCCCACGTCCACCCGAAACCCCGGAACNTCGGGGCCCGCGGCCGTCAGGGGGCGCTGGGGCCGGGGGTGGCCGCGGTGCTCGGGGCGGAGCAGGGCGGCACAGCGCCCCCTCCTGGGGCGCCGCGGGACCCGGGCAGGGAGCGCTGATGGGCGTGTGCTGGGGCGCGATGGGGACCGGCAGAGCCGTTAGGAAGGGGAATGTCGCTGTGAAATTCCGCTAATGACAAAGAGCAGAGATGCAAAATGCCCGGGTTTTGTTCCTGGCTGATAGGAGTTGATCAGAACCCCACTGATACTGCACATCATCTCTTTCTCTCTGAAGTGAGGTCGGCCAGTTTTCACAGGGGTATTGGGCAAAAGAAATCATATTTGTGTGATGCTGAGATACTGCAACAAAGATGATCACAGGAAACACAGAAATAAACACATGGTCTTCCTCCCAGCCCACTGGGGGGTAAAAACCATGTGATAAATATTGGATATTTGTGTTCCTTCGCCTCATGCAGACTAGAACCTGTGCCATTTTTCCTTATGCCTACACTACAACTGTGTGCACTCTAGTGCTGGAAAGGTTGTCAGTGTCAATATCCTGGCAAAACGTTGCAGATTAAGTTTTGCTTCCTTGTCATCTCTGTATTTATTCCTTTTTCATCGCTATCTACTAAGGGAGCTTTCAGCAGTCATCCTGCAAAGTCCGTCTCCTCTGTAAAGGTTAACGGGTGCTGGGTTGCTGGAGTCATCACTGGGAGAGCGGAGCGAGCAGCCTGGTACATGGAAACTGCCTTTCATGCTTCCATTACCCTAAAAGGTCTTCTGCTTTCTATCATAAATATTTGCAACTTGTGGTCATAACTACCAGCCCGCTGTCCTCAGGGCTTGGAATGGTAACTTCTTAAATGTAACTGAGGTGTAATAAACTTAAATAATTCATAATTTTTCATCTTGACTTTATAATAAATGTGTGTTTAATGATCTGGAATTACTTTAAACACAGTAATGTTCAATGCATTCTCTGCCTTTTCATGAAGTTCACCCGGCCTCAGGAGCCCAGAGAGAGAATTATGCACATGCATGTCTTTATGCATGGGGTTCTATCTGTGGTGCCAAGCCTTCAGCTGATGTAAACTGGCATAGCTCTGTTGATTTCAATAGGGCCTATGATTTACATAAGTTGAGGATCTGACTCATAGGACTCAGTAGGATTGTTCACATGTTTAAAGGTAATCGAGGGCATAAGTGTTTGCAGGGACAGTGCTGATTCACTTGGAATTTTGTCCTGGTAAGAGCTGAACAAAGAGGTGTTTAGTCTCATATGAGGGAAACAGCCATCACTGAGACTAAACTCTTGTAAGCTAACCAGCTCATGTCATACATATGAAATCATGTTAGACCCTCAGACAGGGTCTATTCAGCTGAAATGTCTTCACTTGTCATAGGTAAGGTTCTGATTTTTAATGTTTCTGATCACGTGCTGCTTTTACACCAATCAGGAAGCAACCTTAAAATATAAGAACCCAGTGCACTATGTAGACAAGGACAAAAGACTGTGATTATAAATAGTTTAGAAACCATATTTAAATACTTGAACTGATTATGTTTTGTAATACTTACAGTGCAACTTTGCGTCACATAAAAATGCTGCCTGTGTCATCTGACTCCTTTGATGCACTGCATTAAAATTCCTGCATCTTAGTACATATCACGGAGTCAACTTTATTTCTGTTCTATTAATACTTTGAAATTAGGTCACCGTTCTTCTAAGGAAGAGCTAAGTCTATATGGCTGATTTTAGAGAAATTGGCTGTTTAAAAATGTTCTTTTCTCGTGCTTACATACGGTGACTCTGTTCTTTAGTTCTAATCAGTAGTTTTGCTATCTGTTCTGATACATTCTATGCTGGCAGATTTTTTGTAGATTTGTTTATAGTGACCCCTGCTGCAAAAGATTAAGACTGAAATTTTTCTAAACCTCTGAAAAGGCATTTACCCCATTATTTCAGAGTTCAGTTCAAAAGAACCAACCAACTGTAAATTCAAATTACAAATACAAAGTTTGAAACTCTTTAACTTGTATCATTTGGAATAAAATTAATCATATGAGGGTTTTTTCTTCTCAGATGTGTAGGATTTGCTTTCTAACGCAATACAGTATGGTTATGAAGTGAAACAGCTTTTCATGTCTCAGCTGTAATGCCTGCTCTCTGTGTTATTGTTCTTTGATAAGGGTTGGATATGACACCCATAAATCACGGTCTGAACTGCTGTGTTTTAGAGTTCCACTGAGGAAAGAACACACTTATGTTTTATTCAGGACAGCAAAATAAAAATAATAAAAAAGGCATATGACTAAGTTTAAATATTGATTAACCCTCTGGTTTCTGAAGGACTTAAGTGTCAGTCTATTCCAGTGTCACCCCAGATAGAACGATTTTTCAAGCTTCAGCTTAAAACTACTTCAGTATGAGATAAGGATATGCAGTCTTTTACAAGAAAAAATCCATGTATGCTCTGCACTGGCCAGAAGCCATGTAGCCAGAGCTGATGCATCACTCAACCTGAACTTGTAGGCCCTGCTAATGGAGACTGTGTGAGCTGTAGCTTTGTGCTGCTATGGCTTCCTAGCAGTCTGCAGGGTGCACAAAATATATTTACATTTGCTTGCAAAAGGCAGTCCAGATATATCCACAGAAAAAATACATCTATGTATTAGTGTAAATGTTATTTTACAAATATATATGCTTGGTGCATTATTTTTAGTTTGTGTTTAGAGAATATTATTTAGGCTGCAAACCAAACCAAAAGGCATACTGAGAGCTACTTGTGTTGCCTTTTTTTCTGCCCATTGTGCAAATATTTACTGACAAAGGTAGGCACCCAATGGAAAAATTTGAGAACAGCATAGTGAAATAACCACAAGGAGGCAAAATTACTATCTGAGAAGCAATCTGAATTGTACCTTTTCCCCACAGTCAGTCCCTCATTTTCCAGTCTCAGTAGCATTCTCATATGGCTGAGCTCAATATCTTAAACCTGATAGAAAGGTGAAAACTAAATTGTGCACTTGTGCCCTATCTTATATTACCAGTGAGGCTTGAATCCAGTATCTTTTCCCCAGTTGCCATAGTTCAACACAAAACCAGTGCAATTTCTCATCTTAGTTTAGGAGCAATGGATTATGGCTCCTAACAGTGGTAAGTGGGAAGAAATCAGCATAGCTGCATTTCTCTCTTTTTCTGAGAGCTGTAAAATTCATGCCACCTAAAGTGCTATGTGAAGCACTGGGGCAATGTGTTCAGGTCCTTCTCTCTCCTCCTGGAGAACTGGAGGAAATCCAGCCCTTCACAATGTTCCCAAAAATTGGCCACTGCAGGCAGATGCTGGATTATTTACGGTATGAGAGTGCAACCTGGTTCTTGGCTGTGATGCGGGAACGTGCTGAGGGTCATATGGTCTGTGCTCAGGCTTCATAAATAATGCCATCCGTACTTCTGTTTCTCACCTCAGCATTTTGGCAGCTCATGAGTTAGCTTTTCTTGCAGCCATTAGTGCTGCTTTGGTGACAGTGTGAGCTGAACCATGAGATGTTCGTGTGTTTTATTATCATCTAGGCAGACTGACAAAAATTTCCTTAGAACAGCAAGCAAAAGAAGAGATTTGGTGGTTTTTAACAGACTTTCTCAACCAGAGGTAGCAGAATGTCACGATATAGAAGTATATGTACACAGGGAAGGTCAGAGAGGCTTGAGAATTCTGCCTGTGCCCTGAGCTTGTCAGACACAGGAAGGCCCCAGTCCAGAAGTAAGATAAGTGCACAAACCTCAGCTAATAAGTACTGCTGAGAGGCTGGGTATGTTAGTTTGGGCACAGTGCCACATTAACATGACTCTACATCTTCCAGACAGAAGCTAACTTATGTCTGGGAAACTTGGAGCATGAGCAGAGCTAGCTAGCCTCTGTCTGCACCTGTTTGTGTAACCTTGCAGAAGAAAAAAGCAGTAATTTCCCAATTAATTAGCAAAAGCCTCTTGCAAGCAATGCAAGGATAAGAGTGTCTGCCAAAAACATGTCCTGCTTCAAAACTTGCTTAATTTCTTTTTGTCTTCAAGGCCTAGAAGAGCATGGCCAGTGGACTAATACCCCATCTTGCCAATATACTCTCAAAATGCTTTTGTAACCCCCATCTGTTTTTGTTTTCTTCAGTTCCTTCCTGTCTTATATTTATATTGAATGGTCTCTGAGAGAGAGACCATCTGACTGTGTTTGTACAAAAACACGGCGTGATGGTATCTGCATCTGTGCTGTGCCTTTGACTCCTGAACATTATCTTGTGTTTGGCAGTGCTATGGGTGATCAGTATTAAGTAACCATTTGTTTTGCGACTGATAATGCCAGTCAGAAAAAGCCAAGATCTGTCAGGGAATAATTTTCAGTGCATTCATATTTTCTACTTGCTAGGTGGGCAAGGCACTGCTATTTTTATTTGGTGAGTGCTTGGAAATCAAAGCTCCATATCACTGTTACCTTCACTGCTACAGGAAGCTTATTGCTTTAGTCAGATAGATAGACCCTGATTTCAACCTGTGCCTATCCAGAATACTAACATGACCTCCACGATTGCAAAATTTGAATGCCCACAGTCTTCAATTTATTTATCATGATGCCTTCTCAAAATGGGGGTCCTCTATGCTCAGATCCTAACTTTCACTTTGAAGAAGACACTGCTGTCAGCTTTCTTAGTCCAGCACCAGATACACTGAATCTGCTGGCCGTTGCTGTGTAATTGATCTCTGCATGTTTCCAGTACATCTAATTTACGTGCGGATGGGGCAGGATGCATGGTCCGTATGATGTATAGTCCTCATGCACACATGCAGCCAGTCGTAAACATCAAACTGGCTGCATATGGGCAGAAACACCTGTTGTCAGATTGTGTTTGAAGAGATTCTGATTTGTTTCAGAAAGCACTGGTATTTCTCCTCACAGTATTGTTTTCCTGTTTTGGAGGATGAAGGTGCAGGCTACTTAAGTTACTTGTAGAAGGTGTAGAACCATATCCTACATGCACTGGTATTCCATACATGATCTGTTAATTGCACAGCTGCACAGAGGAAGATAGTGTGGCTCTTCTTTCAGTCAATCCCGGCAGCTGTTTTGCAGAATTACTCCTGAAGCTCTGTTACACGTAAAGACTGTGAAAAAAGAAGTCACAGAAGGAAGGGAAGGGCTGCAAGAGAGTGTTTAGACTGAAGTATAGACTGTTGTCCGCGGGTTACCACATACATCTGATTCAAAGGAGAGGGTCTCTTCAAAATCAGAAGTAAGCAATGGCTTAGGGATTGCTAAAGGGCTATGTGATTTCTGTAAATAAGCATGCTTAAGATTATAGTAAAGTGTTTTTGGGGCTATGACAATTTTTTGGAAACAGTTACACTTGGGGGAATCAGAACTAAAGCACTTCACTCAAAGTTAGTCCACTGAACCAGCAAAACCCTTTATTACTGTACTATCCATGTAATACAGTAATAGGGAAATGGTTATCTGCATAAAAGCCTTTATCCTGTTTACTTCACTCCATGTATTTTTCCATATGTTTATGCCTAACTGTTCTCTGTATGTGGAACTAGGAAGTCTCAGAGACAAATCAGCCTCAGTTTCCTTTGTTGGCTCTGTAGAAGCACCCAGGTCAGGACCTTCACCAGCCACAAGGCCATGTGCCTCGTTACAGACAGATTAAATCCATCTCTTCTGAAAACAGGACGATGTTGCCAAGTAAAGTGGCCACAGAAAGTGTGCATTATTCCCATCTGTTCGAATAGCAGTTAAGTGCTTGCAAATTGATCAGATGCTTTCAGCAAGATATGAAAACGGCCTTGGTCTGGGGAACATTAATCTGAATCTCAGATTCAATTTCCTCCTCTACTGCAGATGTCCTGTGTGACCTCAGCAAGTTGCTCTTTCTGTGCATCAGTTCTTCATCAGAAAAATGGTCTGCCAATAACACTTCCCAAAAAGGTGTGTGAGGGCAAATACTGGCTATGATATGCTCAGATACTAGCAGAGAAGAATCTTAGATTTTAGTAACTGTAGATTTTACTGGAAAACTCCTGTCAGAAAAAATTTGAGGAGTTCCAGCACATAGACAATATCAGTATCTGTTTGCTTTTTGTCTGTTACTTATTGGCAGAATAATTTATACAGACATATTTATGCAGTTCTCATGAAACAATCTGTGGATCATTTCGAAACAAGAAAGTTTGTGTATAGCCAAAATGTATCCTTAGTACTGCATATCTTGATACAAGTGATCTCTTATTTCTCAGTCATCATCTGGTCCCCTTGCCCACCTTCCAAAGCAACCTGGTGCTTTAAAAGTCAAAAGATTTTAGAGTTTTATGCATGTTTCCAAGTCCACATAACTGTAAAGATCAAAATAACAGTTACTTAAGGCCTTTTTCACGTGCCTGAAATTCCACTGTCTTCATCAGAGCTGTGGCTGGAAATTGATTAGCCTGGCTCTAGGGCTGAGCTGAGAAGGCTGCAAATCTTTGCTGAAGGGAAATTTTTTTCCCCTTTAGATCCATCAGTTCTGGAACTGATGACTGCAGCCATCAGCTACCACTGGAAAACCATGCCAGATCGTGACATGGCTTTCTCCTGATGAAGTTAGAGCTTGCTTTCTGATTGTGGTTGTGAAGCATGTGTGCCTTTTTACTAGCATGGCAGCCTGCAGTTAAAAATACTTTGAAGGTTGTTTTATTGGGAATCCTAGTGAGAGTTATTTTAAATAACTGCGGTCAGCCTTGCAGACTTGGTCACAAAATCTGTTCAGTTTGAAGTGTGTACAATATTTTGTAACCAGGCCAAAACTTTGGAGCTAACATAAACATATTTAATGTCTCATCCTTGCTAAATCTAAAGCAATGTTCTTAGATTCAAGAAACAGCAATCCAGCAACCTCTGTTACAATAGGAATAAGAGGCCTAGAAAATGGACAGCTCCATCACTTTCTGTAAGGTGATCACTAGGTCACGGCCTGAATCAGTGATGGAGCACCTGGTGAAGGTCAGTGGCTGTCCTGCCTGGGAGCACAGGCAAATTGTTTGCACCTGTGCCCCCTCACAGACCAGAAGAGGTAGACCCAGGGTGGGGCTGCCCTGGGCTCATGTAAGAGCCAGCCAGTGAGGGTAGCACATCTCGTGTGGAAGCTGGCTGGTCCCTGGGGGGAGTGTTGTTGACTTGGTGGGGGAATCACTGTCATGTGAGTTCAAAATCTGTTATTCCTGTTTATGACTATTAAATCCTCAAATACTTTACCTGGGATTGCTAAAAATTTATCTGAAGCAATATCAATGCTTTGTTTGCATGATGCTTGTGTTTGTCTTTTTTTTGTCTTTTTTTTTATCCTGCACTATAGCAGATCATTCATTCTCTGACAAGAAGTTCCAAAAATTCCACTGAATGGATAATGTTGACACATAAAACTTGGTTGCTATTTTTGCAAAATAACTATTGCAGTAACTATATATAGCCAGAAGCAATTGCTTCTGTAAATAAAATACCAGTGAACACATTACAGTATCAAAGAGAAATTTTGAGCTTCCATCACATCTATGAGATTCTGCTGACTCCCGCCCATATACACGCTGTGACTTTGCAGTCATAGTTCTGCAGTGCTATGAGACTTAATTTAGGATGTGCTTGGCATATTATACTTCCTCACATTCCTAAATGAAGTTCTCTTCCATTAGCTGCTCAGTTCTCATTTTAGCTGACCACTTCACCTTTCATTTCTGCAAAGAAATGTACAGTCATTTCACTGAACATACAGTAATGCAAATATTAGTTATTATTACTTTATTGTTAAGATTTATAAATGCCTAACAATGGATTTAGGAGACTGTGGGGTTTCAGATCTATTATTTAGACAACATTATTTTGAAACTCCCATTCTTCAAAAAAAAAAAAAAAAAAGCATCTTCAGATGTCCATGATAGGTAGCAAAAGCAAGGTAAATTTTTAGCACATAAGATCAGAAGTGATGTATCTTATCACAGGTATGATCAGTTCTTGAAGAGGAAGGTGTTACTACATAGCTTGAAGCCCATGCTGCTCGTAGGAAGAAGCACTGGTTAAATACTTTTCAGTAAAGGATAGAGATCACTAGTTGCCTTTAAATGATGGGAGGGTTGTTTGCTAATTCTGCCAAAGCTAGGAATCTTGCTCATCCTCTATACCTTTTACTGATAGGGATTTAACAAGTTCATAAGTGAGAAATACAAAAAGCACCTACATAATGATTTGGAAGTTTCTTGTTCTTTCTTTTCTAATGTGTGATTGTCGAGATGAAGCTGTCTTTGCATATAGACCTTTCAGAAAGAACACAAGTCTATTCCTATGAAATACCTTTTGCTAATTCAGTCCTTATTGTTGTTGCTATTAATATTATCATAGCAACTGCAAGCTGCTGTGATGGAGCAGGATCCTACCAAGCTGTGTGCCAAACAGCAGAGCAAAAGCAGAGCAGTACTGGGCACATGTACAGGTGTCACAGTAAAGGAAGGTTTTTAAGTTGTGAAGAACATTGGATAGGAGGGCAGGGAATTTCCAGGCTTAAGGCCAGCACAGGAAAAGCACTTGAATTAAAATGTAAGAAAGGAGTTTGCCTTGTTAAAAACAGTGATCAGAGAAGGGCGTTGACATCTTATTAAGAAAAGACATAGTAAGGCAGAGCAGGGATGGGCTGTGTAGGAACTTGAAGGGGAAAATGAACAGTATGAGTTTACGTGAACAGGAATAAAGGAGAGCAAGCAGTATTTATTATAGGGAAAAGCCTATTTACAAACCTTTACAAAATTATGAATGAACAGAAGAGATGCAGGAATACATCTGTCACAACCCAAAAACTGATGTTGCTCAATTGTATCTTGGACAGGCTGTGATTGAAGATTTTACTGCTGAAGAAATCAGCAAGACAAACTGAAGATAATGCAGAGTAGAAGTTGACGCCTGTGTTATTAGACCTGACAGTAGTGTGACAAGAAAGAAGTTAACAAGGAAGGTTCGCTATGGGAAACAAAATCATATTAACTTGTTTGGTTTGTCTCTTTGTATTTGAATAAGTTTGCAGGAATTCAACATCAACTCTCCCTGAAAATGCAGACATTTGTGTTCTCAACTTGTCAAACAAAACTGGATGGGTTGTCATCCAGTAACAACCCATACTTCAGTGACGTTACTTCTGTAGCAACAGCAATAAATGATGCTGATGGGCAATAACCCAGTGTCCCACTACATCCCCATCGTTAATACACATGCTGTCAAAGGATGCTCCTGTTACTCCCTTTGCTCTCTTTCCTGTGGCCTGGCTCCACTACTCTGCATGTTGCATTTATTTCTCTCTTTTCTCTCCCAGAGGCACAGTGAGAAAAAAGATGACCACTGCAGTGGAGAATGGAGAAAAATAGGGATTGGAGATGCCCAAGTTTCCTGTACCTATAGCTCGGGAGTCCTGAAGGACAAGCATGCCCCCCAAAAATTCAGGTAACTAGAGTAACCAACATAACTGTACAAGATGATGAAAATAGTTGATTCTCACACATTTATCTTAGAGTCTCTGCTTTTCTATTTAAAAAAAAAAATAAAGTTTTTTTTCATATGAAAGCTTTAAATTCCATGGTGGGTTACTTTCAGTTGAGAGCTAGATTGATTTCAGATACTGAATATTTGTAGACTATGGTATTCCTTTCTTCTTTTTGTCCCCACGTGCTTGATACGTCCAAAAGCTGAAATAGTTACGACTTATAGTAGAGAGCAAAAGAATGTCTCATAGAAGTTATCTGCTAAACGCATATAAGTTTAGATATATTTCAAGGTCAGTCTGGATCAGGCTCTGAGCAACCTGATCTATCTGAAGATGTCCCTGTTCATTGTAGAGGAGTTGGACTAGATGACCTTTAAAGGTCCCTTCCAATTCAAACAATTCTGATTCTAAAGGTATTTAGATAAAATTGAAACAAGCAAACAAAACCCCACCCTTGTTTTCCTTGATTCTTTGTAGGGAAGAAAACCTGTTTTCTAATTAGATCGAATGCAATCTTTTTGTCTTTATAGAACAGTCATCAAATCTTAAAAATGAACGTATGAAATTCAAGGAGTGCTTTGACAGTAGATGTGTGGAAGTTTTCTAGAAAGCTAATGAAGTTACAGAGGTATAATTACTAGCCAAGTAATGCTAATCCAGATGTGTTGCACTCTTCCTTGGGCTCAGCATTTACTTTGATGGGAGTGGTTCATGCATTGTCTTGCCAGGAGAGTTCTGCTTCATAGGATCACATCCTTTGTTTTCTACTTGTGTTGCACTGGGGATTACACTGCAGGATGAAATTATTCATGTTAGTTTCATTTTTGAGAGCTTCTACAGCCCAGTATAGGAAAAGCTAAGAAAAACAGATGAAGCTTTTAGATGGACAGACAGTGAGGTGCATGTTTTGGGCACATGAATGCAGAAGAATAACAGAGTATGACAAACTCCCAGCCACACCCTCAAACATAAAAAGAAGAATTAAAAGTAAAATAAACTGTGGAGGAGTGACTGCGACCAGCTAATCCTTTATGTCTTTATTCTGCAAGTGAACTCTGAAGTCATGAGTCATGTTAATTTGGTGGTCAACTGTTTTCTAGTCTGTGTTTGCCAGTAGAGGCCCATTAGGCATCAGCATGTGGGAAAAGACTTCTCTGTCAGTCCACAGCTTGTAATTTTCTCCCACCATTGACTCCTTCCTTCCCTTACGAGCCATATGTTAGAGCAATAACCATTCCATTGCTGGACTGTCCATGTCTTAAAAGAGTTTAAACTGTCTCCTGTACTAAGAAACAAAGCTTGCCTTTAGCCACTTAGAATAGATCCATGTTATATAATTCTGTAGCTAGATACTATGTTTCAGCTCCCCAAAGACAGACCTAAGCATTTATCTTCCAAAGGGTCCTGAAATCTGATGTTTGGACTGTATGGTGTTCTGCATGTACATACTGGCCTTTTAAGGCTTTGGCCAGAATTGTAACTGGTTAGTGATGCAAGGCAGAAAACAAAGCTCAGCATGTCCTGAATGGCAATGTTCCAAATACTGTAAATCATTACATCACTTCTTTATTATGCCTTGTGTTATCAATTTTAAAGTGTGAATACTTGAATACTACCGTGGGAAAAGGCTGGAGGAAGGCTGTGGGAATCGTGAGATACAGATTTTATTAATGACTCTGTTAATGACTTCGCATGTGATTTTAAGCAGGTGATTAGGACTAAATGCTCAAAACTGTCCACTTAACTCCAGATACCTAATATATCTCACCAGATATTTTGCAATTAAAGCACTCAAATTTCAGAAACACTTCCAAAATGTAGCCCTTTAATCATTCTCCTTCTCAGTCCTTCTCTCTTTGAAATGGCAATAATACCTACTTTTGAAGTGCATGTTCTTTTTTATATATTACTGCATTGATGCATAATTTAAAATCATCAAAAAAAATTAGAAGCTGGTAATGACAGTTATACCTTGGGCACACTTATTAGTTAGCCACAGCTTTTCAGCTGTAAAGTGAATTTGCCTTGGAGCGTCCCATGTACCAGATACTCCAAATCCTGTACAGGATTCTGGGGACAGTAAGATGAATCCTAGCAACGCTTAAGTAAAGTCTGCATACCCTGCCACTGTTCTCAGGAACCTTACTACAGCCAGTGATGTCTAAACCAAGAGCAAATACCAAGCTGCTGTGATTCACAGTTTACCTTATTTTCTAAATTTCTTTTGATGTGCTCACGTAGAATGTTAGCTCAAGATATTCTTTAAATGACTGTTTCCTTTGATTATGGGGTAGATGCCCAACTGGGTACCTAGAAGTACTACACTTAAAATTTCTGGTGCAGACCAGCAGTTCCAGATTCTGATCACACTTACACAGCTGTAAACCTGTAGTTTCCCCATCATAGTTAATGAATCTTTTTTGTTACGACACCTGTGTACTTAGAGTCAGTCTGCCCCCAAACTCCCATAACTCAAACACATTAACATTTTACAAGTAGGTGGAACACCTGCACCTAGTCTTTGCATGAGCTCCTGTCTTTATCTGCTTTAGCAGAACAATAAGACTTTCAGCCTGTTCTTCTTCTGTATCCTGCAGGATGTTTTATGGTTTGCACTCCTGTAGCGTATGAGGAAGCAGAGAGAAAATCCATTTCCTGGAGGCAAACAGGGTTTCTTTTCAGGAAGTCTACCTCGAATGGGGAACAATTTCTAGTAGGAACTGTTGTACTGTACAGATAGAAATAAATAAAGCAAAAGCCAACATGATTATGGATAAATGACAACCAATCCCAAAACACAGCATGTGTCCAGCCTCAGGGGTGGGGCTTTCCTATGATGGGAGGAATTGAATCTGACAACAGACCAAGCTTACTCCTCACCTGAAATTGGTTAGCTGGCAGAGAGGAATGAAAACCCCCATCCTTCTCCCTATTTACTATTATGGTGGGGTTTGTTTGTTTGTTTTTGTTTTTGCTGTGATACAAAGTCATTCTTTCAAGCAGACTGAGTACTGGATTTTCTGTGTGCTGCTCAAGAAAGCAGCAGAACAAATTGTCTGGATCAGCAAGACTGAAGTTCACATTCCCATCTTCTTCTGAGGCAGAGAAAGAGCTGTACCTTTAGAAAAACACTTCTTCCAAGGCTCTCCCCATGTATGTGGAGGGGCTGATTTAAGGCAGGGGGTCTTTCTTGCAGTCTGATCTATTCCAGAATCCTCTGTAAGGTAGTGCAACTCCTTGTTCCTCTGTCCCAAAATTATTCCCAGCAAAGATAATCTTATTGAATCTGAATATCCTATTAATTCCTATTTAGCTCCTATATCCTATTAGCTCCTACTGTATTCCAGAGCAATGTCAGTGTCCTGCGGGTCCAAGAAACCTTTTGCAAATTCTCTAGATGAGGGCTGATAAACTGAGTTCACACTTGTCACAAGCTTCTCCAGGCCTAGAATAAAGCAATCCTGTGAACTGCAAACCCACAGTGAATGCTGCCAAAAAGGAAAGCTATATATATAAAGGCTGGAAGGATACATGGAGAAGACCAAATGGAAGCCTATATTTGGGATACATAGCCACCATGAAAATTCCACTGTATTTTACCAGATAGCTGTTACAGTGCTAAAGCTTTTTATACTGGTATAATAAAATCATCATCTACAAGCTAAAATAAAATACTAATGATGAGAGTTCCTGACACGGCTGTGTTTTTCTGGGATCATACTGCTCTACAGCCCTGACTAGGTGAGCCAGAAGTCTCTGGTACGGATGTGGCCTAAGCATGTGCTCTGCAACTGGAGGCATGTTTTGTAACACGTGCAGATACGCTCAAGGTGGTGCTAATCTATCTCCCTCAGATAAGAACTGCTAGGGAGGTATGATTTCATGGGTTTCAGTCTTGGCTAGCAAACTAGGTACATACCACCAAAAGTCAGCCTGGCTGGTGGCCGCTGTGCTGAAATCATGACATCTGCCAGAACGAGGCACCTGAATGCTGCAAATCCTGCAAACCTGTACCAGCTGCACGCAGATATGTTCTGGAAGATTTATTACCAAGGAAAGCTGACAAATGGAAGTAGAGTTTAGTATGTTCTTTCAAAAGTGGTTGGGAAGACTACCAAAAGAATAATTAAATTAGAGAGTTGGAGAGCATTAATCACACACTGAAAAGCTCTCCTTTGCTAAGGCATTTCACAGAGAACATTAGGAGTGCCTTAAGTAACTTCCTCAGGTATGTGTTTTGCAAATGAAGAATAAATTAGCAGGAAATTGGCTGGACACAAGGAAAACTGCAGGAATTGAGTTGGTAGCTGAACCAAGCTCTGTGAGACTGTTCCTTATTTTTTCATATTTAGAAAAGACAAGTTGGTTATCAGCATACTCTAAAGGTCAACTGCATCATGACAGGAGCAAAAATGCTCTTGAAGATGCTTTTTTCATATCAGTGTATCAAAAATTAGATAGCTAAATAGTCATTTGACTTTCAAAGACATTCATGAGCAATCTTTGATTACAGTGATTTCTTGCCAGGAAGGAACTGATCCCATCAGCACTCAACCATTTCACTTGCATAAGGATATCCATTAAGTTGAGCAGAATTCAGTGGGCATACTGATACTAGCAAACATCTCAACATACTTGATGCTTTGAATGCATTCATGTCCAGTGTCGATTCAGAGCTAAAGTTTCACAAGTTTATAACTTGGGTTCTGGGCTTTATTTCACTTTTGATGTAAACACGTTTCTGAAAATCTCTCCTTGCATGCAAGTTTGGTTTTATTACACTTGTATCTACTTTGTATATTTTAAGTAATGCTCCTTTTAAAATTAAATCAAAACATTTTTTTCTCTCATTCTTTCATATTGCTGTACTTGGAAAACCCAGAAAATATACCAATATGTATCAAAGCATGAAAAAATACTTCAGGGAAGCATAAACTGATAAAAGCATCAGTTTTGTAAAGGCTAAGCTAGATACATTCACCTGTTATTAGCACTGCTTTTAAAAAAAAAAAAAGCAACTACCTCTGGAAACCACAATAAAATTACTTGTTAACTTTGGGCTAGACCACCACTAAAGCAGTTGCAGTTGTGGCTGTAATAATTTACACACTCCCTCCACCAGATAGTGCTGTTTCTCCACAGAGCTCTGCAGGATTCATAGGCCACAGAAAGGTCAGGGGCTGACTCAAGGTAACAAACTGCCAGAGGCTTGCAGATTCCCTCCATTTTGCTGCCACTGTACACCAAACACAGAAGGCAGAGACTGGTTTGGAGGAGTAAAAGCGGGTGTTGAAAGGCTGTTCTTTGCAGATGACTGCATGCTGTTGTTTCCAGCTTTGCTGTCTGGAACAAGTTTAATGTACTCTCTTTCCTAGATGAAGAATGGAAATAGATGCTGATGCGCAACAGACTCTGTTTACTATCTTTTGAGGGTCCTTTCCCTACAGATTGGAAGAACACCTTGAAGACACAGTTGCCCATCAAGTAATTGCCTGGACTGAGGCAACACTAGTGAAAAATTAAAACACAAACCTGCAGCTGCTGCTGCAGGTAAGCAGGCCTGACACAAACACAGACACATTTTGATCTCACCAACAATGAGTGCAGAGCAGAAGGATTTCCACCAGCAAAAGTTACTGCTGGGGAGTAGATGAACTTCCTTAACTGCTTCTGAGTGCAGGTGCCCTGCAACGACATTCTGGGTCCTTCACGTCCTTTAAAAAACAACATGGAAGCTAGGAAGGGTACTGAAAGCATGATTAAACTACAGGGCACAGTTTATACTCTGCTGTAGCCTTCGCAATAGAATACAGAGATACAGGTGGAGCGCATTTTATTGTCTTTCTGAAGCAGAAATATTGCATGTGCTATATCTTGTTGTCCTTAACGCCCTGTGATAAACAGAAGGAATAGAATTTGCTCTCCAGTTCTTAAAGAACCAAATCCCCTCAAAGCCACAACAGAAATAAAATCAAGAAACAAAGATTTAAAAATCTTTCAAGTGGAAAATGGCACCTATGGTTGGAATATTCTTTGTTGTCTGTTACTTAGAATTCTTGAGACCACGGGGCCAGTTCTGATGATGATGTTTGCAGGAAGTACTGTAATGCCTTTCACTGTACTTGAGTTACTGGATTTTAAGATTATTATTCTGGAGACTTTGGTAACAGCTAGTGTAAAAGTTTACTCTTGACATAGGCAAGCTTTCCCAAAGTTCATTTTGTATACGTGTAGGTCACTCTGAAAGTAACGCCACCTATTTATTTCCACAGAAATACTACAGATACAAAGAGCACAATAACACTATTTGATAGAGCACATTCTCAGCTACAAAACACTACTTTTCAACATAGTCACCACCATTAGCTCTTCATTTTTGCCAGCCATGAACAAGAGCCTGCATACAGTGCTTGTAAACATCTGCACCAGGAGAGGTGACCGCTGTCACTGCTGCCACTGCTGAAATGCACCATCCCCGCCTCACTGTGCTCACAGCCACTGTTTGCTCTCCGTAAACATTCAGCAAGCGTCAATGAATGTCAGTGGGTGCCATTTTTTCCGCATAGAGGAATTCAGTGCCACACCTTTGCTTCATCTGCACTTCCATGTCAGACGCCATTTGGTCAGTGCCCCTCTGCTGCCATCTGTCACATGGCAACAAAATGGAATGGAATATTGGTGGGAAGGTTCCACCTCTGCTGCCATACCACCAAGATCCACCTCCGACATCGTGGGCCAACATAATAAAATAGGAGGCATTGCTTTCAGAGCAGTCCTTGCATATACAAAAATTAAAATAGTGTAGGGAATGTGTATTTTCCTTACCAGCATAAGAATGGAGCTGACTGATTTAAGTGAGTTTGTAAATCCTTATTCATGCAGACAGTCTCCTTACAAAAAAAAAGATCTGTGAAGCCAAACATTCACTTGTTTCAGTGCACAGAAAAGAGTAAGTGGGTCAAATCAGACATCGGTGCCTAAGTACTCATAAATTTGCAGTAGATTAAATATATAATTAACCAAAGAGGAGATTTATTGATATTATTTTGCATGTTGTGTTAACAGTTTGGATTTATTCAGACTGCTGTCCTATGCTTGTGTGCTCTCACAGAGATGCTGGGTTATTAAACTCACCATGGAGACTGTGTTGACTTAAATCCTTCCTGGGGCATTCAGAGTATACATAGTTGCAAGTCTCTTGAAAATAATCAGTCAACATTAAACAATGTATCAGTTCGGCTTCTATATTTTCCAATATCTAAGGAAATTGAGCATATTGTTTACATTACCACGCAAACACATCCAGAGGAAAGATTTAATTACAGAGCTCTTCCTCGCACAGCAGCATTAAGAACACGCAGCTAATACATGGCGTGACATATGCTGGGATGGGGATGGGGAGCAGGGGAGAGTGGGTGATCCCTGTGCCTCTGGTGGGGCCGGCGAGCACAGTCCTCCACAGAAAGGAGGTGACAGATGTGTGGCAGCCCAGGGGAGGCTCAATTGGGAAGGAAGGCAGCCCCTGTAATTGGCTCCCTGTCACAGCTTTGTAGTACTTGGGACTGTCAGGGTGATAGCAGACACGGGGATTTTACTGTACTTCCGCTTTTACTAGCAGATTAAGTGGGAATAGGCACAAAAGGCTTTCTTCCATTAACGCAAATGCCCTCATGACCCTTAGGCTTCATTAGTACCACATATTCTACCTGGAAGCCGCTCTGGTAGCACAGCTAGCAGAGCTATTTCATCGGCTCCACACGCAGTGCCTGCCTCCCGGCCGCTGCCTGCAGGAACCACAGTTACCTGCTCGTCGAGGTCCGGCCAGGCATCAGCCCCAGATCCAGGCCCCGGTGCTGATCTTGTCCTTACTCGGTGCGTCCCGGGGCCGAGCCCCCTCCTCCTCCCCCGCTGCCCTGAGCAGCAGAGCCGGCCCTCGGCTTTCCTTCCGATATCAAGTGAGTTCGAATCCCGTGCAGGAGCCGAGTTCCTCTCCCAACGACTTTCTCACGGAAGATGGGTACAACCAGTAACTATAGATAAATTGGGCGTTCATATTTTTCATCAAACCTACACCCCAGGCCTCTGCATGCTCATTCTGGGGAGGAGAAAGCCCTGTTGTGCACAGTTCCCGGTTATTTAACGCAGCAGTCGGTACCGCGGTGATAAAAGTGACCGAAATCTGACGCGAGGAGTCCTCGCCAACACAGCCATACACGCTCATAGGAGATTTATTTCCCCTTTCAGTATCTTTCAAACACAGCGGAGACCACTGCCCGCGGTTTCCCCTCAGCGCGGGGCTGGGGGCGACCCCGCTCGGCCTGGCCGGGACGGAGGCCGCTTCCTCGTTGCTCGCACACCGCAGGGGAACTCTTCCTCCGGCCCGGCCCCCGCTGACGTAGCGGTGCTGCGCTGTGCCGCCGCGGCCCAGCGGGCGGGAGCGGAGCGGCC